>JARQOD010000002.1:360981815-361116083 GCA_033576555.1 Oophaga sylvatica | reverse complement strand
TGGGTTGAGCCGTTGGTGCACGACGTACGGGCCTTCCCAGGCTGCCTGAAGCTGATCCTTTGGTACGGGGACCAGCACCCACACCTTTTGACCCACCTGGTAGGTCCGCTCCCGGGCGTTCTGGTCGTACCAGTGCTTCTGGTCAGCCTGAGCCTGCGTCATGTTGTCATGCACCAACTGCGTCAAGGTCTGCATCTTGTCGCGGAAGCGCATGACATAATCCACGATGGACACTTCTGTGGGGTTTGGCTCATCTTCCCAGGATTCTCTTATCAACCCAAGGGGTCCCCGGACTCGCCTGCCATACAGGAGCTCAAAGGGGGAGAACCGCGTCGAGGTCTGCGGGACTTCTCTGTAGGCAAACAGCAGGTGTGGGAGGTACTGCTCCCAATCGGTTCCCTGGGTCTCAACCAGCATGCGGAGCATCTGTTTGAGGGTACCGTTAAAGCCTTCACACAAACCATTGGTCTGTGGGTGATACGCACTCGATACCATACGCGTCACCTGCATTTTGCTGCAGAGAGCCTTCATTAGGCGAGACATAAATTGGGTCCCTCGATCGGTAAGCATCTCCCTGGGAAATCCTACCCGTGAAAAGATGGTCACCAGTGCATCCGCCACCTTATCTGCCTTAGTTGAGGACAGAGCTACTGCCTCCGGGTACCGGGTAGTGTAGTCTACCACAGTAAGGATGTATTGCTTTCCAGAGCGGCTGGGGACGGCCAGCGGGCCCACAATGTCCACCGCGATCCTCTGGAAAGGCTCCTCTATCACTGGCAACGGGATCAGGGGAGCCTTAAGAGCAGGCCCCACCTTCCCCACTCTTTGACAGGTGATACAGGAGCGGCAGTAGTTAGTCACATCTGTCCCCATCTTGGGCCAATAGAAGTGTTGAGACAGCCGTGCCTTAGTTTTGCTGATCCCCAAGTGTCCAGCGAGTGGAATCTCATGGGCAATCCTCAACAACTCACCTCAGAACTGGTGCGGGACGACCAGCTGTTTTTCCCTCAACCACTCCTTTTGGGAATCTCCGGGTACTGTCTTCCGGTACAGCCTTCCTCGTTCCCAGAACACCCTCTCCTTATCAGTCACGGAGGTGGGCGTCTCGGCGAGGTGCCTCAAGTTCTCCAGGCTCGCATCTGAGTGCAGAGCGGCCTGGAACTCCTGGCTGGAGGCAGCCAGAAGTGACGTTATGGTTCCTTCCCCACTGGGACCCTCTGGGACCGGCTCTGGGTCCACCTCTGGTTCAGTCTCTCCTGTAGCGGAGGAGGGTCCAGATGGCAGGGCGCTACCTGCGATCCGGGCACTCTGACTGCGGGTGACAGCAGCTACATATGCAGTCACCCCGGGGATTTCTATAGACCCATCAGCCTGCGCTGCTATGGGCTCTACCTCCCCATCCACCCCCAACAATTCAGGAGCAGTGCTACTTATGGGCCAGTTACCTTCCTCGGTGGCACTGGTCAGTGTCATGGCGTCACCTTCCTCACGGTTCCCATGCACCTCCCCATTTCCTTGAGCACTGTCATTTGCTCCTGCTAGGGGTTCCTCAGCCGTCTCACTCCGCAGAGCGACGTGGCTGAACGCTCCTGTACCTGTGGACACATCTACCACTTCAGAGAAAGGGTTAACAGGTTCAGATGGCACAGATACATCACTATCAGCATCATTCCTAGGGAAAGAAAGGTTATCAGTTGCATAATCACTTCGCAAAGCATTGGCAGGTAACACAATCAGTTTCCCATCATCATCAACATCAACATCATGGTTAACGTTAACCTTATTATTAGATTGGAGAGGGGTGTCAGGGACATAGTACGCGACCATCCTCCCCAGATCAGTCCCCAGTAAAACATCAGTGGGCAGGTTTTCGGACACCCCCACTTCCTTCACCCCACTCCCGGCACCCCAGTCAATGAAAACTCGGGCTATCGGCAAGGGGTAGTGGACGCCCCCAATCCCTGTGACAGTTAAGGTTTTCCCCGGAATCAACTCTTCAAGGGCCGCCAGTTCAGGTCGGATGAGGGTTCGTTCAGCCCGGTGTCCTTGAGGCCTGTAGCAAGACGGGCCCCCACACGGACGGGCTGCACGTTGTCATCAACCCTCCCCACCACACCACCCACCAAAAGAACAGAGGCGTTGGGCCCGGAGGCCTTGACTGGGGGTTCTTCTGCCTCTCCGGACAGGTGGCGCTGATGTGTCCAGTCCGTTTACAGGAGAAACACTGGCGGGGGTCTGATGTAGGCCTGGTGCTGGCAAAGGGAATAGTGCCTCCAGAGGGACGGCTGGCAGGGGCACTGGGGTTGGTTGCAGGCTTACCCCCTCCCCAGCGGGCGGCGACGGGCTTCCGCACCTCGGGTTTCCGGTTGGCCTTATAGCTGTCGGCGATCCATGCTGTTAGGACCGCGTCCTCCGGTTCTCGGTCCAGGATGTACTGTCGGACCTCAGCTGGGCACAGATGCAGGAACTGGTCTTTGATCATCAGGTTTCTCAGCTCCTCAAAGGTGTCAACTGACAGTCCATGGATCCACTGGTCAAAGTGGTTCCTGAGTCCTTGCACCACATCGCTATAACTGTCGTGTGGGCCACGTTGGAGGTTCCGGAACTTCTTTCAGTATACCTCAGGGGTTAGCTGGTACTTGGCAATCAGGGCCTGCTTGATGGCCTCATAGTCACTGTCTTGATCTGACGTGAGGGAAGCGAACGCCTCCAAAGCTTTGCCCTTTAGCCCGGGGGTCAAGTACCTGGCCCATTGGTCGGCAGGCAGCCGGTACTGTCTGCAGACTTTCTCAAAGGCCCGCAGAAAAGTGTCCAAGTCTCCGTCCTTTTTATCACGGGAAAGTGCTCCGGCCTGGGCTTCGGACTCTGAGAGCTACTGGGTGTACCGCTCCGGGCGGTGGGGAGCATCTCCCCTCGCTGGACCATCTCCAGCTCATGGGCTCTCTCAGCCTCCCGCTCGGCTCTCTCAGCCTCCCGCTGGGCTTGGCGCTCGGCTCGGGCCTCCTGCTGGTATTGCTGGATCAGTTTCAGGCGCTCCTCCCGGTTGTCGGTGGGGAGTCCCTCCAGGGCCGCCTGCAGGTAAGGGTCCAACCGCCCTGGGTGTAAGCATGCAGGGTTTGGGCCTCTGCTGCAGCACCACCTTGGCTTGGGCCGGCTCCCGTGCCCGCCACACTCTGATGCTCTTCCAGTTCCTTCAGGGCCTGGACCAGTCGGGCTTTGGTTTGGTTCTTGTGGTCAAGGCCGTGGTACACGCAGATTCCCACAAGAGTGTCCCTGTTCTGCTTTTCGAACCAACTGGCTCCTCTTGTAGCCATGTTTGCCAAATAAAAGATAGGATAGAAAAACAAAGAGAAGGGAGGGGTAACCACAAGTACACACAATTGTCTCAGGGGACTAATAAACACTGAGTCTGTTCTCCAAAACTTTAGTTGCAGGGTCCCTGAAGAACCGTGCAAGTTTTTTAGTGAATGGAATGATTGCTCAAACCAGATCACTAATGCTCTATAATCCCACCGCTCTGCCACCACATGAGATGAAACGTGCACACGGTCCGCCACACGGTAGCCCGGGGTATCACGGCTTGTGATCCCTCCGTGCCGCAAATGTGACGAAAACGCACACACACACGACGGCTGCTGCCGTCCGACCCAGTAAACTGCAGGGATTTATAATTATCCCACTTCCACTTAGAAACTTGCAGCTCTCTGGCGCCCCCCTTACCCTCAGGTCAGTCAGGGAACTGCACCTAGGAGAATTAGTCGCCAGACGGGTCACTTGGATGTGTGCTGGCTATTGGGCACGCTGCAGTGAGGGAATTATAATTACTCTGGGCCGCAGCCAGGCAATACTCTTATAAGACCCGCTCCGTCACTGCCAACGCCACCCCATAGGTCAACACTTTACACCCCTTCTTTTAAGCTGCCACCAGCTACGATTTACTTAAGGAACAATTTATCAAGAGGGTCCGTAGCAACCCCAAAACAGTAGCGTAGTACTTCAGGCACGTGCAAATTCGCTTATAGAGCAGGAGAAACAAACTAATAAATTTATAGGTTTATTCCTTAAAAAAACAGGCAGTGCTTATAGTTTAACAAAAGGTAACAAGCTGAGGCAATATCGTTATGTACAATATGGTTACAGAAAATAAACGGGATTAAAAGTGAAAACACTCACATGATAGTTACATCATTTACAGGCAAGCCAGGCTGGGGGAGGAGCCACACGTCATAGTTCATTTGCAGATCTCTTAGTCAGGTCATCACAGCTTGGAATCAATAAGGGGGGGCTCACCACCAGACTTATACATGTGGGCTGCTGACCTCACAAAAGGGGATGGTTTTCCTGGCCACCTCCCAGGGATAGAAGCTATGGTTTGAGGCTCTGGAAAGTCATAAGGACCATAACTCAGCGGGGAACTCTAGCAGAATAATGGCAGACCTATCAATGATCTTACTTTGAAATAACTGTTCAAACGAGCCCAAACTTGGGTGCGATAGCTCATGGGGCATCCGAGAATTCCATTTCTCTGGTTCTGTTGGAGTTACGGGTTCACCAGTACCACGGGAACGATGCCTGTCGGCGCATGGTTCAAAACAGTGACTTTCGTGTTTCTGACGCAACTTCCCACCGTGTTATAAGCCAAAAGAATGAATCCTCATAATGGCTGCCAGGAGGGACAGCACATGTGAAGACAATGGAGACCCCCTACGGTGAGGCGGGAAAACTCCAGCACTGGTAGCTTCAGATTACACTGAGCCTCAATGGGAGGGGGAAGGGAAGCGCAGCTATACACAGGCTGCTAAATGTAGTAGATGTCATCACAGATGCTCAAAAGGGATAGAGAAAACAAGTAAAAATAATGTCCATTCCACTTGTTTCAATATTAAAAGGAAAAATAGGTTAATAAATAGCAGTATTATAAAGTTATATTATAACAATATATACATTTATATACAGTGATTCTTGGTAATTATTTACATTGGTTAGGTCCTACTCTCTGTACCTAACAGGTAATTGCCCTCTTGTTATGCATACTGACCTACGTGGTGTAGTGGTAGGTGAGGTGTCAGTTACCCTGTCTGTCCTGCGTGCTGGCAAACTGTAAATCTGCCTCCACCTCTCTAGGGATCTGGCAAGCATACTAGTGACCGGGCGATGCGGTTCAGTTTCGCCAGGGGATTCTCCTTCCTGAGACTCAACTTCTGGGGATTCCGCTTCTTGAGGTGCTGCTTCTTGGGATTCTGCTGGAGCAGGTTCCTCTGGAACTGACTCTACTGCAACAACTGGTGCAACTGGATGTAGAGGTTCTCCTTGTGGTTGATAGAATTGAAGCACGGGAATGATTACAGCTTCTCCAATTCAGGGCCAATCCGCGGGGAAATCTCCTAAGTCTGTATGTATGACTGATTCATCACGCTTTTCCTGATTGACAACAGGTTCTTCTTCCTGAAGCTTTAATGGGTTTGGACACAACTTTAGGTGATCTCGGGATAAAGTTGCAGTCGTTCTTCCTCCATCCTTGCTAATTATGCACGTTTTCTTATTGTCAAACCTTGAATTTTGTATGATGTAGGGCTCTCTTTCCCATGGATCGTCGAGTTTGTGTATCCTCCTCTTTCTTTTCAGTACGACTTCACCAGGTGCGAAAGGTTCAGCTGGCGCACTTTTGTTGTAGCGATCTTCTTGTTTATCCCTTACTCGATTGAGACTTTCTTCTACGCAGGCTTGTACTTTTCTGTACTGTTCCTGTCTGTTTGTGTCCCAGTCTTCAGTAGTCACATCTGCTTCGGGTTCTACAACACCAAGCTCCAGATCCATGGGCAGCTTTCCTGGTCTTGCCCGCATGAGGTAGGCTGGGGTGCAGTTGGTGGAACTCACAGGTATGTGATTGTACAGATCTACCAGGTCAGGTAGTAGGTCTGGCCACTGATTTCTCTCCTCGAGTGGTACTGTCTTCAACAGGTCAATGACGATGTGATTCATCTTCTCACAGAGACCATTGGTTTGAGGGTGGTACGGTGTGGTTCTGATCTTCTTACACCCGATACAAGTGACAGAACTCTTTGAACAATTCTGCCTCGAAGGCTGGGCCTTGGTCAGTTAGCACCTGCACAGGATATCCATGTGGTCTGCAGAAATTTGCTTGGAACGTCTTTGCTGCTGTCTCTGCCGTCAGATCTTTGACAGGGGCGACCACCAGGAACCTGGAGTAGTGATCCACCATAGTCAGGGCATAGGAGTATCCTGACCGGCTGGGTGACAACTTGACATGGTCCAGGGCCACGATCTCCAAGGGACGAGTCGTCCTGATGGGTTGCAGGGGTGCCTTCTGACTGCTGTAGTCCTTTCTTCTGAGGCCACAGGGTCCACAGTTCTGGCACCACCTCTCAATGGAGCTGCGCATTCCCACCCAGTAGAAACGACACTTCAACAGGGTCTCCAGCTTCTTCCAGCCAAAGTGTCCCGCTTGATCGTGGTAGGCTTCTAACACCATCTGGATGTCTGCTCTGGGGACTACTATCTGCCATACCATCTCATGGGTCCTTGGGTTGACGTACCTCCGGCACAGCTTCTCACGGTAGATGAACAGCCGGCTCCTCTCATTCCACAGCTGCTTTGCTTGTTGAGGCGCATCCTTCTCCAAGGAGGAACCTTCTTGAGTTATCAGCTCCTTGATTCGGCTGACAACTGGATCGCTGTCCTGAGTCTCCTTCCAGCTGTGGTGAGGTAAAGGATTTAACGTCTTACCACGCGATCTCCTGCAGGCTTGTTGCTCGAGGATCATCCCATTCCTGTGAAAGGCAGGTAGTTCAATCTCTTCCAGATCATCCGCTTCTTCTTCCGTGTCCGATTCATGAGGCATCCTGGATAGGGCATCAGCGTTGGCATTCTTGCGGCCTGCTCGGTACTTGATTGTGAATTGGTAGTTTGACAGTCGAGCCATCCAGCGCTGTTCCATGGCTCCCAGCTTAGCTGTTTCAAGATGCATCAAGGGGTTGTTATCAGTGTAGGCAGTGAACTTGCTGGAGGCTAGGTAGTGCTTAAACCTCTTCGTGTTGGCCCAGACCAGTGCCAGGAACTCCAACTTGAAGCTGCTGTAGTTCTCTGGGTTCCTCTCAGTCGGGCGGAGCTTCCTGCTTGCATAGGCGATGACTTTCTCCAGGCCATTTTGCTTCTGACTGAGGACAGCTCCCAATCCCTCATTGCTGGCATCAGTATACAGCAGGAACGGCTGGCTGTAGTCAGGATAGGCTAGGATCTCATCACCTGTCAGGATCTCCTTCATTTCCTTGAATGCTTCTGCCTGTTCTTTACCCCAATGGAATGGAGAATTCCTGCTTTTGAGGGACTGTCCCACCAGGAGGTCTTGCAGAGGCGCTGCTTTCTTGGTGTAGTCCTTCACAAACCTCCGGTAGTACCCTGTCAGTCCAGGAACTGTTGCACCTCCTTGAGATTTTTCGGCTCCGGCCATTTCTGGATGGCGGTGATCTTCTCGGGGTCTGGCGCTACTCCTTCTGAGCTGACAATATGTCCCAGATACTGTACCTTTTGTTTGAGCAGATGGCACTTTGAAGGCTTCAGTTTCATCCCATACTTGGACAGTGACTCGAATACCTCCGCCAGGTGCTTCAAGTGATCTTCATACGTTTTGGAGTACACGATGACGTTGTCCAGGTACAGCAACACAGTTTCAAAGTTGAGATGTCCCAGGCAGCTCTCCATCACTCTCTGGAACGTTCCAGGGGCACTGCTGAGTCCAAACGGCATTCTGTCAAACTCACAGAGTCCCATCGGAGTGGTGAAAGCCGTCTTCTCCCGATCCTCCTCAGCCACAGCTACTTGCCAGTACCCACTAGTGAGGTCAAGGGTGGAAAAGTAATTAGCAGTTTTTAAGGCAGCTAAGGATTCCTCAATGCGTGGTAAAGGGTATGCATCTTTATGTGTAATGCGATTTACTTGTCTGTAATCTACACACATTCTCATACTTCCATCCTTTTTCCTGACTAAGACTAGAGGTGCGGCCCAGGGACTACAACTATCCCTTATCACCCCTGCTTCCTTCATGTCACGCAACATTTCCTTGGCTTTCTGGTAGTGTGCTGGAGGTATAGGCCTGTACCGTTCTTTAATGGGAGGATGATTGCCTGTGGGGATGTGATGTTGAACCCCTTTAATTTTCCCAAAGTCGAGTGGGTGTTTGCTGAATACTTGTGCATACTCCTGAACTACTCGGTATACTCCTTGTTTCTGGTGGGCTGGAGTGGTGTCCGTCCTGACATGGAGCTGCTGACACCAATCCTCCACCTGGGTGGTCGGACCGTTATCCTCCACTGGTTGTGGGGAGGTTAAGGGCTCCGTCGTGTGAATGGAGTTATTATCCACAGCATGTAACTTAGCAAACAGTGGCATAACGTGGTAATATGACTTCATCCTCTCCCCAGTTGAGAAGACGCACTGGCACCCTCCCATTATGTACATCCACTACCCCTCTGGCAGTCAAGAGTGTAGGTCTGTGTTCTGAACAATGGGGCTCTACTACTGCTTGGTAGTTCTGTCCTCTCAGACCTATTTCTGCTCTACACCAAATAAGCATTTCACTCATTGGGGGTATCACAATGGGATTCGGGTCTGTTACCCGTACATTACCAATCTCACCACCGGTCAGTTTCACTTGTTGCTGGCACATCAGGGTCCGAATCTCCTTCCGGATCACTCCCTTTTGCCTTGGTCGGGCAATTTCGGCGAGCTGTTGGAGTAAAAACACAACCTCCTCCAAACAGTTACTAATAATGTTAGTGCCTAAAACCACATTCAACCCATTTTCCTCATTAACAGTCTTTACTACAAGAAGTCCCTGATTCTTTAACTCCACTCTCCGCACTTTTACGTCTACATTTTTAGCCCCCAGTAAGTCAAGAGGGAGGCCATTAGAGGCGTATATGGCAAAGTCAGGGTGTGGGGTTGGAGACTGTCACTGGACCAGTACCTATTGTAAAGAACATCAGGTATGATGGTTACCTGAGATCCAGTGTCCAGCAGGGCAGGGATTGCGATCCCGTCCAGGATGATGGACAGGTAGGGTCTTCCTCCCACAAACCTGCGGTTCCAGTCTGAGGGGCCTGATGAGTCTATTCCTGGGTGTTGGCCCTCGGACCCAGGATTTGCTCGTTTAAAGGACACAGACGTGCTGGGTGACCTTCTCTGTGGCAGCGGTAGCAGATGATCTCTCGGCGAGGATGATGCTGGTCTCGGATCCTTCCTGGGGGTGGCGTTGTCTTCCTCCGGTGGGGCGACGTCCTCCCTCTCCTCCGGCGCATCCAAGGGACATCCTCTGGGCAGTCAGCTAGCAGGATCTTTCCTTCTTCCTCCGTCGGCAGTCGCAGGGCACTCATTACAGTGGCCAGGTTTTTGGTCAGCTGGCGCACTTCTGAGCGCAGATAGTCCAGCTCAGTATGGGGCGCCACCTGCGTTTTGGCTTCTGCAGCCAGCGGGGAAAAGGTGGATGCTGCTGGCTTTAGGGTGGCTTCACTTGGGTGACACTGGGTTGCCATCTCGGGTGTTTCCAGGGGTCGCAGTCCTTTTATAGCCATATCCTTAAGGGCATCAAAGGTAGCATCAGGATGATCCAAGGACCACCAGTGCACAGTCCTGCTTTCAGCTTGGGACCTCAGTCCCCGTACAAATTGTTCTTTTAACATTTTATTCTCTTTGTTGACACTTATGGGGTTAACCTGTTTAAGTGCTCGCAGGGCCCCTTGTAGTCGGCAGGCATAGTCCCTAATGCTGTCATCTGGTTTCTGGGAGCATTGGTAAAAACTCATCCGGAGATCTGTTTCAGTGCGGTCCTCAAAGATAGTCTGTAGCTTTAAGAAAATTGCAAGCACTGACTCCTGGTCTGCAGCTGTCCAAGTCTCTACCTCTCTCTCGGCAGCACCAGTTAATTGTCCCACTACCACTGCAGCTCTCTGCTTTTCTGTCATAGGGTACATGTCTATTATGCTGCATATTTTTCGCTTGAACCCTGACAGGGTGTCTGGCTTGCCGCTGTACTGAGGGAGCCACTTCGCTCCAGGCATGTATGGCAGCGTTAGCGGTACTATTGGGGCCACTGGACCAGGTGAGGGGCCAGCATTTCCAGCCTGTGCGGCAGCGCCAAGGGGTAAGTCATTAAGGACGTCGGCCTGGGCCGCGTTGTCGGCTGGCTGCTGCGACATGTCTGCGCCCCCCTAGTTAATCGTAGCCTACCTTCTCTGAAGGCTGCAGCTCCGCCGGGCACAGGGGTGTGTAGAAGGACCTGCGTCGCTGGCGCTCTGATGTCAGAGCGTTCACTGTAGCTCTTCACAGGCCCTGCCGCCGCGTCAGCGTTGGGGGCGTGTCCAGGACTCAGCGCGCTTTTGCAGGTATGCCCACTAGTTTTCGTGCCGTGGCTCTGTAAATGGCGGGCAATTGGCGGGAAATCTTCACCACATACAAAACACAGTCTTTTAATGAGGCACACAGTACCCGGTGGCAACGGGCACAAGTTACTCCGTTGCTGCAGGGCACGCAATCCTGTTCGTGACGCCAGGGAAAGATGAGTCGCACAACACCAGGGTTATGGGGTACTCGGCACCGAGCCCGTCGATTTCTATGGGGAATGCCACGGGTAGCACAGCTCGGTCTGTTGCCCTGGGCGCTCACTATAATGTGGGATATTTACAGGTGACTTGAATAATGATATGGGGATTCGTGATGCCACTTGTGGTGCCTGGTCAGGATGACCAGCGCTGCTATGCAGATCCACTGGAGGGTTAATATTGTGCAGCTAGATGTTAAGCCTCCCACAAGTAAGGCTGAATTATCCTCCAGGGCAGATAGATATGCAAAGGTGCAGGACAGACGGGACCCGGCAGTCAGGAATAATAAGGGAGACACACACATAAGTCACTTTGGTTCCTTTATCTGAAGATGTTGCAGACACTTCCCGGAGCGCTGTAGGGTGAAGGGTGCACATCCAGATTCTTCCACTGGTAGGTGTGTGGCCTCCTGTACTCTGCCTTTTTGTGATAAAGTCCTGACCTGCTTGTAGCTAGGTCTAACTTGGTCTCCGCCTTGCACCTGGCTGACCTTGTGTTTGGACCTCTTCTTGAAGTACACAGTCTCTATTTGCAGTGCACTGCTAGACTCCGTCCTCCTGATCCAGCTACGTATCAGCTCTGTGGTACTCCTGGGACTTGTAGTCCTCCAGGAACTCCGGTATTCTCCTAATGGGTCGTGGAGATCCCTATAGGCTCGGACCCCGGTGTCTGGTGGTACTTGCTGAGATGAGCTATTAAGGCTCCTCTGTCTCATTAACTTCCACTCGCCTTCGGCCTACCTGGATCCCCACACGATCATACACACTGGCAGTAGGTGGGCTGCCTCTTCGCCGCTCTCTAAGTGTCGGCACGCTTCTACTGAGCTATACTCCTCGATTCAGCTCTGACTAGACTGAAGTGATTTCTCTGTATCACTCTTACTAGACTCCACTAGCAGACTGAGCTCTCTGAGCAGACTGAGCTCTCTGAGCAGACTCCCTAGAAAATGGCTGCTCTGACTAAACTAAAAACTAGATGTTTCCTGTGTAACTGTCTTTTATATGTCTTACACAGCTCCCTCTGGTGGTCTCAGGGATAAATTGTACGTGTGTGCATGTGCATAATGACCTCTGGTGGTATCTTCTTTCAGTGCACCCTTCTGGAAGATATGGATCCAGTCACAGCTGGGCTCCACACTTCACACAAGAAATTCCTCCCCTGTCACTTGCAGGCAGCCTAATAATCAGCTCTGCTGCTGCACACAAGAAATTCCTCCCCTGTAACTGGCGGGCAGCCTAATAATCAGCTCTGCTGCTGCACACAAGAAATTCCTCCCCTGTAACTGGCAGGCAGCCTAATAACCAGCTCTGCTGCACACAACAAAATCCTCCCCTGTCACTGCACACTAACTGTACAGCACAATCTCTATCAGCACAAGCACAGAATAACTTTTTTTTCCTGCCTAACTCTCTCCCTGCTGAGAAACAGCAGCAGCAACGTCTCCCTACGCTAAGATCGGCAGAAGTAAAATGGCAGTCGGCTGTCAGGGCTTTTATAGCCACTGTGACGCCACACAAAGCAAGCCAATCACTGCAATGCCCTTCTCTAAGATGGTGGTGGCCACTGCCCATGTCATCTCGTTGCCCACAGTGGTCCTTGCTCATTGTGAGAAAAGGCGCCTGCAAGCATTCTAGAGAAAACCGACTTTGCGCTCGGGTCACGACGCATGCAACCACACGCTATGGTCGTTTCGCTATTGCAAAACCCACACTTTGCGAAAGTCGGTGATTTAATCTGACCAACCTGTTTCGCTATCTAGTCTCCACCATTCCCAAAAATGCAGCCAATTGCTCAGCATAAGCATACGTTTCAACTAAAGTGTAGTATGGTTCCTATACTATCTCTACTTCATAAGTAAATGCTTTCTATCATTTCAAGTAAGGATAGGATCACTTTTGCCTGGATTGTCTTGCACGTGTTTCCAAAATTCAGTCCCTAACGCCTGCAATCAGTTTTCAACGATTTCTTTGTATTGCAAAGGAATGGAATTATTATAAGGCTCAGAAACTCCAAGGTTCTCTGTACAATACTAAGAAATCCAGAAAACATGATGTGTGGGGCACCCGTAAGACCGGTTGGGAACACCAGTCTAGTTGACCAGTTTTGCAGAAGTACAAAGAGCGCTGTGTAGCAAGTTATGTCAATAGAAACTGGGCTTTCTGGCAGTTGGAGTTATAGCAGCAGCTGCAGCTATGCTGAGTGACTGTGTTAGCCAAGAGCGAATGGCCTGTGTTCTAACGATCAGATCTCCTTGTTTGTTTTGATCCAGTTCTCTCTTGCATCATCGCTGTGGGATGCACCAGTAATGATTCTGCATGTCCGAACAACAGTTACCGTAATTCTCCCACAAATTTGAATACTGATGATCCTGCGAAAGTTGAAATTGCATAGGTTAGACCACTTAAGATGGCACAAAAGAGAAAAGCCGCATATCTTGATCAACGACTGGTGCAAGGACTCTTTCAGAGCTTCTCATGTCATGTAACAAGTAAAAAACTCAGATTACATTAATGCAGAGAAGGAAATGTCCAACAGCCTCAGAGCTAAAGGGAATCTGACGCGAATTGTGCTATGTAATCTGAAGCAGCATGGTATAGGACTGAGACTTCATGATGTTGTCACCTACAGTGTGTGATGCTCTTTCAATATACGTGCTTATCAGCACAGATTATTATTATAGGACTAGATGTCTCATGTTCCATCAATTGGTGTGATCCCACCTCTCATCATTGATTAGCACTTTGTCAATAACATGTACTAGATAGCAGGCAATCAGTGGTCTGGGCAGAGTAACAGTGTGCTCAAAGTTAATACTGGAGAATTTTGCTTTCTTGGCCTTTCTCCAGAGAATATGAAGTAACCCAAAATTTTTCTGTACCCATGTAGTGGTTTGAAGCCATTTAATTGTCAAAGTACTGTGTTTTCTCTTTTAAATCATAATGACACCCAAACATCCAAATGACCTGATCAAAAGTTCACATACACTGTGATTTTGGCTGATACATCACAGAAGTTGACCAAATGGGTTTGACTCGCTACTAAAGGTAACATCTCAACTGTGACTGTTTGATTGTAATCATTATCCCGCATAAAAACTGGGAGAGTTTCTGGATCCAGACAGACTCTTTCATCTTTCACCAGCCACGTACGTTTCTGGATTGTGAGTCATGGGAAAGCAAAGAATTGTCACAGTCTCGGAATGAGGGAACAAAAGAATCCAAGGAATGATAATGCCATAGCAGTGTCAAACTGTGATTACAAATGGAAATCAGGGCTCTGTAAAACAACCCCATCAGGTAGACAACAAAAATAATCCACAGTTGCAAGGAAAATTGTCGGAGCAAAGAAAACCCACAAATAAATCAGCTGAAATACTGGACTCTCTGAAAACTTGGTGGCTGTTTCAAGCACATAAGGAGGCACTTGAAGAAAAATGGCAGCAGCGAGTCCCAGAAGAAACCCATTACTGCACAAATGCCACAATTATCCCTACAATACACAAACAGCAGAGAGAAGCTTAATTCTGGAACAAGGTAATTTGGAGTGATGAGACAAAATTGAACTTTTGGCCACAACATAATTATATTGGAGAGAATGTTAACAAACTATGATGAAAGGAACCCATTCTACTGAAAAGCACGAGTGATCGCTGATGTCTTGGGGATGTGTGAGCTATAAACGCATAGGAAACTTGTCAAAGTTGAAGGAAAGATGAATACAGCACATTATCAGCAAATACACACGTGGTCAAAATTGTTGGTACCCCTCGTTTAATGACAGAAAAACCCCCAATGATGACAGAAATAACTTGAATCTGACAAAAGTAATAATGAATCAAAAATCTATGAAAATGAACAAATAAAAGTTAGACATTGCTTTTCAACCACAGAATTTAAAAAAAAATAAAACTCATGAAATAGACCTGGACAGAAATGATGGTACTCTTAACTTAATATTTTGTTTCACTACCTTTTGAGGTAATCACTGCAATCAAATGATTCTTGTATTCTTGTAACTGTCAAAGAGACTTCTGCACCTCTCGACAGGTATTTTGCCCCACTCCTCAAGAGCAAACTGCTCTAGTTGTCTCGTGTTTGAAGGTTGCCTTTTCCAGACAGAATGTTTCAGCTCTTTCCAAAGATACTCAATAGGATTTAGGTCAGGGCTCATAGAAGACCACTTCAGAATAGTCCAATGTTTTCCTCTTAGCCATTCTTGGGTGTTTTTAGCTGTGTGTTTTGGGTCATTATTCTGTTGCAAGACCCATGACCTGTGACTGAGACCAAGCTTTCTGACACTGGGCAGCACATTTCTCTCTAGAATGCCTTGATTGTCTTGAGATTTCATTGTACCCTGCACAGATTCTAGACACCCTGTTCCAGATGCAGCAAAGCAGCCCCATAACATAACAGAGCCTCCTCTATGTTTCCAGTAGGGACAGTGTTCTATTCTTGATATGCTTCATTTTTCCATCTGTGAACATAGAGAACAAGATGTGCCTTCCCAAAAAGTTCCATTTTTGTCTGTCTTTCTTATGATTTTTTTCAACAATGGTGTCCTCCTTGGTCGTGTCCCATAATGTCCACTTTGGCTCATACACCGACTGATGGTGTGATCTGACACTCATGTTCCTTGAGCTTGAACTTGAAGTTCATCTTGAATCTGTTTAGAAGTTTTTCTGGGCTCTTTTGTTACCTTTCGTATTATCTGTCTCTTTGATTTGTCATCGATTTTCATCCTGCGGCCACGTCCAGGGAGGTTGGCTACAGTCCCATGGAGCTTAAATTTCTGAATAATATGTGAAACTGTAGTCACAGGAACATCAAGCTGCTTGGAAATGGTTTTATAACTTTCACCTTTAACATGTTTGTCTATAATTTTCTTTCTAATCTCCTGAGACAACTTCCTCTGGTCCATGTTGAGTGTGATACACACCATGTCACCAAACTGCACAGTGAGTGTCTGTAGGCCTCTATACAGGCCCACTCACTGATTCCAAGATTGTAGACACCTGTGATGCTAATTAGTGGACACACTTTGATTTAACATGTCTCTTTTGTCACATTATTTTGAGGGGTGCCATCATTTCTGTCCAGGCCTATTTCATGAGTTTTATTTTTTGGAAGCATGGTTGGAAAGCAATGTGACTTTCAATTGTTCATTTTTATAGATTTTTGATTTATTATTACTTTTGTCAGATTCAAATTACTTCTGTGACCATTGTGGGTTTTTCTGTCATTAAACGAGGGGTACCAACAATTTTGACCATGTGTGCACTACTGCGCATGGGATGTACTTGGAGGTTCCAACATGACAACGATCTAAAACACAAGCCAAGTCGATCTGTCATTGGCTACAGCAGAACAAAGTGAAGGTTCTGGAGTGGCCATCTCAGTCTCCTGACCTCAATATCATTGAGCCACTCTGGGGAGATCTCAAGTGCGCAGTTCATGCTGGACAACCCAGGAATTTACAGGAATTGGAGGCTTTTTGCCAAGAAGAGTGAGCAGCTTTACCATCTGAGAAAATAAAAAACCTCATCCACAACTACCAAAAAAGACTTCAAGCAGTCATTGATGTTAGAGGGGGCAATACACGGTATTAAGAAATCTGGTATGTAAACTTTTGATCAGGGTTATTTGGATGTTTTGGGTTGTCATTATGATTTAAAAAGAGAAAACACAGTAGTTTGACAATAAATGGCTTCACCCAACCACTAACCATGAGTGGAGGAAAGGTTTTTGTGTTATTATTCATATTCTCTAAAAAAAAGGCCTAAAAAGCAAAAATAAGTAAACTTTTGAGCACAACTGCATACAGGGCTCAAAATTCTGAGCCCTGCTGCAGCAGATGAAACAGTTATTGTATTAAAATGACAAAAAGCAGTCCAACAAGTCACATATTGCTGGAATCAGGGTCTCACCCTCTACGTCATGTTGCTCTCAGACTATACTGCAAAAAGCTGGTGATAGATTCCTTTACACATACAGTGTCCAAGTTGAATATCAGCTTCGGAAGTTACAAATGGAAATGTTACTGTCTATAGATGCTAGAACCTGTGCTAGGCTCTTACTACTGAGAGACCAAAGATTAATAATCAGGAATTTGACAAGAAAAATAGACAGAGAAGAACAATTAGCTTATCAGTGAAGGATATTTGACTGATCCACATAAGATATGAGAATACTATAATTTATAATTCACTGCAAAAATTCCATAAGAGATCCAGTCTATACACCAAGTTACTCCTGCTAAGGAAACTGTACAAAATAAAACTCAGTAAAGAAAAGGCTATGGAGAAGCACATAAGTGCAGCGCTGGATGACTGAAATCAGTGGGTGAGTATATAGAAGAGATCCAAAAATGTCTGCCTCTAGCACAGAGGGAACAAGTTAACCCTAGAACCAAACATATTCATGTGCATGTAAAAAGACATTCCCGGATAATAAGGAACCTTGGCCTAATGAACTAAGCCTTAACTGCTGAGAAGTGGGGTTGGAGTTACAGCAACAGCTGCAGCTATGGTGCTGTTTTCTAAACTGTATTGTATGACCTTTGTTTTGTTTTAATTCTCTTCTGTATTCTGTATACTGCTGTATTCTCAATGTCGTGATAATGCAGATAAGGGCTCACTCACACGAGCGTAAATTCTCTCATGAGAGAGAATCAGATCAATTATGTAAATGACTCTCGGTTCAAACTCTGATTAGCTCAGCGTTATCCAATTCTCTCGGATGAGAGAATCGCATCACAGGTGATGAGAAGATGGAGAATGTCATTTCTCCATCATTTCCATTGTGTGAGTCTGCGGATGTCGGACTGCACTCGGATGACAAACGATCTGCGGAGCCACTCGCAACACATTGCAATTTTTTTCTCATACTGAATCGGCATGAAAAGAAAAAGTTGATCAACACTGCCCTATAAAATAACATTGGTCCGAGTGTTATATGATAAGAAATTAGATAGCACTCGTCTGAGTTATACGGCAGTGTGAGCGATCCCTAATAGTTATTATATGTGTTAATTAAAACAGTTCATTCTCCCACAATGTCTAAAAGCTGAAATTCTGCAACGGCAGCCATATACATAACTATATTATGGCCTTGTGAATTCAACCTCATTCATATTAGCCAACTGTTGAGGCATGTCCTGAAAATGTAACATTTTATCAGTTAGATCCTACAAGGTGAGCTTATGAAAAGTGCCAACGCTGTATGTGGGATACATTGTGCTCTCAGTGTTCAGCGTGTTGTGAAGTTTTGCTCTTCTTTCTGCTTACTTAAACTTAAAGTTGATTTAGTCAGGATTTTAATGCCCATAAAAACAATCTATACAATGCTTGATTGATTAGCTTTGTGGCTGAATTCCTATAACCCTGGCAGGGTCATGTCCTTAGAGGACTGGGTAGGACAACACTGCAATAAATGGAAAGCACATCCCATTTACAAGCATTGTTTTTGTTTGTGTTTCTTTCATATACCAAAAAATCGCCCCGTAACACAAATTAGTTACTATACATAGAGAACCGTATTTCTCTGGATAATTATGTTCATAAGAGATGGTGCTGTCATAGTTATTGTTCCCCCATTGTTTATTGATGCATTACGTATACAAACTGAACAATCTAATGCAACCTAGCATCCAAATTTTCTTGAGAAATTACGCAATTGTTGCATGGAATGATTTACACTGGAATCAAGCATCTGAGAGCTACCAGAATAAAAGCTGTGCAATATGAAATTAAAGGCTGTTTTTCACTATAATTGTAATTTTAAAGATTTCATACCAGCAAATTGAGTATGCATTGACTGAACCAGTTATATTAGTATTTATTATGAGGACTGTGCGCATAAGTAAAAGATCATTTGCATGAACAGAAATGTGTTTGCCTGGCCTATTTAATAGAATATCTATGAAATACTGCCGCAGTTTCAACTAAAGTTTTGCCTTAATGGGTTGTCCACTACTTGGGCTTCGTAAATGAAACAGCTTCCAAAGTAAAATCTAAACATCATACACTCCCCTCCGGACAGGCACCGTTTCAGCAATGTTGGTGCAGTCGGTCTGCGTTCAAGTGCTATTGTTATGTCATGTGACTGCTGCAACCTGTCAACAATGGCTGATGGGCAGCAGCACTCACGCAACATAATGTCTTGTGAGTGTATGTAGACACAGCACCAACATTGTTGGAAAAATGCTGGCCAGGGAGGTGATTGTATGCTGCTTTTATATTATGTGCAGCACTTTTTCATTTAAGAATAATGGACAACCACTTTAATCCATGGAAAGCAATGCCTTAGAAAGAACTGCCTTTCCTGATTTATTGACCTGGTCCAGTGTTCCTAGTTTTCTTTCTGATGTTACAGAGAACTATAGGTGTTTAAAAATACATGACCTCCACTCCAGGAAGAAGAATCCTCATGCACAAAGAAACCTCAATGTAAAACACGTGGCGGCTGGGGAGTTTAGTAACTTGCACTGTATAGCTGTCTGTCACCCAACAACAATTATACAGTTTTTGTGAAGATCCAATGTGTCAAAGGAAATCTAGCATAGAAGCCAAAAGCAAATTAGACCAGAGGTGCACTGAGGGAGTCTCAATGCACGTTGACAGCTTCTCCCTAGTGCATTGAATCCACATAGTGCACTTCCAGCTTGATTTGCATTTGGCTTCTATGCTAAGTTTCTTATGACTGGCACATTTGACTGATCTTTAAACAAAAAAAGTGTTAATTTTATAGCGAAACAAGCACCTATACAGCCATACAACTACTTATATATTTTTAAACGTATTGATGGATTCTCTATAAAGATTTGTTATTCACAAAATCTTTTTCCTTTACACAGTTCCCAGCTAACTGTCTGATACAATCTGAATGGAAATGGATTTTATAAAGCAGTTAGCCACCAGGGATAAACCCCTTGATGACCCTAACCCTCCAGGGCTTCTAATCTCTTCACCCCCTAGTCCACTAAAGAATACTAAAACAATTTAGACTGAGATATTGAAAATAACCATTTAAGCATTATTTGATTTCAAATGTATACTAATAATATTTAGATATTGTTTAGATTAAATTATAATGAGTGATTGAGGGAAGGTAGGGAGGAAAGGGAGGGAGGAGGAGGAAGGGAGGGAGGAAGGAGGGAAGGAAAGGAAGGGAGAGGGAGGGAAGGAAGGAAGGAAGGAAGGAAGGAAGGAAGGAAGGAAGGAAGGGAAGGAAGGAAGGAAGGAGGAAGGAATGAGGAAGGAGGGAAGGGAGAGGAAGGGAAATGGGAAGGGAGGAAGGAAGAGGAAGGGAGGAGTTAAGGAAGGAAGAGGAGGGGAGTAAGGAGGGAGGGAGGAGGGAAGGGAGGGAAAGAAGGAAGGAGGGGAGGGGGGGAGGGAAGGAAGGAAGGAAGGGAAGGAAGGGAAAGGAAGGGAAGGAAGGGAAAGGAGGGAAGGGAGGAAGGAAGGACCGAAAACAACCAGGATTGCTAATCTCACACTCCTTTTCCACAAAAGAACAATAACACATCTTAAACTAAAAGAGATAATACAAATAACCATTTAACCACTAGTTGATATTAAATGTATACTTATACTATTTACAAACTGAGTACATATAAATTAAATTTCTGTAATGAGAAAGAAAGAAAGAAAGCTAAAATGAACTGAGTAAACATAATTCATGTTTCCAATAAATATTATTATACATCCATGCACATTTTATGCTGTCTATAGCTGTAACAGTAAAAATTAATATTTTGGCATGGCAGTGTAATATTCTGATGGTTGAGATATTTGTGGTCTTGTCATTACCAGGTCATTTTGAACCTTATTATCTTTCTGAAAATCTAACCTGCAGCACGGTATTTCCATTTTATAAATAAATCATAATACATAATAATGAATAATACTCTTACGTAATACAAATTCCATATTCACATATATTACACCTCATCATTATTTCAGTATTTCACCCGCACTGATTATAAGCAAATACTATTACATTTTACAGAGTCTCTAACAAAACATATTCATACAGTAAAAACAATTTTCTAGATGATTTCAAGCTATCACTTTGGATGAGATCTTGTCAAGCGATTTATTTGAGTTCTTTTGCTCTGGGTGTCCATCTATACAGCAGAAGAAGATAATATACGGTAAATAAATCAGTATAAAGAAAAGGCAACAGACAATTTAACAAAGCAGAAGAAAGTCCAGGTGATGTGGAAATAACTCTTTAGTCTACATCTAGGGTTTCTGTAATCTTAAGTACATATTTCAGCCATGAACTGGTTATGTCTAGTTAATAACAAGTGGAGCCAGTGCAGCATACAGAGAGCACCGGGTTTAGGTCCTGTGTGCACGGAATACGATTAATGATTTATATGATCTCGGAAAGAAACAACCTATGTGATAGTGGAAAAGACCCACCAGGCACATAGTTCACCGCTCAGCCCAAATTCATCCTTCTTCCATGATCTTCTGTTCTCCAACATATTAAATTTGCTACTGGCAAACAAAGTCACATCATTCTGTCTTCCAAAGCTGTGTATAAGGTCAGAAATAAACATTCAGCTGAGCTAGGGCTGTCATTTAATATTTATTTTTTATTTAATATTTCTGATTCAAATTAATCATCTAAACATTTGTTTACAGGGTAACATAGGAAAATGGCAATTATTTATTTCTAATTGTTTTCTATGTGTAAGGTTCATTCAGCTGTCAGTTTTTTCACATATGTTTTCCATAGATAAAACTCATAGCTTGTATAGTCTATGGGACTGTTCACATTCCCAGAATGTGTGGTCTGCACAAAAGCACGGAGACATGTCCACTTTTGATCTGAGTCTCGGGTTAAACTCACCAGTGCAAATCTATGGGTCTATGATAAAATCGCTGTCACTCGGATGACATCTGTGTGCTGTCCATTTTTAACTGACTGATAGGAGAAGTTGGAGAAACCTTCATCAGGTTGTTTTTTTTTTCCATCCGAAAAAACTGGTGCAACTCTAAACAAAATTCTGATGGTAAAAACTGACACAACGGCCAAACTGTGCTGAAAATCTGATAGAAAACGCTGATGAAACACATTTTTGTGTACAAGAAAAATCACTGATGTCAGATTGAACCTTCTTAGATCATTTTGTCAGAAATTACTTTGTGGAAAGCAAATAATTTTAACTGTGTTGTATATTCTGTTGACGTGAACAACATAAAACACTAGACATGTGTTCTTTTCTTGTACCACAAAATCAATATTGATCTGGCCTGAAAGGAATATACTATTTATGTGTTTCCTCTGTCTTTCTGTCCTGCTATGTCTTTATAATTTATATTGTTTGTAAATGAAGCTTAACATGAATGCAATTACATTGCTCACAAAATTATTGCATACATTAGTCGTCTTGTTTCAACTCAATTGCTTGGTTAGGCCAAAAATCATCTAGTATGCGCACCTGTAGCCTACTGTATGTTCACACCACACTTTATAGTTTCACAGTTTTTAAGGTTGAAGGTAGACTTTAATCCTTCGAGTTCAACGTATAGCCTAATATGTTTATCCAGAAGAAAGAAAAAAACCTCATGGGGCAAACAATAATAGTTCCATATTAGGGGAAAATGACAATCCGATTTAGTACATTGTACACAGTATTTTAAGTGTGGCCACACAAATGACTTTCATAGAGGTAAAACTATGTTCTCGTTAAAAATACATATGTTAAAAAAAGAGGGCCAAATACTAACCCCTGTGGTACCCTAGTGTTAATTGTGACCAAATCCGAGTGTGTTCCATTAATAGCCACTAGTGATGAGCGAGTATACTCGTTGCTCGGGTTTTCCCCGAGCAGCTTGGGTTGTCTCCGAGTATTTGGAAGTGCTTGGAGATTCAGTTTCTGTTGCGGTAGCTGCATGATTTGCAGCTATTTGACAGGCTGAATACATGTGGGGATTCCTTAACAAACAGGCATTCCTCACATATATTCAAGCTGTCCAGCAGCCATAAATCATGCAGCTGCGCAACAAAAACTACATCTCCAAGCATTTCCAAATACTCGGACACCACCCGAGCTGCTCGGGGAAAACCCGAGCAACGAGTATACTCGCTCATCACTAATAGTCACCCTTTGTTTCCTATTGCTAAGCCAGTTATTAACCCAGCTACACATATATTACCATAGTCCCATTTTTCTCATTTTATATACCAACCTTTTGTGTGATACCATTTAAAACACCATCCACTGCATTTCATTTAATTGCTTATAGAAGCCGATGAGATTAGTTTGACATGACCTATCCCTCATAAAGCCATGTTTGTTATGTTCTGCTACAAGCACTAAGGAAAGAAAGGGATATCTGTCCCTATGTTAGAACTAAGCTCGATCCCTACGATGTAACGGGGAACCTGATCCTGCGATCAGACCCGCTAAAGTCCTCAGCTAGTCTGTACGAAGACCTATAGATGCGAGGGAGGGATCCCTACAAGAACTAGGGACTGGGAGAAAAGATGGACACCTCCTAACAGAAGGGCAAAATAGGCAAAAAGGTCATGTGACCAGCAAGATAGAAAAAACCTAACAGGAGAGTTCTAACAGTACCCCCCCTTCTAAGAGGATCCTCCGGATCCCCTAGGCCCAGGCTTACCCGAAAACCTCTTGTGAAACGCTCTGACAAGTCTGGACGCAGAAACATCATCCGCCCTCACCCATGAGTTATTCTCGGGTCCAAAACCCTTCCAAGTGACGAGATACTGCAAACTCCCTCTATACCGTCTAGAATTTAGGATGCGGGAAATTTCATATTCCCCGTCCTCCACCACCGGGGGAACAGTGGCAGAGGCGTCTCCATCCGACACATCAGCTCTTTTCAACAGAGAAACATGAAACACCGGATTAATCTTCCAGGAGGTAGGAACCTCCAACCTAACAGCCGATTGGTTAACAACCTGAAGCACCTTAAAGGGCCCTACAAACTTGGGACCCAATTTTTTAGAAGGAATCCTCAACCTCAGACTCTTAGAGGATAACCAAACCATGTCACCAATAGCAAACAAAACCTCTTGCCGTTTCCTATCAAAGTACCTTTTAGATTTTCTGTTAGCCTCCTGAAGATTACCACGCACATCCGTCCAAACTCTCTCCAAATCACCAGAAAAATTCTCCTCTTCAGGCACGGCCGATACCAATTTGGAGAATGACCCAAACGACGGATGTCTCCCAGTACAACAAAAAAAGGCGAACAACCAGCAGAAGAGGATGTATGGTTGTTAAGAGCAAATTCAGCAAGTGGCAGAAACTCAGACGACCCCTCTTGATTGTCTGCCACAAAACAACGCAAGAACTGCTCAACATCCTGGTTTTTCCTTTCTGTCTGGCCATTAGACTCAGGATGATATCCGGATGAAAACGACAAATGAACTCCCAACCAGTCACAAAAGGCGCACCAAAAACGAGCCACGAACTGAGGTCCCCTATCAGAAACAATGTCAGTAGGAACGCCATGTAGTCTGATAATTTCCTTGACAAAGGCCTTAGCGAGAGTCTTAGCGCAGGGCAGTTTGATGAAAGGAACCAAGTGACACATCTTGCTAAAACGGTCCACGACTACCCAGATGACAGTGAAACCCTCAGAGGGGGGAAGGTCAGTAATAAAGTCCATAGCCAAATGTGTCCAAGGAGCACTAGGAACCTCCAGAGGGCAAAGCAACCCCGCAGCAGGAGTATGTGAAGACTTAGATCTAGCACACACAGTACATTGACGCACCTACTTCCTTCTGCCATCCAGGCCACCAAAAACTGCGACCCACAAGTCTCTTGGTCTCAGAGATTCCAAGATGACCTGCCAACCGAGACTCATGACACTCAACAAACAAATCTCTCCTAAAGGTCCCAGGCACAAACAACCTCCCATGGGGAGTGTTAGATGGAGCATTCTCCTGTGCTTTAAGAATCTCATCTTCCAACACAGAGTCCAAAGCAGCAATCACAACCCCTTCTTGTAAAATGTTCTCCTCCTCCTCAGCACCAACCATGGGAGAAAAGCTGTGAGACAAAGCATCGGCTTTCACATTCTTAGTACCTGGGATGTAAGTAAAGGAAAAATTAAACTGCGAGAAAAACAGTGCCCACCTAGCCTGACGAGCATTCAAGCGTTTGGCAGCATCAAGATAGATCAGATTTTTATGATCAGTGAAAACCTGAACGGGAAATTCAGCACCTTCCAAGAGATGCCGCCAGTGTTCAAATGTGAGTTTAATGGCCAACAATTCCCGATTACTAATATCGTAATTCAGTTCAGTCTCAGAAAATTTTTTTGAAAAAAAGGCACAAGGATGTACTCCATCCATGTTTTCCTGAGACAACACCGCGCCGACCCCCATAGAAGAAGCATCAACCTCAACCAAAAATGGTTTAGTCACATCAGGCTGCATAAGGATGGGAGCAGAGCTGAACCTCTCCTTTAAAAACACAAAAGCTTCAATGGTCTCAGTAGTCCACTGAACCGCATTAGCACCTTTCCTGGTGAGATCGGTCAGTGGTTTGACAATAATAGAAAAATTTTGAATGAATTTTCTATAATAATTGGCGAAACCCAAAAACATCTGTAACGATTTCAAACCAATAGGCCTAAGCCATTCCTGCACAGCTTGAACTTTCACCGGGTCCATCTCAAAACCTTCGCTGAAGATAATGTAGCCCAAAAAACTAATTCTCTGTACAGCAAACTCACATTTCTCCAGCTTAGCAAAAAGCGAATTGTCACTCAATAACTGTAATACCTCACGAACGCTGCGCCAATGAGACTCCAGATCCGGCGAATAAATCAAAATGTCATCCAAATACACAACCACATTTTTGCCGATCAAAGATCTAAGGATGTCATTAATAAGATTCTGAAAAAATGCAGGAGCATTGGTAAGGCCAAAAGGCATAACCAGATTCTCAACATGACCCACAGGAGTGTTAAAAGCAGTCTTCCATTCGGCACCCTCCTTCATGCGCAACAAATTGTATGCCCCCCGAAGATCAATTTTAGAGAACCACTTGGCCCCCGCTAACTGGTTAAACAAATCAGGAATCAATGGCAGTGGGTAAGGATTGCGTACAGTAATTTTATTAATCTCACGAAAGTCCAAACAAGGACGTAAACCGCCGTCCTTTTTTTTAACAAAAAAAAATCCAACAGCCACAGGAGACTTGGAAGGCCTAATGTGACCGGCGGCCAAGCATGTCTGTATGTATTCCTCCAAAGCCTTTCTCTCAGGAATAGTAAGATTAAATAAACGACTTATAGGAAGAGTCGCTCCAGGGACAAATTAAATAGTACAATCATAGTCTCTATGGGGAGGTAAAATCTGCGATTCCTTCTCAGAAAAAACTTTCCAAAAATCCTGAATAGGTACAGGTAGTTCCCCTTTATCCACAGCAGCAATACGCCCGTTACAACACTTGTCATAACACTTAGAACTCCAGGACCTAATTTCATTGGTAGACCAAGCCAGAACAGGATTGCGCAATTTTAACCAGGGTAACCCCAAAATCACAGGAGAAGGTAAATTATTCAATACTACCAAATCCAAATTCTCTTGATGAACACCATTAATAGTAAGGGGAAATTCACAGACCTTGTGAGTAACATTCTTCAAGGGAGAGCCATCAACAGAAACCATGGCAATAGGGGATGACAAAGGTTTGGGTTTTAATTTAAGTTTTTCTAAGAATTCCCCATCAATCACATTCAGAGTTGAACCACAATCGACAAATACCCGAAAATCCATTAATTCTTCCTGAGCCGCAGTAGTAGTGGCAGAAAGAAAGACGCCCTTAGTATTTAAACAGGCTATACGGGCGGAACTGACCTTTTTTTTTTCTTTGTTCATACGAAGCACACAGTTCTTAATGAAATGGTCAGATTTGCCGCAATAAAAACACAAACCTTCAGAAAACCTGCGGTCTTTTTCCTGAGAGCGAGGTGCCATCACTCCAATCTCCATCGGCTCTCCAATGTCAGTGCGGACCCTCTCAAGACTTGGAGCTGACATGGCAGAGGATTTGCTCTCATTAATCCTTGCATGCAGTCTCCTATCCACCCGTATAGCTAATTGCATAGCCTCTTGCAAGTTACCAGGTATGGGATAAGCAATCAGCAAATCTTTAACCCTTTCACTTAGCCCTGCAAGAAACAAACTTTTCAAAGCTGAATCGTTCCACCCCACCTGAGTAGACCACCGTCGGAAGTGAGTACAATATTTTTGCACATTATCTGATCCCTGCCTCAAACATCTCAACTCTGTCTCAGCTGATGAGACACGATCAGGATCATCATACAACAACCCCAAAGCAGAAAAAAACTATCCACTGATCTAAAGCATGGATCACTAGGTTGCAGAGAAAAGGCCCACTCCTGAGGTTCTTTGCGCAAAAGTGACATTATGAACCCTATGCGCTGTGATTCATCACCAGAGGATCTGGGTCTCAATCGAAAATACAACAAGCAAGCATTTTTAAAAGAAAAAAAATCTTGTTGTTCACCAAAAAATAAATCAGGCAAACGTACCTTTGGCTCCACGAAATGTGCTCCAGAACAGCTACTCACGTGTTGCTGAAGCTCGGGCACCTCCAGAGAGAGTCCCAGCAGGCGTTGAGCCAACTCCTGAACCGACACCATTAGGGAAACAGGAAATCTTTCCTTAGAGATATTTTTCTTGGGCTGGACTTACTGTTATGTTCTGCTACAAGCACTAAGGAAAGAAAGGGATATCTGTCCCTATGTTAGAACTAAGCTCGATCCCTACGATGTAACGAGGAACCTGATCCTGCGATCAGACCCGCTAAAGTCCTCAGCTAGTCTGTACGAAGACCTATAGATGCGAGGGAGGGATCCCTACAAGAACTAGGGACTGGGAGAAAAGATGGACACCTCCTAACAGAAGTTGTAGCAGTAAAAAGAAAAACAAACAACATAGAACATAGAGGTCAAAAGATCAGGCAAAACTAATTGAGTAAGGTAACAAAGCACCTGGCTAGCTTAAGAGTAGAAATTACAATGAAGTCCAGCAAAGCTAGAAGGGCGGAGCAGGATTAAATAGGCAAAAAGGTCATGTGACCAGCAAGATAGAAAAAACCTAACAGGAGAGTTCTAACAGTGTTGATACTGGGTCATGAGGTTATTCTTATTGAGATACTCCAGGATAGCATCTCATAGGAAACCCTCATATGATTTTTCCCGCAATAGAGGTTGCCTATAATTTCCAGGTTCAGATTTTGTCCCCATTTTTTAACATTGGCACCACATTTGCTATGCACAAGACCTGTGGTACAGACCCTGTTATTATGGAATCTGTGAGTATAAAAAAATACGGTCTGTCTACTAAATTTCTGCACTACTCGGGGGTAATGGGGGAATGCCATCTGGGTCTGGGGATTTGTCTTCTTCAGTGATTTTGAAGTGGTGCTGTAGTTCCAGCTGAGCTAAGCAGGTGATATTTAATTAAAAATGTCTAGTATCCATGATCATGTCATCTGTCATGGTATTTTCCTATATAAATATTGAAGAGAAAAAGATGTTTAGCATATTGGCCTCTACCACCATTTCACCCAGACTATTTTTGAGGTGGCCAACACAGTAATTTTTGAGTCTCTTACTGTTTATGTAGATGAAGAATATTTTTGGATTATTTTTACTTTCTTTGGCAAGTAGTCTCCCTGTCTTAATCTTTGCTCCCTTGATTGACTCTTTACTAGTGATGAGTGAGCACTAAAATGCTTGGGTGCTCATTATTTGGGTCGAGCAAATTGGAATATTCGGGTTATCGACCCGAGCACCGAGCCCAATGTAAGTCTATGGGAAAACAGAGCATTTTTGCCGTGATCCCCCCAGGGGTCCTTTTAAAGTCTAAAAATTTCTGTAAATGATGGAAACAGTGCTCAAATGACACAGGAACATCATGAGGAATGCACCTGGAAGCATTTCTGACTCCCAGGTCACAGCTGTGAACAATGTTGTCAGAGTTTTCCGCCATTTTTACAGGCGCACCAAAAAAACATACAAAAACGAAAGCAAAATGGATTTTTCTGGGAAATATGTCAAGGAACATCCTTTCCAGGGTAATGACTTTTATATAAGGCAAAATAATTAACCCAAATCAAAAATGTTCCTCCACTATTTTGTCTATGTTCACACGTTGCGTTTTTGATGTGTTTTTCAACGCATTGATTTCAAACAATACAAATGCATTTACTGTGAAATGTCATTGTAGCATTTAACAACCTTAGCTGGCCATGTGCTGTGTGACACATCATCAGACACATCTTGTTTCATTTATGAAAGAGGGACTCTTAAAGTCACAAAGAATATTTTTATAGGGGCATCAGTCGGCATTACTATTCTTAAAGGGCCATTATTAAACAGTGGGTTTCCTATACTGTTATTGCCTATGCATTGAGTGGCTGGGCTGCCAAAAATTAGGATGCACCCCAATACCCCTTTGACGAGATGTACAGGTGGGCCTCATGAAAAAGTGTTTAAAGTGTAGGAAAATAGGTCTCCCATAGTGTTAGCCTATGCATTGAATGCAAGGTCTGCCCTGCATCAAAATCAAACGCACCCCAAAAACTTTTGAACCGACGTACTGGATGGCCACAGGAAAACCAAGTTCACATTATTCTTTTGGTACTGCCATAGTGTTAGCCTATGCATTGAATGCAAGGCCTGCCCTACACCAAATTCAAACACACCCCAATAAGTCTTTGAACCGACATACTGGATGACCACAGGAAAACCAAGTTCACATTATTCTTTTGGCACTGCCATAGTGTTAGCCTATGCATTGAATGCAAGGCCTGCCCTACACCAAATTCAAACACACCCCAATAAGTCTTTGAACTGACATACTGGATGACCACAGGAAAACCAAGTTCACATTATTTTTTTGGCGCTGCCATAGTGTTAGCCTATGCATTGAATGCAAGGCCCGCCCTGCACCAAATTCAAACTCACCCCAAAAAGCCTTTGAACTGACGTACTGGATTGACACAGGAAAACCAAGTTCACATATTCTTTTGTCACTGCCATACTGTTAGCCTATGCATTGAATGCACGGCCCGCCCTGCACCAACTTCTAATGCACCCCAAAAAAGCCTTTCAACCGACGTACTAGATGGACACAGGAAAACCAAGTTCACATTATTATTTTGGCACTGCCATAGTGCTAGCCAATGCATTGAATGCAAGTCTCGCCCTGCACCAAATTCTAACGCACCTTAAAAAACCTTTGAAATGACGTACTGGATGGACATAGGAAAACCAAGTCCACATTATTCTTTTGGTACTGCAACACTCTTAGCCTATGCATTGAATACAAAAAGAAAGAAAAAATGGAGTAACTAGCACAATAAATATTTTTTGAAAATATCAAGTTTATTAAGTACAAAATGTATAATTTAAAAGAATCACACAGTGGTGAAAAAAGACCCTAATGTGAACAAAAATGCACATGGGACCAGAACACAAATGGGAATTTTGTACTACTCTCCTTTGATAAAGCTAACGCGAAACACGCGTCAGGAGTAGCACGTGGGTCCAGAGCACTGCAGCGTTGCACTTGCAGCGGTAAGATGGATTTTTAAATTGACTACTGATACTTTTATGAGAGGTCCATTGATATATTATATGGGGCACTCATATGGTCTCTTTATATCTGTGTAAAGCGCACAATTATAAGTATACTTACCTGCATTGTCATATCTTATGGGAGATATTGTAATACATCCCAAATGTAAATTATATCTTGCAACTGCTGTTACATTTGTGTGTTCTGGTCCCAAAAAATATTTATTGTGCTAGTTACTCCATTTTTTCTTTCTTTTTGTATCTGTTCTTGGAGTGCACGTTATAAGTCCTTTTTTTATATAATTCTGGGCTCTCATTTGCGCAATTGTGCACATATGTTGTTTGATTGCCCTTGCTATTTTTCTGTTGTACTGGTTTTATCTTGCTATGCATTGAATGCAAGGCCCGCCTGCACCAAATTCAAATGCACACCTAAAAGCCTTTGAACTGACGTACTAGATGGACACAGGAAAACCAAGTTCACATTATTCTTTTGTCTCTGCCATACTGTTAGCCTATGGATTGAATGCAAGGCCTGTCCTACACCAAATTCAAATGCACCCCAAAAAGCCTTTGAACCAACATACTGGATGGCCACAGGAAAACCAAGTTCACATTATTCTTTTGGCATTGCCATACTGTTAGCCTATGCATTGAATGCAAGGCCCGCCCTGCATCAAATTCAAACGCACCCCTAAAAGCCCTTGAACTGACATACTGGATGGCCACAGGAAAACATTGTTCCTATTAATTTGTTACTCCCATATTGTTTGGCTACATAGTGAATTATTGAGCCTGAAGACCCGGCAGTGGACAATTGCAGTGTTGAGGCTGAAGACCCATCAGTGGACAATTGCAGAGTGATGCTAAAGCCCCAGTGGTGGATAATTGCAGTGTTGTGGCTGAAGACCCGGCAGTGGACAATTGCAGTGTGGATGCTAAAGACCCAGCAATGGAGAATTGCAGCGTTAACTCTAAAGACCCTGCAGTTGAAAATTGCAGTGTTGACGCTGAAGACCCGGCAGTTGAAAATTACAGTGTTGATGCTAAAGACCCAGTGGTGGACAATTGCAGTGTTTATGCTAAAGACCCAAAGGTGGACAATTTCAGTGTTAGTGTTAAAGACCCAGTAGTGAACAATTGCAGTGTTGTGGCTGAAGACCCTGCAGTAGACAATTGCAGTGTTGATGCTAAAGACCCAGTGGTAGACAATTTCAGTGTTAATGCTAAAGAGCCAGTGATGGACAATTGCAGTGTTGATGCTGAAGACCCATCAGCGGACAATTGCAGTGTTGATGCTAAAGACCCTGCAGTTGAAAATTGCAGTGTTGACGCTGAAGACCCGGCAGTGGACAATTGCAGTGTTGATGCTAAAGACCCAACAGTGGACAATTGCAGTGTTGAGGCTGAATAACCAGTAGTGGACAATTGCAGTGTTGATGCTAAAGACCCTGCAGTGGATCATAGAAAGTGTTGAGCTTGAAGAACCATCGGTGGATAATGGCACTGCTGAGACTTAAGAAACTGCATTGGTGATTTGCTGTGATGAGGTAGAAGACCTTGCATTTTAGCATTGCAGTGTTGAGGCTGAAGAACTGGCATTGAAGAATTGCATTTTTAAAGATGAACAACCAACAAAGTTCACATTATTAGGAAGTGGGTCTCACATACTGTTTGCCTACATATTGAATGCAAAGTCCGCCCTGCACCAAATTCAAATGCACCCCAATAAGCCTTTGAACCCACGTACTGTATGGCCACAGGAAAACCAAGTTCACATTATTAATTTTGTTTTGCCATACTGTTAGCCTATGCATTGAATACAAGGCCCGCCCTGCACCAAATTCTAATGCACCCCAAAAAGCCTTTCAACCGACGTACTGGATGGAACAGGAAAATACTGCCATACTGTTAGTCTATGCATTGAATGCAAGGCTTGCCCCAAATTTGGACAAACCAAAAAACCACTTGGAAGAGACGTGCATGAAGTCCTCCTAAAGATCTGTTTCCATTACAAAGGAGAGGGTGTTAGGGTTCGAGTTCCCGCTGCTGCACAAGGGGAGTCTCGAACCAGTCCCACTGCGGTCCCCCAATCATCTCCGGCCGCAGTGGAGCCTGCTCAGCAGAGACGTAGGTCCCAGCGTCTTGCCCATTCCAGTACTGTGCAGTGACTTGCTGCTGCCTCTCCTGGATCTGCTATTATAGCCAGTGCTGGAGCAGACGTCTTTGGGACGAAGTCCTGCGTTTCCCCTTCTGAGCATGCCCAGGGTGAGATCTCTCATTGGAGATCAGGGGTCACATGCTCAGGTACTTCAGCAGCTCCTATTGGTCTGCCAGGAAGGTCCTGTGACTACTGGAGTTCTGGAACAAGTTTCATTGGTCCTTGTTTCTGGCAGGTCCTGTAGCTGTTATTATAAAAGGGTGGCAATGCTGAGCCGCCATGCGCTAGTATCAACCATTATATGCTTTGCGCCAGTGTGGTCATGCGTGTGTGTGGTTAGGGCCCCGGCTGAAATAAGCCCCTAGAATACCGACTTAATCGGTGAGGAGTTTGGTATGCTAGCTGGTCAGGGTCGGTGTCCTAGATGCCCTAGATTACCGGCATAACCGGTGAGGAGTTTGATTGCCGTATTCAGGGCCTGTAGTTCAGACGCCATAGATTGCGGGTGACTCCCATGAGGACATTAGCGCATGATCACGTTCTATGTTCGCTTAGCACTTAACTGTGTACCTGGGTGCCTGACAGGACACAGAACTTTTTCTCAGCAGCTCTGTGACGTAACAGGGTTCGCTTTCAACGCTAGACAGCGCCCTGCGTGTTTACTTTGCGACTCAGTTGTGTTTAGTGAGTTCGCACACATCGCCATACAGCGCTGCGGCACTCCTTCTAGCGGCTCTGTGGAATAACAGAGTTCGCACTTATTGCCACAGCGCGTTACGGTATTTATTTTGGCGACTCTGCGGGATAACAGAGTTTGCTTCTTGTGCCATTTTACCAGCAGCAGGCTCCGCCTGCATGGTGGACCCCGGGCTGCGAACGCACCTCTCTACATCAAATATTTGGTGCGTTCCGCAGACCCTTACATAATACTAGCGCCAGGGTCTGGCTGGTAAAATGGCGGACGACCAGCATCTGCAGCGGTATATCCAGCAGCTGGAGGGTAGGTTGGCGACTCTAGAGCTTACAACCTCAGCTGTGGATGTTACCGCAGTCGCGGTTCAGGCTGATAGTGTGGCCGTCGCCAGTTTGTCCTCTGCCACCCTTGCTCCGACTATTTCCCGCCTCCCACTTCCAGACAAGTTTACCGGTGACAGTAAACAATGTCGGGGTTTCGTCAGTCAGTGCTCCATACATCTAGAGCTTCTGGCTGCACGTTTTCCCACGGAGCGGGCGAAAGTGGGTTTTATCATATCCCTTTTGTCGGGCAGGGCTTTGGAGTGGGCAACGCCGTTGTGGGAGCGCGATGATCGTGTGGTGCAGAGTGCTCCTCTCTTCTTGGACACTCTGAAACAGGTCTTTTTAGGACCTCGCGTCACCCACGATACGGCTATTCAACTGTTGGCTATCACCCAGGGTTCATCCATGGTCAGCCAGTTTGCCATCCAAATTCGAACTCTGGTCTCTGAGCTGGACTGGACAGATAAAGTCCTTATACCCGTGTACTGGAGGGGACTGGCAGACCATGTGAAGGACGCCTTGTCCACCAGGGAGATTCCTGCCACACTGGAGGAGCTCATTACCATATCTACCCGCATCGACCTCCGTTTTAATGAGCGGAGGTTGGAGCGGGCCCAGTTTAGGCAGAGGTTCCGGCTGGCGCCCACCTTCGCCAGACCTCTTGAATCTTCCATTCAGGCATCCGATTCCCCTGAGGCCATGAAGATTTCTCGAGCGAGACTTAAGTCTCGGGCCGCTCGAGTATCTGTGACTTGTAATGCTTGCCAACAAATAGGGCATTATGCTAATAAATGTCCACGGCGGTCGGGAAACGACCGCGTCTAGTAACCATTGGGGGGGGTTCACTAGACACAGCAGTACACGCATCCAAGTTGTCCTTTAGGGGGACAATCAATTTTGGCTCATCCACTTTAACAGTCACGCTTTGTGTGGATTCTGGAGCCGAAGGAAATTTCATGTCTTCTATCTTCGCTCTCCGCCACTCTATACCTCTGGTGATGCTCGCCAAACCTGTGACTGTTCGAGTAGTGAATGGGTCGACACTGCCTTCACCAATCACACATCAGACCATCCCTTTCACGTTGTCAATGTCCCCTTCCCATCAGGAGATTATCTCACTTCTGGTCATTCCCGAGGGAATAGACGAGATTTTGTTAGGGATGCCCTGGCTCCGTTTCCACTCCCCACACATTGAGTGGAACTCTGGGAGGATATTGGGTTGGGGTGAGTCATGTAAAGGCAGATGTATGAGGGAATGCATTCAGGTGGCCACTACAGAGATGCCCGCAGATCTTACTTCACTTCCTAAATACTATTGGTCATATGCAGACGTATTCTCCAAAAAGGCTGCAGAAGTCCTTCCACCTAACCGTCCTTATGACTGTCCTATTGACCTCTTGCCTGGAGCAGAACCTCCTCAGGGACGGGTCTATCCCCTTTCTCTCCCAGAGACGGAGGCTATGTCCCAATATATTCAGGAGAACCTGGCAAGAGGATTCATTAGGAAGTCAGTGTCACCTGCAGGGGTGGGGTTCTTCTTCGTGCAGAAGAAGAACGGAGAATTACGTCCATGCATCGATTACAGGGGTCTTAATGCCATCACCGTTAAGAATAAATACCCGTTGCCCCTGATTTCTGAGCTATTTGAAAGGCTACGGGGGGCAAGGGTATTTACGAAATTAGATCTGCGGGGTGTTTATAACCTAATTCGCAACCGTGAGGGGGACGAATGGAAGACGGCTTTTAATACCAGGGATGGGCACTATGAATATCTGGTGATGCCCTTCGGGCTCTGTAATGCCCCAGCCATCTTCCAAGACTTTGTTAATGACATCTTCTGGGATATGCTCTCCACCTCAGTCGTAGTCTATCTGGATGATATTCTCATCTTTTCCCCAGATATTGACTCCCACCGGAGAGTTGTCTGCAGACTCTTCGACCTCTTACAGGCAAATTCCCTCTACGCAAAGTTGGAGAAATGTGTGTTTGAGCAGTAGTCCTTACCTTTCCTGGGCTATATCATCTCCGCCCAGGGATTGGCTATGGATCCTGCCAAACTACAGGCGGTGATGGACTGGCAAGAACCCCATTCTCTGAAGGCGGTGCAGCGCTTTATGGGGTTCATTAATTACTACCGCCAGTTTATCCCTCACTTCTCAACTTTGGTAGCTCCCGTGGTTGCCCTCACCAAAAAGGGAGCAAATCCCAAATTGTGGTCTGAAGAGGTCTCCAAGGCCTTCACTTCTATTAAGTCCCATTTCGCTAGCGCTCCCATCCTACATCGCCCCGATGTTGATAAGCCATTTATATTGGAGGTGGATGCCTCGTCCGTTGGTGCTGGAGCAGTCCTCTTCCAAAAGGATGCTCAAGGTTGGAAGCATCCATGCTTCTTTTTCTCCAAGACCTTCACACCAGCGGAGAGGAATTATTCCATCGGGGACAGGGGAGTTGCTAGCAATGAAGTTGGCCTTCTCGGAGTGGAGACATCTGTTGGAGGGGGCTCGCTTTCCCTTCCAAGTCTTCACGGATCACAAAAATCTGGTGTATTTACAGACTGCCCAGCGGCTAAATTCCCGTCAGGCCAGATGGTCCTTGTTTTTCTCCCGATTTCACTTCACCCTCCATTTTCTGTCGGGAGAGAAGAACACTCGGGCTGACGCTCTCTCTCGCTCCGTTGTGTCTTCTGAGGAGGAGGAGGGGGAGCCACAGCTTATTGTCCCATCTGAGAGCCTGAGAACTGTAGCTCCGGTCTCGCTAGAGTCTGTCCCTCCGGGCAAAACCTTTGTACCATCTAATTTGCGACCGGAGGTTCTCTCTTGGGCCCATTCGTCCAGGGTGGGTGGACATTTTGGGAAAAAAAGGACATCTGAGCTACTCGAGAGGACATACTGGTTGCTGCATATTGTCCGGGACGTTGGAGATTATATTCGGGCATGTGTCTCCTGTGCCAAAAATAAGTCCCCTCGTCAACGACCAGCTGGGTTACTTTACCCATTGCCGGTGGCAGACAGGCCTTGGGAAATGGTCGGGATGGATTTTGTGGTAGGCTTGCCCAAATCTCGTGGGTGTACCATCATATGGGTTATCACCGATCACTTCTCTAAAATGGTGCACTTGGTGCCGCTGTCCCGGTTACCTTCTGCACGGGCCTTGGCGACACTGTTTATCAAACATATCTTCCGCTTACACGGTATGCCGGACAAAATTGTCAGCGATCGGGGTCCCCAGTTTGCGTCTCGGTTCTGGAGAGAGCTTTGTCGCCTTCTCAGTGTTGAGTTAAATCTCTCCTCTGCTTATCATCCCAAGACTAATGGGTTGGTAGAGAGGGCCAACCAGACCTTGGTCACATATCTGCGACATTTTGTTTCAGCTAGGCAGGATGACTGGGCATCCTTGTTACCGTGGGCGGAGTTTGCATTAAACAATGCTGTGGCTGATTCCACTGGACAAACCCCATTTCTCCTTAATTACGGTCAGCACCCGCGGGTTCCTGTACCTATGCTCGTGTCTTCCGCCGACTCCAGGGTGGCAGACTGGGCTGTGGAGGCACGGGACATTTGGGACCGCACTCATGATGCCATTCAGGCCTCCAAAGAGAGAATGAGGTCATCCGCCGACGCACATCGGCGCCCCGCTCCGACTTTTGCCCCTGGCGATTTAGTGTGGCTCTCCGCCCGTAACTATAAGTCAAAAAAACTTGGCACTCAAAATGTATTGGGTTCCAAGCAGGTTTTCTGCTGCCACCTTGTCCACTAGCGTCGCCTAGGACCCGGACTACCAGCGCTTTTCCACTGGCAAGCTTGTGCCTTATGCCCCATTGCGCTTTTTGCATCAATTCCAAGTGTTCTTTTCCACCTCCTGGTCCTTTATCCACAGTCTTAGCCTTTTCCTCTAAACCTAGGGGATACCTCATCCAGCTATCTTTGGAGATTACACTTTATTTATCCAGCATTCCTTTGGCATATATTCTGATGAAGGTCCCATTGTTGGACCGAAAACGTTTAATGTCTCATGTCTGGATGCATCTCCATTAAATGAATCTTTCTTGTCATACATTTTGAGTGCCAAGTTTTTTTGACTTATACTTACCAGGCTGGATACCTGACTTGTGCACCTATTCTCGCTCTGATTGAGTGCCGTGTTTTTTCTAATATCTCCGCTCGTAACATCAGGCTGCGTGTAGAGTCCACTAAGTTCGCACCTCGCTTCTTGGGTCCCATCAAGGTCCTTGAACAGGTCAATCCTGTGGTCTACCAGTTAGCCCTTCCGCCACGCCTGGGTATCACCGACACATTCCATGTCTCCCTCCTGAAACCTGTATACTTGTCCCGGTTTTCCGAGTCATCTGCCAGGACATCGGGTTCGTCTACGGACGATTATGAGGTGAATGCTATTCTGGGGTGCAAGGTGGTACGTGGCAAAAAGTTTTATTTGGTGGATTGGAGGGGTTATGGGCCTGAGGATAGGTCATGGGAGCCTGCTGAGCGTGTTCAGGCTCCGCAGCTCATCGCTGCCTTTGAGCGCAGCGAGGCCCAAGGAAGGGGGGGCCCTAGGAGGGGGGTAATGTTAGGGTTCGAGTTCCCGCTGCTGCACAAGGGGAGTCTCGAACCAGTCCCACTGCGGTCCCCCATTCATCTCCGGCCGCAGTGCAGCCTGCTCATCAGAGACATAGGTCCCAGCGTCTTGCCCATTCCAGTACTGTGCAGTGACTTGCTGCTGCCTCTCCTGGATCTGCTATTATAGCCAGTGCTGGAGCAGACGTCTTTGGGACGAAGTCCTGCGTTTCCCCTTCTGAGCATGCCCAGGGTGAGATCTCTCATTGGAGATCAGGGGTCACATGCTCAGGTACTTCAGCAGCTCCTATTGGTCTACCAGGAAGGTCCTGTGACTACTGGAGTTCTGGAACAAGTTTCATTGGTCCTTGTTTCTGGCAGGTCCTGTAGCTGTTATTATAAAAGGGTGGCAATGCTGAGCCGCCATGCGCTAGTATCAACCATTATATGCTTTGCGCCAGTGTGGTCATGCGTGTGTGTGGTTAGGGCCCCGGCTGAAATAAGCCACTAGAATACCGACTTAATCGGTGAGGAGTTTGGTATGCTAGCTGGTCAGGGTCGGTATCCTAGATGCCCTAGATTACCGGCATAACCGGTGAGGAGTTTGATTGCCGTATTCAGGGCCTGTAGTTCAGACGCCATAGATTGCGGGTGACTCCCACGAGGACATTAGCGCATGATCACGTTCTATGTTCGCTTAGCACTTAACTGTGTACCTGGGTGCCTGACAGGACACAGAACTTTTTCTCAGCAGCTCTGTGACGTAACAGGGTTCGCTTTCAACGCTAGACAGCGCCCTAGCGTGTTTACTTTGCGACTCAGTTGTGTTTAGTGAGTACGCACACATCGCCATATAGCGCTGCGGCACTCCTTCTAGCGGCTCTGTGGAATAACAGAGTTCGCACTTATTGCCACAGCGCGTTACGGCGTTTATTTTGGCGACTCTGCGGGATAACAGAGTTCGCTTCTTGCGCCATTTTACCAGCAGCAGGCTCCGCCTGCACGGTGGACCCCGGACTGCGAACGCAGCTCTCTACATCAAATATTTGGTGCGTTCCGCAGACCCTTATAGAGGGTCTCCTATACTTGTAATGACCATACAGTAAGTGCATAGGCTAAAAAACATTTTCCCATGGGGGGACACATCAACCTACTATGTAAATATTTTTTGTTATGGACATCCAACACCCTTGCAAAACAATCTAGTGGCTGTTTCATCATGGAACACAGTCACCCTGGTGTTCTAGTAGTGGTGTGTCTGAAGAGACATGGCGTATGGCCTGCGAAAAAGGTCTTCCCAGTTTAAAGGAACGGGTCTCCTATAATTGTAATGCCCATACACTAAGTGCATAGACTGAAAAACATTTTCCCCTGGGGAGAGAGGGGGACACATCAACCTACTGTGTAAATATTTTTTGTTACGGACATCTTAAGCACCCTTGCAAAACAATCTAATGGCTGTTTCATCATGGAACACAGTCACCCTGGTGTTCTAGTGGTGGTGTGTCTGAGGAGACGTGTAGAATGGCCTGTGAAAAAGGTCTTCCCGGTTTAAAGGAGTGGGTCTCCTATACTTGTAATGCCCATACAGTAAGTGAATAGGCTGAAAAACATTTCCCCTGAGGGAGGACACCTCAACATAGAGTGTAAACATTTTTGTAACGGGCATTAAAACACCCTTGAAAAAAATCTCTACTGGCTGTTGCATCACGGACCACAGTCACCCTCGTGTTGTAGTGGTGGTGGATAATGAGGATGAGGAGAAGGAGGACGATAATAACACACCAAATAGTCAAAGTCAGGAAGTGTATATCCTTGTTTGTGTGTGAAGAGGTGCATGGTAATATACCTCCCCAAAAAATACACTGTATTTGAGGTTATGTTTCCCTGTTCTCATTCAGTGGTGTACAAAAGTCTGCCCCAATCCAGGCCTTATTCATTTTTATAACAGTCAGTCTGTAAGCATTTTCAGTTGACAGGCGGATGCGATTATCAGTTATTGTTTCATCAGCGGCACTAAAAACCCGCACTGACAAAACGCTAGCGGCACGGCAGGCCAGGACCTCCAAGGCGTAGAGAGCCAGTTCATGTCCAGCTTGGATACCTAATAATTAAAATGCACAGAGGAATCACGGAGGTCATTGGTACGGTCAGCAAGGTACTCCTTCAACATCTTCCCAAACTTTCCATTCCTTGTGAGATTACCCTGCGACTCTGGGCCAGGGCGATGGGAGGGTCAGAGAAAAGTGCCCCATAACTTTGCCAGTGTTCCCCTGCCTCTGCTGGATTGTAGTTGAGTCTCTCTCGCCTTTACTCCTTGGTTGTCCAACAAACTGTGACCTCTGCCGCAAGCGTTTTCAGATGGGAATTTTTTAATTAATTCAGCAACAATAGCCCTCTGGTACTGCATCATTTTAGTACACCTATCTGACTCTGGAAGAAGAGATTGAAAGTTCTCCTTGTAGCATGGGTCTGGAAGTGTCAGCAACCAGTAATGAGTGTCAGCACAAATTTTGATAATGTGAGGTTCATGGGAAAGGCAGCACAACATAAAGTCTGCCATGCATGCCAGACTGCTATCTGGCAAGGCTTCCATGTCCTCACCAACAGGACGACTGACCATGCTGTTCTCCTCCTCCTCCCTGTCCTCAGGCCATCCATGGTGAACAGACGGTATGACAGTTGTGCTTGTAGTACCATCTATAGCACATGAAACTAGCTCCTGTTCTTCCTTCTTCTCTTCCTCATTGTCAACCAATCCACGTTGGGATGACATGAGGCAAGGCTGTGTGTAATCACCCTGTATGGTTCCTTGCTCTATCTCATCATGCTCTGCCTGCAATGCATCCTCTTTCATTGTGAGCAGAGAACTTTTCAGAATACAGAGAAGCGGGATGGTGACTCTAATTATGGCATCATCGCCACTCACCATCTTGATGGACTACTCAAAGTTTTGTGGGATGGTACATACAGTGCCTTGCGAAAGTATTCGGCCCCCTGGAACTTTTCAACCTTTTCCCACATATGCTTCAAACATAAAGATGCCAAATGTAAATTTTTGGTGAAGAATCAACAAACAACAAGTGGGACACAATTGTGAAGTTGAACAAAATTTATTGGTTATTTTGAATTTTTGTGGAAATACAAAAACTGAAAAGTGGGGCATGCAATATTATTAGGCCCCTTTACTTTCAGTGCAGCAAACTCACTCAAGAAGTTCATTGTGGATCTCTGAATGATCCAATGTTGTCCTAAATGACTAATGATTATAAATATAATCTACCTGTGTGTAATCAAGTCTCCGTATAAATGCACCTGTTCTGTGATAGTCTCAGGGTTCTGTTTGAAGCACAGAGAGCATCATGAAGACCAAGGAACACAACAGGCAGGTCGTGATACTATAGTGGAGAAGTTTAAAGCTGGATTTAGTTTGCCTTGCATGCTTGCTAGTTGTCAGGTTCCCCAGGTCTGTCTGTCTGCTTGACTACCCTGTACCCGTCTGCTCTTACCTGTCTGTGCCCGTCTGCTCGTACCTGTCTGCACTCTTCTGTCCATCAGCCGGTCAAGATCGCACCTGCCAGCACCCATCTGTTTACCACCCTGTCCAGAGCTTTTCCGTTCCTCAGCCGGTCCCATCTGCACCCATGGTTCCAGAGTCCCTACAATGCTTGCCTGCATTTTGCATCCCTCCATTGGGCCTTAGCAGCTTACCTGCTGTAGGGGGTCAGCTGCCACATTCTGTAGGTTAGCCATGGAGTAGCACCTGGTGCCACCTCTTTGTACCTCCTTGGGTCGCAGTTTTCGCCTACTGCCACTTGTCCAAGTAGGGATTTGGTACACCACCTAGTTACGCCCCTTCCAGGCTTTCAAAGGGATACAGAACAGTGATTCCACCACCTTGCCTGATACAGTCTCCATCTGCTGGGTTGGCTGTAGTGGAAGAGGTGTCGGTCCCCGCTATACTAATTCTACTTTATTGCAATTGATGACACTTTGTTGATGTCAGCCACTAATTTTTGTAAATGTGTAGACTCCTGGTTGGGTCTCCTTCATGCGTCTTGCCTGTAGCAATAGGCCTCCGAGACGATCAGGCCTCCACTTCCTTGGACTCAACTATCCGTGTTACTATCCTTAATTTTTTCTGACAATGGTAATCTAGAAAACTGATTTTTGTGCACTTAAGTGTGGCTCAGCATGAAAGCAGATATTGCATGTGGTATCAGGGCTCCCTCAAAGGGGCCCTTCACCAATCCATCACCCACCTCATCTTACTGTGACGTTCAATTGAAAGCTGTAAATTCTGTCCCAGACCCCGATACCTCACGCCTGGCTGATTGCTGCAGTGCCATGCTATATTCTGTACTGTGGGTGAATTGAGACCACTTTCCTGGTGTCTGTCTCTCATTTGATGTGCTTTGGCAGCATTTGGGGCCATTCTTAGGTGTTGTGCATGCGTTTGTTTTTGCCTCCCATTGACGTGAATGGCAGTCGGCTATGTTTGGTGAATATTCGACAAATTAATCAGCGAATATTGCAAATTCGGCGAACATACTGTAATCCGAACTGAAAAATGAAATATTCGCTCATCTCTACATATGGGATATTGGTATGCTCAGGAGAAATTGCACAACAAAATATATGGTCCATTTTCTCCTGTTACCCTTGTGAAAGTAAAAAAAAGATAGGTCTAAAGGATAATTTTTGTGAAAGAAAAGTAAATTTTTATTTTTTTGCTTCCATATTCCAAAAATTCCTGTGAAGCACCTGAAGGGTTAATAAACTTCTTGAATATGGTTTTGAGCACCTTGTGGGTGTAGTTCTTAGAATGGTGTCATTTTTGGGCATTTTCTGTCATATACCCCTCAAGGTCACTTCAAATGTGAGGTGGTCCCTTAAAAAAATGGTTTTGCAAATGTAAAAATGAGAAATCACTGGCTAACTTTTAACCTCTATAGCCTCCTAACAAAAAAAAAAAAATATTTTCAAAATTGTGCTGATGTAAAGTAGACAAGTGGGAAATGTTATTTTAAAACTATTTTGTGCAATATGACTCTCTGATTTAAGAGCATAAAAATTAATTTTCGCCATATTTCCATTTTTCTCACAAAAAAATGCAAGGTATCACAGACAAATACATGCTGACTATCTGTGTGTGACTCCGGAAATATATACGGAGATTTAAATTTTCCCCAAAACCGCATATAGCTGGTATCTTCTGATACAGTACCGTTTTTCAGCCTTTTGTATTACGGTCAAATCCATACTGAGAGAACATCTGTGTGTTACTCCGGAAATATATATGGAGATTTACAATTACCCCTACACTGTATAAACCTGGTATCTTCGGATACATTAGCCTTTTTTGCTTTTATATGCAGGTCTACTCCATACTGAGCCTGTGAGCGTCTGTGTGTTATTCCGCAAATATACACAGAGATTTACAATTACCCCAACACTGTATACAGCTGTACGTTTCTGATACATTACCCTTTTTCTAATTTTTATATTCTGGTGTGATCCATACTGAGCCAGTGAGCGTCTGTCTGTTACTCCGGAAATATACACGGAGATTTAAAATTACCCCAACACTGTATACAGCTGTACGCTTCTAATAAAATATCCTTTTTCTAATTTTTATATTCTGGTGTGATCCATATTGAGCCTGTGAGAGTCTGTGTCTGACTCTGGAAATATATACGGAGATTTAAAATTACCCTAACACTGTATCCAGCTGTACGCTTGTAATACATTACCCTTTTTCTGCTTTTTATATTCTGGTGTAATCCATACTGAGCATGTGAGCGTCTGTGTGTGACTCCAGAAATAATTGCGGAGATTTACAATTACCCCTAGACTGTATCCAGCTGTACGCTTGTGATACAGTAGCCTTTTTGGCAGAAAGTCCTCCTACACCCACCACTGTAATTGCATCATTGACACCTGGAACATTGGCCAACATGTGTGATTATGTCTTGCGGATCTGATTTTTATATTCTGGTGTGATCCGTACTGAGCCTGTGAGCGTCTGTCTGTTACTCCGGAAATATATACAGAGATTTAAAATTACCCCAATACTGTACACAGCTGTACACTTCTAATATATTACCTTTTTTCTAATTTTTATATTCTGGTGTGATTCATACTGAGCCTGTGAGAGTCTGTGTCTGACTCTGGAAATATATACGGAGATTTAAAATTACCCCAACAGTGTATACAGCTGTACGCTTCTAATACATTACCCTTTTTCTACTTTTTATATTCTGGTGTGATCCATTCTGAGCCTATAAGTGACTGTGTCTGACTCTGGAAATATATACGGAGATTTAAAATTACCCCAACAGTGTATACAGCTGTACGCTTCTAATACATTACCATTTTTCTACTTTTTATATTCTGGTGTAATCCATACTGAGCCTGTGATTGTCTCTGTGTGACTCCTGAAATATATACAGAGATTTACAATTACCCTAGACTGTATACAGCTGTACGCTTGTGATAGAGTACCCTTTTTCAGCTTTTTATATTCTTGTCTAATCCATACTGAGCCTGTGAGCATCTGTGCCTGACTCCTGAAATATATAGGGCTAATTACAATATTTTAACTATACTATATATACCTGGAATCTGGTGATACAGTACCCTTTTTCAACTTTTTATATTCTTGCCTAATCCATACTGAGCCTGTGAGCGTGTTAGGGTTCGAGTTCCCACTGCTGCACAAGAGGCATCTCGAACCAGTCCCGCTGCGGTCCCCCATCCATCTTCGGCCACAGTGAAGCCTGCTCAGCAAAGACGTCGGTCCCAGCGTCACCCGGTCTAATACTGTGCAGAGACTTGCTGCTGCCTCTCCAGGTTCTGCTTTTGTAGCCAGTACTGGTCATCGGCGAGCAGATGTCTTTAGGACTAAGTCCTTTGTTGCTTCATCTGAGCATGCCTAGGGCAAGATCTCCAATTGGAGATAAGGGGTCACATGCTCAGATACAGCTGCCACTCCTATTGGTCCTTCAGGAAGGTCCTGTAGCTGTTGATGTTCTGAAGCAGCTTCCCATTGGTCCTCCCTGGAAGGTCTCTTTCTCGTGGCTGCTATAAAAGGCTGTCCTTACTGCACGGCCGTGCGCTAGTATAAACCGTTATATGCTTTGCGCCAGTATGGTCATGCGTATGTGTGGTTAGGGCGGCTGAAATACGCCATTACAATACCGACCTAATCGGTGAGGAGCTTGGTATGCTAGCTGGTCAAGGTCGGTGTCTTAGATGCCTTAGATTACCGGCATAACCGGTGAGGAGTTTGATTGCTGTATTCAGGGCCTGGCGTTCAGACGCCATAGATTGCGGGTGACTCCCGCGAGGACATTAGCGCATGATCACTTTCCATGTTCGCTTAGCAGTCAACTGTGTACCTGGGTGCCTAACAGGACACAGAAGTTTTTCTCAGCGGCTCTGTGACGCAACAGGGTTCGCTTTCAACACTAGACAGGGCCCTAGCGTGTTTACTTTGCAACTCAGTGGTGTTAAATTCGCCATATAGCACTGCGGCACTCTTTCTAGTGGCTCTGTGGAATAACAGAGTTCGCACATACTGCCACAGCGCATTACGGCGTTTATTTTGGCAACTCTGCGGGATAACAGAGTTCGCTTCTTGTGCCATCTTACTAGCAGCAGGCTCCGCCTGCACGATGGACCCCAGGCTGCGAACGCACCTCTCTACATCTTATATTTTGTGCGTTCCGCAGACCCTAACAGAGCGTCTGTGTCTGATTCCTGAAATATATAGTGCGATTTGCAATGTTTTCACTTTACTATATACACCTGGTATCTGGTGATACAGTACCCTTTTTCAGCTTTTTATATTCTTGTCTAATCCATACTGAGCCTGCGAGCGTCTGTGTCTGACTCCTGAAATATATATGGAGATTTAGAATATTTTCATTATACTATATATACCTGGTATCTGCTGATACAGTACCCTTTTTCAGCTTTTATATTCTGGTCTAATCCATACTGAGCCTGTGAGCATCTGTGTCTGACTCCTCAAATATATACAGAGATTTACAATTATCCCTAGACTGTATACAGCTGTACGCTTCTGTACAGTACCATATATCTGCTGATATTTTGGGTACATTTTCCCAAAAATGAGGAAGTATGGTGGAAGAGGCTGCGGACGTGGGCGTGGGGGGCGAGCTGTTACTGATGTTGGTGGTGATGCATCTGCTGGAAGTGCCAAAAGCACAATAGCACCTAAGACAGGAGGTGTTGATCCGGCGTCATCGTCTGGCTCAAGAAGGCCTGGAAGGCTCCCTTTTCTGGGAGTAGGTAAACCGATTTTAAAGCCGGAGCATCAGGAACAGGTTTTGTCTTACATTGCCGAAACAGCCTCAAGCTCTATCGCCTCCTGTTCTGAAGTTTCTAAAAATGCAAGCACTGAATCGTCAGTGCAGGCTCCTGGTCAGGAACAATGCCTTTCCTTGTATCCTTCACCCCCACCAAAAGTGAAGGATGCGGCAGCCCACACTTCAGTTACTCCTTGGAGCTGTCATGACCCAGGACGGGGTTTGGTCTTTGTCCCGTCCTGGCCAGACTGGGGTTAATGGTTTCAGCCTCTCTCTGGCAGAAGGCGGCTATTTAGTTGCCAATTGACCTAGGACTGGTGTCAGTTAAACTCCTGCTCTCAGCTGAGTTAGTTGACCTCCTGTGTGCCTGTGTCTTGTGCCTGATCTTGTTGCTTGTTTGGTTTTGATCAGGTCCGTCTCTTCGTTGTGAGTTTGTCTACTGTCTTGGTACTGTGTATTTGCCCGTTCTGGTTTTCTGATCCCTTGGCTACGTTCTGGTTATTCTCTGCCTGCTCCTCTTGTACTGCGTTGCTCCCTCTGTGTATGACCTAGCTATCCTGACTATCCGTTTTGTCTATGCCCCTTGGTAACTCTGTCCCGTAGTTACCCTTCTAGGAGTTTTCCTTCTGCTCATAGCTCTCTGGAGCTTAGGCCACGCCCATCAGCAGTCACGTGATTCAGGTCCTCTGGCCTGAAGCATTCTCTGTCTGTTACTGCTTTCTCTTAGAGACCTGTGGCCGGCGCCGCCCCTTGGCAGTCACGTGCTCCGGGTCCTGTTAGTCTGAAGCACGCATCTTCACCGCGACTGCCTCGCTCCACTGGTATCTTTGAATGCAGTCTGTCTTATTCAGGACACGCGCACTGGCTCAGTGAGCAAGTGCAGTGCGGTGTTCGTGATATTTACAGAAGCAGTTAACCCGGTGGCATTTCGGTTGCGTCTCCCTCTGTCTCTACGGATTCCCAACGTTTTCCATAGGGCCCTTTTTAAACCTGTGGGGTCCTGTAGGGAAGGACCGTTGTCTTCCCCACCACCGGTTTTGGTAGACGGGCAGTCTGAATACGAGGTGGAACGAATTCTTGACTCTAGGTTTGTCCGTCGTGCTCTTCAGTATCTGATACATTGGAAAGGCTACGGTCCAGAGGACCGGTCGTGGGTTCCTGCCCGATCTGTTCATGCAGATCAGTTGGTCCAGGCCTTTCATGCCAGGTGTCCTGAGAAACCCGGGGGTCCGGTGGCCCCCCGTTGAGAGGGGGGTACTATCATGACCCAGGACGGGGTTTGGTCTTTGTCCCGTCCTGGCCAGACTGGGGTTAATGGTTTCAGCCTCTCTCTGGCAGAAGGCAGCTATTTAGTTGCCAATTGACCTAGGAATGGTGTCAGTTATACTCCTGCCCTCGGCTGAGTTAGTTGACCTCCTGTGTGCCTGTGCCTTATGCCTGATCTTGTTGCTTGTTTGGTTTTGATCAGGTCCGTCTCTTCGTTGTGAGTTTGTCTACTGTCTTGGTACTGTGTATTTGCCCGTTCTGGTTTTCTGATCCCTTGGCTACGTTCTGGTTATTCTCTGTCCTGCTCCTCTTGTACTGCATTGCTCCCTCTGTGTATGACCTAGCTATCCTGACTATCCGTTTTGTCTATGCCCCTTGGTAACTCTGTCCCGTAGTTACCCTTCTAGGAGTTTTCCTTCTGCTCATAGCTCTCTGGAGCTTAGGCCACGCCCATCAGCAGTCACGTGATTCAGGTCCTCTGGCCTGAAGCATTCTCTGTCTGTTACTGCTTTCTCTGAGAGACCTGTGGCCAGCGCCGCCCCTTGGCAGTCACGTGCTCCGGGTCCTGTTAGTCTGAAGCACGCATCTTCACCGCGACTGCCTCACTCCACAGGTATCTTTGAATGCAGTCTGTCTTATTCAGGACATGCGCACTGGCTTAGTGAGCAAGTGCAGTGCGGTGTTCGTGATAGGAGCTCTTTTCACATACCATGCCTGAGTTATCAAGTCAAATCCTGAATTCCCCAGTCAAAGATGAATCTGACACTGAGTGCACTGATGCACAGCCACTGCTAGATGATTATGCTAGTACATTTACCCACAGCACTACATTGCCCTCGTGGTCTACTGAGCCAAAATCTGACCCTGATGAAACTCAGGTGCCCCTCCCCGCATACTATACCACCTTACATGGTGACAGATAGGAAGGTGCAGATGAAATTGAAGAGGAGGTGATGGATGACCCAGTTGTTGACCCAGCTTGTCATCCATTGGGGAAGAGGGTGCCCCTGGCAATAGCTCCGAAGAGGAGAAGAATCCCAAGCAGGCATCGACATAGCAGCTACGATTATCTGAAAGGCCCGTAGCTGTCCAAAAACGTGTTAAAAAAGCAAAAGGAGTTGCAGGACAGCATGGCCACAAGGTCCAATTAGCACAGCGTGCAAACCCTGAAAATTTATGCCATAATAGGAAGAGTGCAGTGTGGCACTTTTTTGACCAAAATCCTATTGATGAGGCAAAGGTTATCTGTAAGAAGTGCGGAAGGACCTTTAGCCGAGGGAAAAATCTCCGAAATTTGAATACCAGTTGCATGCTTAGATATTTAATGACCATGCACTTGCAAGCGTGGATGGACTACAAAACTCAGGTAGCACATGTGCACCTGCTCCGACTGAAGGTAGCCAGCAACGCTCCATCGCTTCCTTCACTGTAAGCCCACCGGTTAGCACACCACCAGAAAGAAATGTTGAGGTGTCGTCGCAATGCCAAAGCAGTCAGGGAATCACAATGTTTTTGCAAAGAAAGACTGAATCTAGGCCCTCACCACCACCACCATCACCATCACGAACCCCCTCTCACTTCATCATGTCCACCCCTAGTTCCGCCTATGCAGCTCTCAAGTCCAGCTCACCCTAGCAGACACTCTGAGTAGGACAAGAAAGTACTCATCCCCTTATCCGCGTACACTGGGTTTGAACGCCAAAATTGCCAAACTGATCTCATTAGACATGATGCCCTTCCGTTTGGTTGAAAGTGCAGTTCTCCGAGAGCTCATGGCCTATGCTGTCCCATGCTATGACCTACTTAGTCGCCACTTCTTTTATAGAAAAGCCATCCCTGCCCTCCACCTGCATGTGAAAGACCGCATTGTCCATACACTCAAACAATCAGTGAGTGGAAAGGTGCACCTCACAACAGATGCATGGGCCAGTAGGCATGGCCAAGGCCGTTACGTGTCCATCACTGCTCACTGGGTTAATGTTGTGGATGCAGGCTCCACAGGGAACAGCGGTGGTGGGATAGTGCTGTCTAGCCCACGGTATAGGAAACAGTTGGCTGTAGGCGTTCAACCCTCCTCCTCCTCCTACAGAAGCGAAAGCTCATCGACAGAGCACAGTCGCATGACCATTCCATCCGCAGTTGCCAGTGTTGCACATGAGGTGTCCCACTATCGAACAGCTAGTGGTAAGCGTCAGCAGGCTGTTTTAAAGATGATGTCTTTGGGCGACAACAGACACACCGCGGAAGTACTGGCCGACTACTTGCAGCGAGAAACTGAGTCATGGCTGGGCAGTCTACATCTTGAGCCAGGCAAGGTAGTCAGTGATAACGGCCGTAATTTTGTGACAACCATAGACCTGGCAAAACTCAGACACATACCTTGCCTGGCTCACACACACCTTGAACCTGGTGGTGCAGTGCTTCTTAAGTAATTATCCTGAGTTAACAACCCTGCTCCATAAGGTGCGAAGACTGTGCTCGCACATCCGTCGCTCGCCCGTAGATTCCAGTGGTATGCAGAGGCTGCAGCGATTGCTCCACCTCCCCAAGCACCACCTAAACATAGACCTTGCAACAAGGTGGAACTCCACCGTGCACATGGTTGAGAGGCTGTGCGAACAGAGGCAGGCTGTAATGCATTTGTGGGAGAATACATGGGCCGGCAGTTTGAGGGCAGACATGGAGTTGTCGGGTGTGCAGTGGTGAAAGCTGACAGACCTCTGTAAAGTCCTTCAGTGTTTTGAGGAATGCACATGGCTCGTAAGCGCAGATGACGCCATCATAAGCATGAGCATCCCACTTATGCATCTTCTCATGCAAACTTTGACGCACAATAAGGATCAGGCATCTTCAGCGGAGGAGGAGAGGAGGAGGAGGGAAGCCTTGATGACAGTAGCCATTGTCTGCTCAGGGAACTGTCGTGGATGATGTGGAGTAAGAAGAGGAAGAGGAGGAGGAGGATGAGGGGGATGATTATTTTGGGGAGGAGGATGCTTCCCAGGGGGCAAGCAAAAATGCTGGCTTGCCAAGTTCAGATCCAGGGTGTGTGCGTGACTGGAGGGATGTGGATTTGGCAGAAAGTGATCCTCCACCCACCACTGGCAGTGCATCTTTGACACCTGGAACATTGGCCCACATGTGTGATTATGTGTTGCGGATCCTAAAAAGGGACCCCCGCATTGCCAAAATGATGAAGGATGACGACTACTGGTTGGCCAGCATCCTCGATCCACGCTATAAAGGCAAATTACAGAACATCATGCCAAAGGAGAACCTACAGCTAATATTGGCGAACAAACAAGCAACTCTTGTAAACCGTTTGATAGCGGCATTCCCAGCACACAGCAGCAGTGCAGGTTCTACAGTGAGCCGTAGTAGGCCAAATGGAGGAGGTGTTCGTGTGCACACAGCCAAAGTGGCATTGGAGAGAGGGGTTTCATGACCATGTTGTGGACTGATTTCTCAAGTACCGCTCACACGACTGGTAATACTGAATTGATTAAAACAGACAGGAGACAGCAGTTGTCAATAATGATACAAAATTACCTCTCCTCCCCTATCGATGTTCTCCCTCACAGTTCATTCCCCTTTGACTACTGGGCCTGTAAACTGGACACCTGGCCTGAATTGGCACAATATACCTTACAGGAGCTCGCTTGCCCTGCTGGTAGTGTGCTATCAGAAAGAGTCTTCAGTGCAGAGTGATCAATCCTGACAGAAAGAAGGACCCGGCTGTCAACCCAAAATGTTGGTGATCTCACCTTCATAAAAATGAACCATGCCTAGGCTTCAAAGAATTTTGTACCACCTTCCCTGATGACACATAGGTTGCCAGCAAAATGGCTCGCTTTGTCCTCCTCTTCCTCCGACTTCTCCAATTCCTCCATTTCCAGCTGCTGAACGTCCAGCCTACACCTCAACATATGCCAGTTTTTCCACCTCCCTAACTGGGCTGCCCCCCCAGGGCCGGCGTCAGCATCTGACGCACCCACGCCAGTGCCGGTTCCTTGAGCATGTGGGGGGGCCCACTCGTGGGTGACGGCACTGGCACAGGGCCCCTCATAGTACGCAAAAGTGTCTCTGACGGTGGGGGGGCCCACTCGCCGTCAGACACACCGGCCTACTATGAGGGGCCCTGTGCCAGTGCCGTCGTCAACTAGTGGGCACCCCCTGCTTGCTCAGGGCCCCATCTCTTGCAATACTTACCTCTCCCTGCTCCACCGCTGTGACGTCTTCCGCGTTTCCTGACAGTGACATTCAGGTCAGAGAGCGCAATGACGTCACGTCTATATGCCCTCTGCCTAAACAGTCCAAGTGCAGAGAGCTGGAAGATGGCGACGCTGGGGAGTCCAGAGTAGAGCAGTGCCCAGGGAGGAGAGGTATTTAATTTTTTTTATGTTTGGAGCAATATATGGGGAATTGGACCATTATACACTGGAGTATGATATATGGGGCCCATCGTACACTGGAGCATCATCCATGGGGTCCATCATATACTGGAGCATTCAAAATGGGGGACATCAGACACTGGAGCAGCACCTATGGGGCCCATTATACACTGGAGCATTATAAATGGGGCCCATTATATATGGAGCATTATATTGGCCCATCATATGCTGGAGCATCATCCATGGGGCCCATCATATGCTGGAGCATTCTAAATGGGGGACATCAGACACTGGAGCAGCATTTATGGGGCCCATTATACACTGAAGCATTATAAATGGGGCCCATTATATATGGAGTATTATATTGGCCCATCAGACGCTGGAGCATCATCCCATCCATGGGGCCTATCATATACTGGAGCATTCTAAAAAGGGGACATCAGACACTGGAGCAGCATCTATGGGGCCCATCATACACTGGAGCATTATAAAAGAGGCCCAATATATATGGAGCATTATATTGGGCCATCATACGCTGGAGTATCATCCATGGGGCCCATCATATACTGGAGCATTATAAATGGGGGACATCAGACACTGGAGCAGCATCTACGGGGCCCATTATACACTGGAGCATTATTAATGGGGCCCATTATATATGGAGCATTATATTGTCCCATCATACGCTGGAGCATCATCCATGGGGCCCATCATATACTGGAGCATTCTAAATGGGGGACATCAGACACTGGAGCAGCATCTAAGGGGCCCATCATACACTGGAGCATCATCCATGGGGCCCATGAAATACTGGAGCATCATATGGGATTCATTACTTATGGGCCATCATATAGGGTATGGAGCATCATATGGAGCACATATGGGGCCTATTCTGTATGGAGCATTATATGGAGCCCATTCTGTATGGAGCAATATATGGGGCCCATCATATACTGTATGGAGCTTTATATTAGATTCATTATACTGTATGGAGCAATATGTGGGGCTCATTCTACTCTATGGGGACTGTCCTATACTTATGGCATATTATATGGGGACCATCGTATACTGGAGCATTATGTGGAGCTCATCATATACTGTATGGAACATTATATGGGACCAATTATTTATGGAGCAATATATGGGGCTCATTATTCTGTATGGCACACTATGTGGTGGCCATAATACTGTATGGAGTAATATACTGTCCGGTTTTTGAGCTATTGTAGTATTTAAAATAGAGTCTTGTAATGTAAGAAGTGAAGTACTTGTCATTGTACTATACCTATATTTCTGTGTCGTATCGGAGCATCATGAATTGTGGTATGTTGTTAAAGAGGCCCACTGACACTCTTTTGCCCGGGGCACACGAAAACCTGGAGCCAGCCCTACCCCCCCACAACACTTTAGCCAAATAAACCCCAGTTTTCAATGCGTAACTATTATTATAAAGTAAATTAAGGTTGCCAAGCTTAAGTAATACGAATTGATGTCGTTGGCATTGAAATGAGCACTGTAGGTGTATTTACTGTACTCCACTCCCTGCCGATTTGCTTCCCCATTGACTTGCATTGGGTTTCGTGTTTCAGTCGGACCTCCGACTTTTCCCGATAGTCGGCCGATTTCGTTCGACTCGACTTTTGAGAAAGTCGGGTTTCATGAAATCCAACTCGACCCTAAAAAAGGCAAAGTCGCTCATCCCTACACTGCATTTCATATACCGGCCAAACATATGACAAAAGCTCATTCTTGTATGTTGAGTTCTTGAAGCATACAGCCATATTAAACATATAGTATACAGTATGGTGGATTTTATTTCTGTATACCCAAATTTATTCCTCAAATGTAATGTGAAAATATATCTTCCCATTGTCAGAATATATGTGTTAGGGGTCGAGTTCCCGCTTCTGCACAAGGGGAATCTCGAGCCGTCCCTGTTGCGGTCTCCCATCCGTCTCCGGCTGCAGTGGACTCTGCTCAGCTTAGACGTCGGTCCCAGCGTCTCGCCCAGTCTAACAGTGTGCAGAGGATTACTGCTGCCTATCCAGGCTCTGCTATTGTGGCCAGTACTGGTTAGCGGCGAGCAGACGTCTTTAGGACAAAGTCCTTGTTTTCCCCTTCTGAGCATGCCCAGGGTGAGATCTCTCATTGGAGATCAGGGGTCACATGCTCAGGTACTGCAGCAGCTCCTATTGGTCCGCCAGGAATGTCCTGTAACTACTGGTGTTCTGGAACAGTTTCATTGGTCCTTGTTTCTGGCAGGTCCTGTGGCTGTTACTATAAAAGGGTGGCATGGCTGGGCCGCCATGCGCTAGTATCAATTGCATTATGTGCTTTGTGCCAGTGTGATCATGCACGCATGTGGTTAGGGCTCGGCTGAAATAAGCCCCTAAAATACCGGCTTCTCCGGTGAGGAGATTTGGGTGCACGTGGTTAGGGCTTGGCTGAAATAAGCCCCTAGAATACCGGCTTCTCCGGTGAGGAGATTGCTTGATTGTGTTGCTGTCTGCATGATCACGGACTGCTATCCGCACAGCAGTTAACTGTGTATTCCTGTGGTGTTAACAGGACACAGTCTTTTTCTCAGCGGCTCTGTGACGCAACAGGGTTCGCTTTATAACGCTGGTTCAGCGCCCTAGCGTTTTACTTTGCGGCTCACTGAAGCTAAGTGAGTTCGCACCTATCGCCATATAGCGCTGTGGCATTCCCGTTAGCAGCTCTGGTGATTAACAGAGTTCGCACTAACTGCCACAGCACGCTACGGCATTTATTTTAGCGACTCTGTGGGATAACAGAGTTCGCTGCTTTCGCCATCTTACTAGCAGTGGGCTTCGCCTGCACGTTGGACCCCGGGCTGCGAACGCACCTCTCTACTATATCTATTAGGTGCGTTCCGCAGACCCTAACAATATGAAAGTAGTGCAACACTTTTGTCTAATTCTCTTAAAGATTTGTTCACACATGGTAGATTTGTTGCCAATATTCTGTGCCTGAGAAATCCATTCCATACATCTGAATGGGGTTCTTTCAGAATTAAACACAGAATTTTGTAATCCCTAGTCAGATGAATGGGTCAGCGGCATGTGAATATACAGTAACACCTTTGTCCTCATACTTTTCCGCCAACTTGTAGCTGATAACAGCATTCTGCACACACATACACTTCAAGTTCTATAATAAACGGAAATAAAAAGTTACTTTTGAATGTCAAGATTATTTTTACAGTGAAAGTACTGTATGTTGTTTGACTACATTTTAGAAATCATCATTTAAATCAAAGGAAATGTATATAATAGAAGTTACAGTATTTTGAGAAAAGAATATTAGGAGTTGTACAAAGAAAGAGAGAATTGCAAAAAACACTAGACAGACACAGTCTTACTCTGTGCATTATAAATTGGCATCTGAATTCCCATGCCCAGAGGAAATCTCAGTCCAGAACTGGAATTTTAACATAATGAGCTTCTACAGAAAAAAAATAAAATAAAACAAGAGCGAATGTTAATAGAAGATGCGTGTTTTGAAGTTGATTGATAACTCAGTTCTTTCTAGGGTGGAGAAATTCATAACAAGTTCATATCTCCTGACTGAGCAGCAGATAATGTGAAAATGCAATCAATGACTGTGGGGATTTGATTATTAATGAGGTTATTAATCTTTAACTAGCATATTACATATTTTTTAGGTACATTAGCCAAGGTTTCTATTTGTAAACTCCCAGGTCTGCAGTCTTTGTCCTAACCTGCATGTTTTTTTTAATGATGAAAAGGGGTTTCTCAAGGGTAGTCATACATCTACATTGCTTCCCTGTCATGGTATATATTCTATATAATTCATATTTAATGAAGATTGATATAAACAATGATGATGTCTCTAGGGCCCTACTCATAGGGGCCAATATTGAAAATTATTATGATTACATAAACACCCCAGGTTGTATGTTTTAGTTTCCTTTGTTTTTCCCATCTGAGCTCAATATTTGCATTACACTCCTGTGATTTTTAAGTTGTGGTTATGCTAATTTGCCCAGGATTTTGATGGAAAAGAAGACATATACTTCATTACCGGGCAATTTTCAGTTTTTTCAATTTTGTGTTTTCCTCCCCTTCTTCTAAGACCCATAACTTTTTTATTTTTCCGTCCACATAACATTATGGAAGTTTGTTTTGTGTAGGAGAAGTTGTAAAGTTGTACTTTTGAATGACATCATTCATCTTATCATGTGATGAACTGGAAAGCAGGAAAAATTTCCAAGTTCTTTTTGCAAAAAAAAGTGCAATTCCATAATAGTTTTTTTTTTTTTTTTTTTAATCTACCATATTCGCTATATGGTAAAACTGACATGGCAATATGATTTTCCATGTCAGTATAAGTACGCAGATACCAAACATGTATAGTTTTTTGATATTTAAGTGGTGAAAAAAAATTGGGAATTAGTAAACAAAAAAAAAAAAGTTTTCTTGTGTCGCAGTTTTCCAAGACTTTCAACGTTTTCATTTTTCAGTATATGGAGCTGTATGAGGATTTATTTTTTGTGCCCTGAGTGGATGTTTTTAATGGTATCATTTTGGGGTAGATACAATGTTTTAATCTCTTATTGTACTTTATTGCAATTTTGTAGACGAACAAAAAAATGTAACTCCTGTGTTTAGATTTTTTTTTTCTCATTACTCCATTTATTGATCGGAATAATTTATTTTTTATTTTGACAGATCAGACTTTTACGGATGCAGCGATACCAAATGTGTATTTTTTATTGTTTTGTTTTATTTTTAATGAGACAAAAGGGGAGTGATTTGAACTTTTGTGTTTTTTTATTTATTTTCAGATTTTTAAAAACATTTTCTTTCTTTTTACTGTATTTAATAGTCCCCATAGGACACATGCAAATGTTGAGTATTTGGTGAGTATTTTACCTTAGTATTTGTAAGCCAAAACCATGACTGCGGTATTGTAGATGCTTCCTTTCAACTAAAGGTACTGCCACACTAAGCGATCACACTAGCGATCACGACAACGAGGCAAGCTAACGAGATCATTGGTGTGATCGCTATAAGGTCGCTAGTAGCTTCCAAACAGGACGATCTCATTAACGACGCATCAGCGGTCACCGATCTGACGTTGGGACGTGCCACACAGCATGTATTGTTAAAGATCACGACCTCGATAGGCGTGATTGAGTGCAACCTTTTCCACGCCCCTCAGCACAGATTGGTGGTCACTATATGTCATGACTGTTTATGTCACGCTCTCTCGCTTTGTGATTGGATGACCGCGTCATAAAAGACGATGTATCAGCGCTCCTTTCCATTGCTCTCGAGCAGAAGCGGTTCTTTCAAATCTCCAGCATCGTTCCAGTGCGTCCTGCTAGCCTTCTTTGCAGCTACTGCGATCCAGTTTGTGCCACTATTGCGTTTGCTGCGATCCAGTCTGCGCCGTTATTTTTTTTTTTTTTTCTGCGATCCAGTCTGTGCCTCTTGCATTAGCTGCCATCCAGGCTGTGCCGTTATATTTTCTGCGATCCAGTTTGTGGCGCTATTGCTTTTCCCTTTTTTTAATTTTTTTTTTCCAGGATCACAAACAAGTCTTGTAAGGTAGGTATTTTTTTTTGTCACATTTAATTTTTAATTTTTTTTAAATTTTACAGATCCATTTTTAGATCCCAGCTGTTGTTAACCATTGTCGTCAATCATTTTTTTTTTTTTTGCCATTGTTTTTTGTTTGCCATTATTTTGTTCTGGCGCGCCCACCACCACCATTTATGATCCCTGCTGTTTTTACCGTAGTTGTCCATCTATGACTTTTATTTTGGTCTGCCATTGTTTTCTCCTGCTGCGCCCACCACCACCATTTTATGATCCCTGCTGTTTTTACCGTAGTTGTCCATCTATGACTTTTATTTTGGTCTGCCATTGTTTTCTCCTGCTGCGCCCACAACCACCATTTTATGATCCCTGCTGTGTTCTATGTTGTAGGCTATGTAAGCATTTTATTTAACCATTATGCCGTTCTCACATAATCCTTTTTTTATTACAGATGGCCGATTAGCATGAATTTCTGCGGGAATTCATCAAGATGTACCGCTCGATGCCATGCCTGTGGAAAATAAAGTCGGCTGATTACTGCAACAGGCTTAAAAAGAAGGACGCGTACCAGAAACTGGTGGAGCTGTGCAAGAACCGTAACCCCGATGAACCAGCGGATGAGTCATCGGTCAAAAAATGTATTCAGGCCCTCCGCACTGTTTACAAAAAAGAGTTAAATAAAGTCCAAAATTCTACCAAATCTGGAGCCAGGGCCGAAGATGTGTATGTCCCCAAATTGTGGTACTTTGAGCTGTTTTCTTTTACAAGGGACCAAGAAGTATCCAGACAAGCGACTTCCATGTTGGATCTAGACCCAGTGATCCAGCCGGACTCCCCTGTCGTACATGTAAGTACCTTTGTATTAAAACACATTTTAATGTGAAATGTAAATAAAATGGCTGAATTAATCCCTTCATGTATTGATAATTTATCTATCTCAACGGTTGAGGCCTATCCATTTACAAGTGTCATTTTCACATTTTTGCTGTATTTGGGTGTTATATTGTGAAGATAAATTTCTTTTTCTTTATGATTTAACATTTGGTTTTTGTTCATGCAGGACACAGAAGAGGCTGTCTCCACACCTCAGACTGAAGAAGACAGCATGGCGTTGGTCCAAGACGACGAAGCAGTTGAGCCACCATCCTCTTCCGTGCGGAGCCGGCTTACATTTTCAGGAAGGAAAAGGAAGGCTCCCACCTCGGCTACTCCAGAATTGGTTGAAATTGCCAAAAAAGTGCTTACGGCGGAAAAAGACCAAACAAAAATAACTGGCTTTGCTTACTACGCTAATGAGAAGCTCCCAACACTGGATCCTATACAGCGGATTCATGCAGAGACTCATGTTTGAGGTCCTGACTCAAGCGTCATTAGGAAACCTTGATAACAGTTATGTTGTCACGGCCAGACCGCAGTAGCCGGAATACTCATGGCCGCACAATCCTGTGCCGAATCCAATTGGGATAAATCCACCAAACCAAAACGTTGTTGCTCCACCTTATTTTTATACAACGCCGAGGCAACGTGGTAATGGCAACGATCCATCTTACCAGCAGTTGTAGTTTTTAAAATTTTTTAAAAAGGTTTTTGTTGTCTCTTTTTTTTTTAAAATTGATACATTTTTTAATAAAAATCTTATTTATATAATGAATTGTGGTCTTTTATTCTTATGTGATGTCAACAATTTTGTTGTCAACTATTAAAATTTTGTATTTTTATTCCATCTACTTGTTTCTACATGTCACACACTTGGGGTCATGGGAGTACCAGCAGTCATAGGAGTTCCAGCATAGGTAAAAAATGAAATGAAAAAAATTTCAAAAATTACCAACATTACTTTTAAAGGCCCCTGATCACACTAGCGCTAAAACCTTATAATAAAAAATAATACACCACAGCTGCGTATATAAACTTAAAATATATCATATATTTGTGTCATATATTTTTTTTATATATATATATATATAATATAATATATTTTACAGGTGCAAAATAAACAAAAAGAAAAAATAACAATAAGATAATACAAATAAAAATAAAAAAACAAAAAACTATGACTGACTGCACCCCCGATTGGAGGCCAGCCACACACCAAAAAAAAAAAAAAATACTATAATACAAATAATAATTAAAAAACTAAAAATTACGGAGGGCCCCGGAGTCCAGCCACTACCCTCTCCAGCATCACCCCGTGGTCATGCAGAGCTCCCATGGCGCTGTTCATTGCCGCCACAGCGGTGTTCATAGCCGCCATCAGCCGGTGGTGTGACACCAACAGGTCCTGGGCAGTGGGAATTTCTGTGGAGGTAATGGTAACAGTTAATAGTGAATTTTGTTGCAACATTAACATGTACATGTTATGTTTGTTAACACTTACGGTTTTTGTCAGACGACCCGCTGAATGCCCACCCAGAACCTGTTGCTCCGCCGGCTAGGGAAACACAGAAAAATAAAATTATATCACAACAGCCATTACACATAAGACCTAACAAAGTTCTCAAACTTGTCTGAAGCTTATATAATGTGCGTAAATTACCTGAAGGCGAGCCTGCATCCATGTTGCGGGGTGACGCTGGAGAGCAGCCATAATCCGGTAAAGGGCTGGAAGACCCCAAATCAGGAGGGGAGGTTGCTGCAGGTGAACGGGTTGCAAGGTAAGGAGATGATTGAGGTGGAGGGGTAGCCGGGGAAGGAGATGATGGAGGTGGAGGGGTAGCTGGGGACGGTGAAGCAGCTGGAGCTGGTGAAGGTGGTGCTGTAAATAAAATATACAATTAAGTCAAATAATCCTTCTACTAACCCCGTCACTGCCAGTACTTCCATCAATGCCTGTAAACCCCCTCACTACTGATACTCCCATCACTACTGGTACTCCCATTACTGCCAGTACTTCCATCAATGCCTGTAAACCCCTTCACGACTGGTACTCCCATCACTACTGGTACTCCCGTTACTGCCGGTACTCCCATTACTCTCGGTACTCCCATCACTGCGGGTGCATTGATATAGGTAGATAACCCACAAAACATAACCTCTCCAGATACCCTCATCAATACTCACTCAGAGGCCTGCGTAACTGGGCCCGGATGCTGGCGACCCTCTCGCTGGAGCGGTATCGGAGGTCCGCCAGCTTTTTGCGGATTTGTTTCCTGGTCCACTCCACCCCAAACCTTCTTGCAAGGATTTTTGTGCAGGACTACCTTTTTGTGGCGCATAGGATGCGCCACAAGTAGCCTGCACTCATAGTCCCACAGGTCCGTTTTGCGGATGAGATACCGCACCTCCCCGTCACTCCAGGCAGCGCAACGCTGTCTCGCCGCCATTGCAATACAAATAACAACTCATGAAGGATGCCAGCGCCATGACGTCACAGCGTACGTACGTGCGGCCGTGCTTGCGACGCACGACGCTATTGCGATCGCAAAGTGACCGCAGCAGCCATGCGCCCAGCCACGCACAGATATGAGACGCTGTTGCGATCGCAATGGCGTCTCATGTCTGTGCGTATCTGGGGCACCATGTGAGAATCGTCACCTTGCGATCACAGTGGCTTTGCATATCTGTGCATAGCTGGGGCACCATGTGAGAATCTTCATCTTGCAATCACAGTGGCGTCGCATATCCCCCTTCACCTGCATGTGAAAGACCGCATTGTCCATGCACTCAAACAATCAGTGAGTGGAAAGGTGCACCTCACAACAGATGCATGGGCCAGTAGGCATGGCCAGGGCCGTTACATGTTCATCACTGCTCACTGGGTTAATGTGGTGGATGCAGTGTCCACAGGGGACAGCGGCGGTGGGACAGTGCTGCCTAGCCCACGGTATAGGCAACAGTTGGCTGTAGGCGTTCGACCCTCCTCCTCCCCCTCCTCAGAAGCAAAAGTTCATAGACAGTGCTGTCGCAAGAGCACTCCATCCGCAGCTGCTAGTGTTGCACACGACGTGTCCCACTATCGAACAGCTAGTGGTAAGCGTCAGCAGGCTGTTTTAAAGATGATGTCTTTGGGTGACAACAGACACACCTCGGAGGTACTGGCCAAATACTTGCAGCGAGAAACTGAGTCATGGCTGGACAGTCTACATCTTGAGCCAGGCAAGGTAGTCAGTGATAACGGCCGTAATTTTGTGGCGGCCATAGCCCTGGCAAAACTCAGACACATACCTTGCCTGGCTCACACCTTGAACCTGGTGGTGCAGTGCTTCATAAATAATTATCTGGAGTAACCAGCCCTGCTACATAAGGTGCACATCCGTCGCTCGCCCGTAGACTCCAGTCGTATGCAGAGGCTGCAGCGATCGCTCCACCTCCCCAAGCACTGCCTAATCATAAACGTTGCAACAAGGTGGAACTCCACCATGCACATGGTTGAGAGGCTGTGCGAACAGAGGCAAACTGTAATGCATTTGTGGGATGATACATGGGCAGGCAGTTTGAGGGCAGACATGGAGTTGTCGGGTGTGCAGTGGTCAAAGCTGAAAGACCTCTGTAAAGTCTTTCAGTATTTTGAGGAATGCACACGGCTGGTGAGTGCAGACGACGCCAACATAAGCATGAGCAACCCACTTATGCGTCTGCTCATGCAAACTTTGATGCACATTAAGGATCAGGCGTCTGCAGCAGAGGAGGAGGAGGGAAGCCTTGATGACAGTCAGCCATTGTCTGCTCAGGGAGCTGTCCTGGACAAGGTGGAGGAAGAAGAGGAGGAGGAGGAGGATGAGGGGGATGATTATTTTGGGGAGGAAGATGCTTCTCTGGGGGGGTCAAGAGAAAATGTTGGCTTGCAAAGGTCATGTACAGGGTTTGTGCATGACTGGAGGGATGTGGATTTGGCAGAAAGTGCTCTTCCACCCAACACTGGCAGTGCATCATTGACACCTGGAACATTGGCCCACATGTGTGATTATGTCTTGCGGATCCTAAAAAGGGACCCCTGCATTGCCAAAATTATGAAGGATGACGACTACTGGTTGGCCAGCTTCCTCGAACCACTCTATAAGGCTGGAGTCACACACAACGTGTAAATAAAGGTCCGATTTTGTAATGCGATAATCGCACAACTGTTTTCCGTATGTTGATCCGTATGTAATCTGCTTTAAATGTGATGATGCGATTTCCTAGCATCTAAGGATCCGTGTGACATCCGTATGGCGTCCGTATGGCGTGATTTTATCGCACTCATGCAAAATGAGCACATTAATGATTTCGGACCTGAAAATAATTAGAAATTTCAAATTAATGTTGAAGGCTATTTATTGCTTGAAAACCAAGTCTCCTCCTTCTCCTAGTTTCCTGTTGTGTTTGTTTAGCTGACTTGTGTGCATCATGTCATACAGGCTAACCTTTAACACCACAGACCAGGTTCTTTTATACTGGGTTTTGTCCCAGCGTTTCGGGGAGCCTTACCCAGTCATTGTTGATCCGAGGAGGCGGAGAAGAATGTGGGTCCATCCACTTGTGAGACGACGGGTGACAAAAGACCATTTTCACCATCTTTATGCTTCACTACTCAGGCATCCAGACAAATTCTATCAATATTGTTGTATGAGCCTGGCCACTTTTGACATTCTTCTCGAGACCGTGCGCCCTGGGATCACGTACAAGGATACCGTGATGCGCAAGTCTATTTCGGCAGAGGAGCGTCTTCTACTGACTTTACGGTATGTGACATACCTTAATGTTGGGTGTAATATTGAAAATGTTATTTGTTTAGGCCATAATTTCTTATTTTCTTTTTGCCTCTAGCTTTCTGTCCACTGGGCTGTTATATGCGGCCCTACACCTTGAGTTCTTACTCGGTAAATCCACAATTTCAGGGATTGTCTGCTGTACCTGCTGTGAAATTTGGTCAAGACTGCATCAATCGGTCATGCCTGAGCCAAAACAACAAGATTGGCTTTGTATAGCCCGTGGGTTTGAGGAGACGTGCCAGGTTCCTAACTGTATAGGGGCACTTGATGGGAAGCACATTCGTGTACGTAAGCCACCCAACTCTGGCTCACAATATTATAATTACAAAGAGTATTTTCAGTTGTGCTGTTGGCCCTGGTCGACAGTGCTTACATGTTTACTATAGTAGATATTGAGGCCTATGGCCAAACAGGAGACTCCAGAGTCTTTAATTCCTCAATTATGGGTCGGCGTATGTGGAGCAATCAGTTGGACCTCCCACCCCCACGTCAGCTACCAGGGTCTAATCTCGAACCAGTGCCTTATATGTGATGGTTGGTGATGAGGCATTTCAGTTAACCAGGAACCTCATGAGGCCCTATCCACGGCGAACCCTGGACAACCGCCGCAGAATTTTTAATTTCCGCCTATCCCGCGCACGACGCCTGGTGGAGTGTGCCTTTGGCATTCTCACAGCCAAATGGCGGATTCTGCAGTCTGCAATACAACTAAGCGAACAAAATCTTAATCAAGTGATAAAAGCATGTGTGGTACTACACAACTTTACCCAAAAACATGACTGTCTTGCAAATGAGGCTTATGATGTTGCAGATGAAAATATGTTAAAAATAAGATGAAAAATGTCGGCCCTACTCCACATGGACATCAACCACGTCGGCCACCATCTAGACTTAAAGTGCGGGATGTGTTCACTAATTATTTTGTTTCGCCAGAGGGATATACTCCGAGTCCTTGGCAAGAGAATGCATTGTCTATGTTATGATTTGTTTTGCTGTGTGTGTGATAACATGAAATTAAAGTTAATTGTACCATTTATTTTTCATGAAATATAACATCTCCAATAAGACATTGATAGCATCAGCTATACATTAAAAAAAACACCAATCCCATTTTGACTTTTTGCTTTTTACTAGCAACAATTTTAGGGCATAACATACCATATTACCATCATATGGCAATTATGGCCCTTATTGGCGGCCAGAAACCCAGATTCAGAAAAACAAATAAGCATAACATCATGTAAAAATAACATATAAAAACTAAATATAAGAAAAAAAATATTCACAAATTCATATATGTATGTGGTGGAGAAGGAGGAGCATCAGCCTGAGTGGGTTGGTTAGTTTGTTGGCCCAATTGGCCATGATGCTGAGTTGTGGCTGAGGTGGCATGATGGACCATGGAAGGTACTTGGGGTGGAACATGCTGGTACTGTCCACTTTGGTAATGAGGGACATACTCAAGGGTATTGACAAGGCCCATGTGCGGATACACACTAGAATGTCCATGTCGACCATACCCATGTAGTGGCCACTCTCCTCCACTGGGTATGGTCAAGTGGCCATACTAGTGATGTACTGCTGGAGGATATACATGCCCATATTGACTAACACCTTGAGGTAGGTGTGGGGATGGACTACGTGTAGAAGGGGGTCTTGTGTTATCATCAGGTGGCACAGGCATTTGAAGACGGTTTGCCCGTGAAAGTTGCCATCTTTATAGATAAGCCAAGATTTGCGTTGGGTTATTGGGTGGGGTGCATGCATCTATCACACTTTGAAGAGCACCTCTGGCATGCAGCCTTACTTCTCGGGGGATAGTGCGTAGATAGCGAGCCAGACTCCGGGCATAGGCCTCTTCCCCATCATCATTTGCAGTGCGGGACAGATAGTTCAATACCCCAGTATCCACTTGGCGTTTGGTCCCAGTGATGTTTAGCTCCCTTCTGCGTCGTCCCCGTTGTGACACTACTGCAGCCTGTGGTGAGGTATCAAGGCGGAGGGTTGGGCTGCTACTCTGCCCACGGTCTTCCTCTTCTTGTGCCTCCTGTCCTGAGAAGACTGTGCTGGTGGTGGTGGTTGGTGACTGAAAACTTGTTGGGAAGATGGTCCAGCCCGTTCTTCCCCATCACCAACTGGGTTCACGTGGACTTCTGAGTCAGAGCCAGTCTCCTGCTCTGTTATATTGGATTCCGTTCTATTTTGCAAGGAAAGAAAAAAAATTACTATCATACCTTAAGGCAAGTAGACAAAGGTGTGCTGAGTACAAGCATGCACTTATGGACGGAGATCCATAATTGGTGCCAGAAAATTCAAGCGGTCGTAATAAATGTATTTCCGCTTTTGGGGTCTCTCTGACCCACTCCTAGCCCGATTCTGCCGCTCTCTGTGGAACTGGTCACGGCAGCTCTGCCACCGTCTAGTGACATCACCCACTGCAAAACAATTCAACAAATGTTTGACATTAGGATCAGAGTGAAAATGTAGTTTTAAAACACATGCTAATTCACTAGTGTCAAATGGCAAACATGCAGGCTAGCAAGCAGATTATCACATAGGATCCTGTTAGCGTAAATGGTGCAGTAAGGTTAGCACTTACTCATTTCCTGCTGAACCTCAGGTGTACTTTCCGCATAGTTGGGAAAAATTTGCTGGCAAATACGTTTCCATGAACATCTTTTCTCAAACAGTCTGCGTAATGTGCTTCACGTACATCCCAAAGTTCTGGGGTCTCCTGTACAAGCACAATGAGTAGCTCGACATTAATTTGTCTGGCCATCTTGCTGGACTCCGTGGAGGCGTGATACTTCCTGGTTCAAGAGCTTTCCAGGCTAATTAGCATGACAAACCTTCCTGATTTAATGGCTGAGGCAATTTCCTGTCACCTGCCCAATGCCTGCGTATTTCTCGCAATTCACACGCATGGTCCATGTGGATTCCGTTTTTTTATAGCACCCATAGACTTGCATTGGCGACTCTCGTCCGAGATATGAGTTCAATCGCAGCATGCTGCGATTTCAGACAAGTGAGACAAACAAGGTGGAGGGCACAACCCCAAATATCAAAGAAGCAAGAGGGGTTCAACCTGGAGTATGTCAAGAGTATGAGAACAAAACAAAGAAAAAGGACATACTATGCACCAGGGAACTCCAATTAGTAAGAGGTAATACAATTTTATTAGAAAACTACAATATGGCACACTACACAATTAAAAACAATTAAAAATGAAACAAACAAACAATCCCTGAGAAGGGTACATGACTCCCTGACACCCATGGTGATATGCAAATATGATATATCACGAAAATTTACATATGCAGCAAAAACCGAAAATATGTATAAGGTACAAATGTTAATAATGTGGATATACCATAAAAAAGAAAAAACCAAATTGCACAAGAAAATATCACAAGCATATGTGTATACAAAGAATAGCAATATGTACACCTAATCAATCCCCATAAAGATTGCACAAAATGAAATAACAAGGCAATCATATAAATAACTAGGCTGCTCTTAATACTAAACAATAATGGTACAACTAAATATCACATAAGCAATATATATATTAAATAGCATTATAGACGGCACCAATAGTATGTATAGCAAAGTACGGGTAAAACACCCATGCGGTCAAATGACCTGAAAAAAATGGCCCATAGAAAATGACCAAAATGTTACCCAGCCTAAGGGGAGAGAATGGGGAGTCAGGGAGGGCAGAGCCCAACGCGTATCGCCACCTCCGTGGCTTCGTCAGGAGCAGTAATAGTGCAGGTATTGTAGGATTCAATATTTATAGATCACAGGTAGAAAGAAACTTACATCAGCTGAGAACGGAAACTCCAAACAGGAAGTGCCTGGAGGCGGAAGTGAGGGGGCTAAGCATCACATACCGAGAGTGCCAAGATGGCCGCCAAATATGTTGTTGCGCATGCGCTAGTTCATAGATAGCTTCACAGGATCGTACATGATCAAAAACAATGCGCTTGCGCAGGATGAACCACCGGAGCCATAGTGGAAGTGAGGAGGCTGAACATCACGTGTCAAGAGTACCAAGATGGCCACCAAATATATTACTGCGCATGCGCTAGTCCCTAAGTGACTTCATAGAATCGCACATAACTGGAACAATGCGCTTGCGCAACATAAACCACCGGAGCCATAATGGGCAGGAGAAACTCGGATGTGTGTCCACACTAAACCATAGGCATAATAAAAATGACAGCCATCACACAGAGTGCGTGGAGATGCGGTATATTGTGGACCACACATTACAAAAATACATAGCTTATGGCCGAAAAGTTAGAATATGTAATATAATACAACAAACAAAAAAACAAACAAAAAAACAAAAAAACTGGCTGAAAAAATAGTATCTATGTGACAAATCGCAGACAAGGTATCACATGCATTCAGAAATTGCAAAGTGGTTCGTAGGGATAATATATGCCCCTTACTTGAACCATATATCACATTTGTTGGTGGACGCGCAAACACATCTACTTGTAAGTGATGTCACAATAAGCCAGGCGCTTGCTAGAATAAAACCCCCCAAAAGCATGGTGAACCTGGAGGATCAAATATGTCCCCGCACTGACCACTGGGTCTTAGGAAGACAACAACTAGCATATGAAGAACGTCATTAATTGCCAATGGTGTGTATATATGCTAATTACACCGACGCCCACAAAATCAAAATATCCGCATTATTATAAGCGATAATTTCATATGTAATAGATAACAAGTTTTATTTCTGTTAGACAGTGCCCATATAAATGATCTAATAGAATTTGTTATTAATGAGCCGAAAAAAAAAAAAAAAAAAGGTTAGATGATCTCATAGCTACGTAACTTGATATCTCAAAGGTAAGTATATTAATTCAAGGAGGGAGTAGCAGACACCGAGATAAGAAGATTATGATAATCGGACTAGAGTGTTATCCACAAAAAGAAGAACAATTCACCGTATTTATCAAGGCCGAATGGCAGATGTTTATACATTTCAAAAAAACCCTAATCAACTATAAGGGTTTATTGGTGCCATCTATACGAGGTGTTTCAAAGATAGAATAAAAAATGTATATATATAGTGGTGCCATCTATACATGCCATCTACAAAAATACGTGTGTATATATAAGCTCTATAATTTTTTATAATATCCGGTGAACAAGAGCTCTTCATTGAGGCCTTTGGGAGAGAGGCTCTGAAGATTGTAGATCCATTTGCTTTCACAACGTAATAGGTGGCTAGCAATGTCTCCACCCCTAATATTCAGATGCACACTTTCGAGTCCCATGACCTTAAAACTTGAGAATTTGCCACGATGATGTTCAAGAAAGTGGCTTGCCACTGAAGAAAGAGTCTTATTCTTTTCGAGGTCCCTCTGAGCTGTTGAGATATTGGACAAGTGCTGTTGCATTCCCTTTTCCTAAGCTCCTGCGTAGTCTGACCCACATACACCTTTGGGCAATCACAGAAAATCGCATAGACCATATAGCGAGATTTGCAATTAAAGAATTCCTCTTTAGGTTTAATCTGAAAAGGAAGAGTAGAGATGGAATAACCATATTGTCCAATCATAAATTGGCAAATGTTACAGTTTCCACACGGGTAAGACCCAAAAATCCTAGTGCCACGATTGAGTCTGGTGGTAGGACGTTGGTAATGGCTGTGGCATAAACTGTCCCTTAGATTCTTTGCCCTTCTGGCTACCAAACAAGGAGATTCTGAGACATGGGGAATAATTCTCTTATCGCTCATCAAAAGGTCCCAATTGTTGGACAATAAATTGCGAATGTCTGACCATTGATTATTAAAAGTCGTGATTAAGGCCAATGGTCGAGAAGAATCACGTACCTTTTTAGAAAGAAGATCCCTTCTATCTTGTTGAAAGGCAAATTGGAATCCTTCTGAGATTGTCTTTCGGGGATATCCTCTTTTCTTAAACCGATGAGACAAATCTTTGGCGGAGGTGGAGATACGCGTTGGGCTCTGCCCTCCCTGACCTCCCATTCTCTCCCCTTTGCATATCACCATGGGTGTCAGGGAGTCATGAACCCTTCTCAGGGATTGTTTGTTTGTTTCATTTTTAATTGTTTTTAATTGTGTAGTGTGCCATATTGTACTGTAGTTTTCTAATAAAATTATGCTGCGATTTCACTCGCACGTATAAGACGTGCGTAGAAAAAATCGGATGAAGGGAGCTGCCCCATAGATTAACATTGGGACTAGCGCTATGCGATTTTTTATCGCCTCGCGCTCGTCCGTATTATACGGTAGTGTGACCCCGGCCTAAAGGCAAATTACAGAACATCATGCCACAGGAGAACCTAGAGCTAATATTGGCGAACAAACAAGCAACTCTGGTAAACCGTTTGTTAGAGGCATTCCCAGAACACAGCAGTGATGCAGGTTCTACCACGAGCCGTACTGGGAAAAATGGAAAAGGTGTTCGTGGTGCACACAGCAGAAGTGGCGTTGGAGACAGGGATTTCATGACCATTTTGTGGACTGATTTCTCAAGTAACGCTCACACGACTGGTAATACTGAATCGATTGCAACAGAGAGGAGACAACAGTTGTCAGCTATGGTTCAAAATTACCTCTCCTTCCCTATCGATGTTCTCCCTCACAGTTCATTCCCCTTTGACTACTGGGCCTGTAAACTGGACACTTGGCCTGAATTGGCACAATATTCCTTACAGGAGCTCGCTTGCACTGCTGGTAGTGTGCTATCAGAAAGAGTCTTCAGTGCTGCTGGATCAATCCTGACAGAAAGAAGGACCCGGCTGTCGAGCCAAAATGTAGGTGATCTCACCTTCATTAAAATGAACCATGCCTGGCTTTCATAGGATTTTGTACCACCTTCCCCTGATGACACATAGGTTGCCAGCAAAATGACTCGCTTTGGCCTCCTCTTCCTCCGACTTCTCCAATTCCTCCATTTGCAGCTGCTGAACGTCCAGTCAACACCTCAACATATGCCAGTTTTTCCACCTCCCTAACTGGGCTGTACCCCCCCAGGGCCGGCGTCAGCACCTGGCGCACACGGGCAAGTGCTGCTGCCCTGAGCAGGTGGGGGGGACACACTCGCCATCAGGGACACCAGCGTACTATGAGGGGCCCTGTGCCAGTGACGGCTCCCATGAGTGGGCCCCCGTGCTTGCTCAGGGCCCCAGCACTTGCAATACTTACCTCTCCCTGCTCCACCGCTGTGACAGTGACATTCAGGTCAGAGAGCACGATGATGTCACGACTGTGTGCCCTCTGCCTGAACAGTCACAGTGCAGAGAGCTGGAAGATGGCGACGCTGAGGAGTCCAGAGTAAAGCAGTGCCCAGTGAGGAGAGGTATTTTATTTTAGAGCAATATATGGGGAGCATTATACACTGGAGAATTATATATGGGGTCCATCATACACTTGAGCATCACAGATAGGGCCCATTATACACTGGAGCATTATATATGGGGCCCATCATACACTGGAGCATTGTAAATGGGCCCATCATACACTGGAGCATCATATACGGGGCCCATTATACACTGGAGCATCATATGGGGCCCATTCTATATAGAGCATTATATAGGCCCATCATACACTGGAGCATCATCCATGGGTCCCATCATACACTTGAGCATCATCCATGGGGCCCATCATATACTGGAGCATCATATTGGGCCCATTTTATATGGCGCATCAAATAGGGCACATTATATATGGCGCATCACATGGATCCCATTATATATTGAGCATTATATATGGGGACCATTATATTTGGAGCATTATATGGGGCTCATCATACACTGGAGCATCATATATGGGGCCCATCATATACTAGAGCATCCTATGGGGTCCATTATTTATGGGGCATCATATAGGGCCCTTTATATATGGAGCATCATATGGAGCACATATGGGGCCTATTCTGTATTGAGTATTATATGGAGCCCATTCTGTATGGAGCAATATATGAGGCTCATTATTCTGTATAGAGCAATATATGGGGCTCATTATTCTGTATGGCACACTATGTGATGCCCATAATACTGTATGGAGGACTATAGTGTCCGGTTTTTGAGCTATTGTAGAATTTACAATAGATATCACTCATGTAATGTAAGAAGTGAAGTATTTGGCATTGTACTATACCAATATTTCTCTGCCGTATCGGAGCATCATGAATTGTGGTTTGTGTTAAAGGGTCCCACTGAGACTCTTTCACCCGGGGCCCACGAAAACCTGGAGCCAGCCCTGCCCCCCCACAACTTTAGCCAAATAACCCCCAGTTTTCAATGCGTTACTATTATTATAAAGTAAATTAAGGTCGACAAGCTTAAGTAATAAGAATTGATGTTGTTGGCATTGAAATGGGCAGTGTAGGTGTGTTTACTGTCCTCCACTCCCTGCCGACTTTTATTCCCCATTGACTTGCATTGGGGTCGGGTTTTCGACTCCGACTCGACTGTTTCCGATAATCTGCCGACTTCGTTCGACTCGACTTTAGGGAATGTCGGATGTCCGAAACCCGACTCGACCCTCCCCGAGGCAAAGTCACTCATCTCTACTTAGAAATACTGCGGTAAAAAATCACAAGATACTCAATGTGTGTATGTGGCCTTAGGGGACTTGAAGCTGCAATCGTCTAATCGCTTGTACTATACATCATTATTTCCTTTTATAGTGAAAATCAGGATCTCCTATAAATGCCAGCTGCAATCGTCATAACAAGCACGGAAGTCTTCAGCAGGCCCCAGTTGTCATTGCAATTCAGCGGCGCCCCACGAACACATCACTGTCACACCAATGGGTGGCTGAAATGACGCGTCCCCTGCTGACGTGTGTTAAATACCGCTGTAGGACAGGGTCATTAAACAGGTTAACAGCCATGGGCGGAACTCTGCTCTAGCCGAGACTGTTACATGCACAACATGGCTGAATAAATCAGCCATCATCTGCTGGGAAAGATGCGGGCTTGGCATGGGAGCCTGCATCAAAGTCAGGGACACAACATATGACATAACATACGACATAACAGTACATCATATAATACAGTACATCATTTAATATAATTGTACTTGTTTAACTTATAGAATAGAAACAGGTATGGAAGTATTAAAGTGACAGTACAATATTACAAAACGATCTGGATAAGATGTCTGAATGGGCAGATACTTGGCAAATTAGATTTAATGTGGATAAATATAGAGTGATACACCTAGGATGGAGTAATCCTATTGCTGCATTTACATTAAATGGGAGCATACTCGGGACTACTGAACAGGAGAAGGACTTGGGTATTCTGGTTACAAGTAAACTGAGTAGCAGTACTCAATGTCAAGCAGCGGCCGCAAAGGCAAACAAGATTTTAGGGTATTTAGAAAAAGAGGGATAAAATCCTCAGATCCCAGCATGTTGTTACCTGTCTATAAATGACTTGTACGGCCCCATTTATAATATAGGATCCAGTTTTGGGCTTCGCAGTTTAGAAAGGACATTCAGAAGTTAGTGTCAGTTTAAAGGCAGGCAACTAGATTATTATAAGGGTTGGAATGTCTCCTCCTTCCTATAGGATAAGAGGCTGGAAGTTGGGCTTGTTCAGCTTAGTAAAAAGACATCTTAGAAGTGATCTCATTTATACAGTGGGGAAAAAAAGTATTTAGTCAGCCACCAATTGTGCAAGATCTCCCACTTAAGATGAGAAAGGCCTGTAATTGACATCATAGGTAGACCACAACTATGAGAGTCAAAATGAGACAGCAAATCCAGAAAATCACCTTGTCTGCTTTGGCAAGATTTATTTTGCAAATTATGGTGGAAAATAAGTATTTGGTCATTAACAAAAGTTCATCTTAATATTTTGTTATATTTCCTTTGCTGGCAATGACAGAGGTCAAATGTTTTCTGTAAGTCTTCACAAGGTTACAGAGAAGTAAAAAAATATAGTCAGCTTATCGGTCTGCTTGTTCCCCAAGCCCAGCACGGATAATGATGAGTCTGCACTGAACTTGTTAGAACACAAAAAAAAAATTCCAGCTCAAGGCGAAGCGACTAAAATAGGACAATTTTATTTGACAACTACAAAAAGAATGAAAAATTAATGTAAAAAATTCTTAATACAGCAAATACCTATACACATCAGAGGAGATCTATGCGTTTCAACTTTATAAAGTCTTATTCATGATCTTGTGTGTTCTTCACAAGGTTGGCACACACTGTTGGTAGTATTTTGGCCCATTCCTCCATGCAGATCTCCTCTAGAGCAGTGATGTTTTGGGCCTGTCGCTGGGCAACACTGACTTTCAAATCCTTCCAAAGGTTTTCTATGTGGTTGAGACCTGGAGACTGGCTAGGCCACTCCTGGACCTTCATATGCTTCTTACAAAGCCACTCCTTCATTGCCCTGGTGGTGTGCTTGGATCATTATCATGCTGAAAGATCCATCCACGTTTCATCTTCAATGCCCTTGCTGATGGAAGGAGGTTTGCATTCAAAATCTCACAATGCATGACCCCATTCATTCTTTCATGTACACGGATCAGTCGTCCTGGTCCCTTTGCAAAGAAACAGACCCAAAGCATGATGTTGCCACCCCCATGCTTCACAGTAGGGATGATGTTCTTTGGATGCAACTAAGCATTCTGTTTCCTTCAAACACAACGAGTTTTGTTTCTACCAAACAGTTCTGCTTTGGTGTCATCAGACCATGTGACATTCTCCCAATACTCTTCTGGATAATCCAAATGCTCTCTAGCAAACTTCAGATGGGCCCAGACATGTACTGGCTTAAGCAGAGGGGCATGTCTGTCACTGCAGGATCTGAGTCCTTGGCGGCGTAGTGTATTACTGATGGTAACCTTTGTTACAGTGGTCCCAGCTCTCTGCAGGCCATTCACTTTGTCCCCCATGTGGTTCTGGGATTTTTGCTCACCGTTCTTGTGATCATTTTGACCCCACGGGGTGAGATCTTGCGTGGAGCCCCAGATTGAGGGAGATTATCAGTGGTCTTGTATGTCTTCCATTTTCTTATTATTGCCCCAACGGTTGATTTCATACACACCAATCTGCTTGCCTATTGCAGATTCAGTCTTCCCAGCCTGGTGCAGGGCTACAATTTTATTTCTGGTGTCCTTCAACAGCTCTTAGCTCTTCACCATAGTGGAGTTTGGAGTGTGACTGTTTGAGGTTGTGGACAGGTGTCTTTTATACTGATAACAAGTTCAAACAGGTGCCATTACTACAATTACTACAGGTAATAAGTGGAGGAGCCTCTTAAATAAGAAGTTACAGGTCTGTGAGAGCCAGAAATCTTGCATGTTTTTAGGAGACCAAATACTTATTTTCCACCATAATTTGCAAAATAAATAAATATATACTTTTTTTCCCCACTGTATGTATAAATACCTGTGTGGTCAGTAGTGATGAGTGAGTATCCTCATTGCTCGGGTGATCTCCGAGTACTTATAAGTGCTCGGAGATTTAGTTTCTGGTGCCGTAGCTGCATGATCTGCAGCTATTTGACAAGCTGAATACATGTGGGTATTCCTTAACAAACAGGCATTCCTCACATGCATTCAAGCTGTCCAGCAGCCATAAATCATGCAGCTGCGGCAGCAGAAACGAAATCTCCGAGCACTTCAAAATATTTGAACACCACCCAAGCGTGCTCGGGAAAACCCGAGCAACGAGTATACTCGCTCATCACTAGTGGTCAGTACAAAGAACTGGCACATGACTTATTCCTTCCATGGACCATACTTAGGACTAGGGGGCACTCATTACAGCTGGAAGAAAGGAGATTCTGTCAGCTAAATAGGAAAGGGTACTTTGCAGTTAGATCAGTCAGAATGTGGAATGCCCTACCACAAGAGGTAATAATTGCAGACACTATAACAGCTTTTAAGAAAGGGCTGGAAGATTTTCTCAGTACACATAACAGTGTGGATTATAGTTAATTTAGTGACAAAAATGTATAATTGGTGGAGAAAGGTTGAACTTGATAGTGTCACGACACAGCTGACCAGTGACCCGGTACCAGGTGCTCCTTCCCTGTCCCTAAAACTAGGGGCGCCCTAGCTTGCCCTACTCCCCGGCATACTTCTGATGGTGAAGATGCTGGGGCCTCCACCCTTGCCTTATCTCCTGAGTTGTCCATCTGTCTGTTCTCTTCCCCCACCCAGGGAAGAGGGGCGCTACTTTGCACCGTAGTACACCAACCCAACAAACAAGGAAGCACAAATAAGGGTTAACAGAAAACTCCAGACATACAAAATATTGACTCACATATAACAGAGGAATGCACCGAGGTGTGAAGGTAGGGGAATAAACCAAGATAGAGAAGGATAGGGAGTTACCACACATACAAACCAAACAACAGTCACAGATAAGGCCTCCAACTCTCCTTCTCATATGAACTCTTCTCCCTCTGTTAGCTATACAGCAATAAAGCTAGCTCTGTCAAGAATTTGTAACAGAGCCCAGATTATAAAGGGGAAAGGAGTAGCTAACTGAGCTCAGCTGTAAACACAGGGATTTCTAACATGGCCGATTAACCCCCGTTCTGCCTGAACAAATAAACACATTTAAAATTAAGGAGAAGTGCTTCTTCTCAGCGCCAGAGAAGGAGAAATCAGATGCTGCGCTCTTCTGGCTCCACACTGTCACAGTAACCCTGTGATAGATGGACCTAGGTCTTTTTTCAAGCTATACAACTATACTAAATACATAGCTAAGCACTACAGCCAGTGGCTGAAACATGCTGTCCACAGTTTGGACAGTATGTATTAGTTAACATGTTCCCTTTAACTGGGTTGGTCACTTTATCTTTATTTCAACACGCCTTGGGGACATGATGTTGTGGCACTTGCAATTATATCTATATTACACGTTCTCCTCCTTTTTGAAATACTGCCCGATTGTTGTCCACAGATTGTACAGTTTTCCTGTTCTCAAAATGACACTTGATGGAGGTGCATGGGACCTAATTTGTCCATTAGCTTCTTTCAATTGAAAGACACATTCCCCATGTGCAGCATTTTTCATTTGGAGGAGGCTGATGGACAGGTCCAGTGATATACTTCTCCATTAGCAGCAATTTTGAGAGCAGGAGAGCTTCATTTCTCAAAGGAGAAGAAACAGTAACACTTATATATTATTAAGTGCCATAAATGTGCACAACATATTTGTTAAAATCAAGATAAAGTAGCTATGCCATTTAAATTTAACAAGTCTGAGTACAGTAAAGAATTTGATTTGATGATCACCATGTAATGTATGATTTGTACATGTGCCCTCTGACTTGTACCATGTGGCAGAGTATGTTGGCACTATATAAAGATACATTTAGTCATGCTCTTACTAAAAGAGCACAAAAATTACTCACATTAGTTATCCTTCCTGATATAATGTTCTGCTCATTGTAATATTGTAGAGAGGTTTTATTACTCTCAGTTTTAATTAAAGCAGGGCTAAAAGAGGGGTAGATGCATTAGTCAGATATTAAAGTATATAGTGATCAACCATTCAAACAAGAGGACAGAGGGCCCAGCACAGCACAAATCACAATATAAGAAGGAACAGGTAAAAATAGAGCTCAAATCAGCGGTAAAAGTGATAGATTTTTACCTTGGTCTGGATGTAAGGAGATGGACAAATTGTCCTGCTCCCCCTTGAAGACATCAAGGCTGTATATAATGTGATGTGTAATCTGAGTAATGTCCTGTGTCTTGTGTATATCTTATGTTACGTGAAGTGTAAGATGTTTACTTATGTAATGTGCTAATGTAAGTTATTATAATGCCTAGTGATGTGATGCATGAAAGACATAGGTTAGGACTAGAGATGAGCGACTTTGCCTTTTTTAGGGTCGAGTCGGGTCTTGTGAAACCCGACTTTCTCAAAAGTCGAATCGAACGAAGTCGGCCGATTAACGGAAATGGTCGGGTCGGAGTTGAAAATCCGACCCCAATGCAAGTCAATGGGGAATAAGCAGGCAGTGGAGAACAGTAAACACACCTACAGTGCCCATTTCAATGCCAATTACATCAATTCTTACTACTTAAGCTTGTCAACCTTAATTAACTTTATAATAATAGTAACGCATTGAAAACTGGGGTTTTTTTGGCTAAAGTTGTGGGGGGGCACTGCTGGCTCCAGGTTTTCGTGGGCCCCGGTCCATAGAGATTCAGTGGGCCCCTTTAACACATACCACAAATTCATGATGCTCCGATAAGGCAGAGAAATATAGGTATAGTACAATGCCAAATACTTCACTTCTTACATTACATGAGTGATATCTATTTTAAATTCTACAATAGCTCAAAAAACGGACAGTATAGTCCTCCATACAGTATTATGGGCACCACAAAGTGCGCCATACAGAATAATGAGCCCCATATATTGCTCTATACAGAATAATGAGCCCCATATATTGCTCAATACAGAATGGGCTCCATATAATGCTCCATATAGAATAGGCCCCATATGTGCTCCATATGATGCTCCATATATAAAGGGCCCCATATGATGCTCCAGTATATGATGTGCCCCATGGATGAAACTCCAGTGTATAATGGGCCCTATCTATGATGCTCAAGTGTATGATGTGCCCCATATATAATTCTCCAGTGTATAATGCTCCCCATATATTGCTCCAACCATTAAAAAAAATGAAATACCTCTCCTCGCTGGGCACTGCTCTACTCTGGACTCCTCAGTGTCGCCATCTTCCAGCTCTCTGCACTGTGACTGTTCAGGCAGAGGGCGCACAGAAGTGACATCATCGTGCTCTCTGACCTGAATGTCACTGTCAGGAAACGTGGAAGACGTCACAGCGGTGGAACAGGGAGAGGTAAGTATTGCAAGTGCTGGGGCCCTCAGCTAGCAGGGGGTGCACACTTGTGGGTCCAGAAGTGGCACAGGGCCCCTCATAGTACGCCGGTATCTCTGACAGCGAGTTGGCCCCCCCACTTGCTCAGGGCAGCGGCACTTGCCCGGGTGCGCCAGGTGCTGACGCCGGCCCTAGGGGGGGTACAGCCCAGGTAGGGAGGTGGAAAAACTGGTATATGTTGAGGTGTAGCCTGGATGTTCAGAAGCTGCAAATGGAGGAATTGGAGAAGTCAGAGGAAGAGGAGGACAAAGCGAGCCATTTTGCTGGCAACCTATGTGTCATCAGGGGAAGGTGGTACAAAATCCTTTGAAAGCCAGGCATAGTTCATTTTAATGAAGGTGAGATCACCTACATTTTGGCTCGACAGCCGGGTCCTTCTTTCTGTCAGGAATGATCCAGCAGCACTGAAGACTCTTTCTGATAGCACACTACCAGCAGGGCAAGCGAGCTCCTGTTAAGGCATGTTGTGCCAATTCAGGTCAGGTGTCCAGTTTACAGACCCAGTAGTCAAAGGGGAATGAACTGTGAGGGAGAACATCGATAGGGGAGGAGAGGTAATTTTGAACCATAGTTGACAACTGTTGTCTCCTGTCTGTTGCAATCGATTCAGTATTACCAGTCGTGTGCTCGAGCGTTACTCGAGAAATCAGACAACAACATGGTCATGAAGCCCCTGTCTCCAATGCCACTTCGGCTGTGTGCACCACGAACACCTCTTCCATTTGGCCCAGTACGGCTCGTGGTAGAACCTGCACCGCTGCTGTGTGCTGGGAATGCCTCTAACAAATGGTTTACCAGAGTTGCTTGTTTGTTCGCCAATATTAGCTCTAGGTTCTCCTGTGGCATGATTTCTGTAATTTGCCTTTATAGCGTGGATCGAGGATGCCGGACAACCAGTAGTCGTCATCCTTCATAAATTTGGCAATGCGGGGGTCCTTTTAAGGATCCGCAAGACATTATCACACATGTGGGCCAATGTTCCAGGTGTCAATGATGCACTGCCAGTGTTGGGTGGAGGAGCACTTTCTGCCAAATCCACATCCCTCCATTCACGCACAAACCCTGTTCCAGACCTTGGCAAGCTAATATTTTCTCTTGCCCCCTGAGAAGCATCATCCTCCCCAAAATAATCATCCCCTCATCCTCATCCTCTTTCTCTTCTTCCTCCACCTCGTCCAGGACAGTTCTCTGAGAAGACAATGCCTGACTGTCATGAAGGCTTCCATCCTCCTCCTCCTCCGCTGCAGATGCCTGATCCTTAATGTGCGTCAAAGTTTGCATGAGCAGACGCATAAGTGAGATGCTCATGCTTATGATGGCATCGTCTGCGCTTACCAGCCGTGTGCATTCCTCAAAACACTGAAGGACTTTACAGAAGTCTTTCAGCTTTGACCAATGCACACCAGACAACTCGATGTCTGCCCTCAAACTGCCTGTCCGTGGATCCTCCCACAGATGCATTACAGCCTGCCTCTGTTCACACAGCCTCTCAACCATGTGCATGGTGGAGTTCCACCTTGTTGCAACGTCTATGATTAGGCGGTGCTTGGGGAGGTGGAGCGATCGCTGCAGCCTCTGCATATGACTAGAGTCTACGGGCGAGCGACAGATGTGCGAGCACAGTCTTCGCACCTTATGGAGCAGGGCTGGTAACTCCAGATAATTATTTATGAAGCACTGCACCAACAGGTTCAAGGTGTGAGCTGTTATGATTTGGTAGCAGAGGAGGGCAAGAGCAAAAAAACGCAAAGGCAGCCAAAACACCAGAGAGGTTGGAATCTAATAGGTTGCAGACCCCTAAACTAACCGCACAACTAGAAACAGCCGTGGGACGTTCCTACGGTGCCCTAGACGCCTCGTCACAGCCGGAGAGATTAGCTACCCCTGAAGATGGAAAGAGGAAAGCTAACTGCCCCAGAGTAGAGCCCAAAGGAATAGGAAGCCCCCAAACATATAATGGTGGTTGAACAAGATGAAAACACGAACGCAGACAGAAAATAGAATGAGCAAACGCTGGGTACCAAATCTGTCTAGATAGGACAGCACAGGAGAGAATACTGTCTGCAACCCAGAAAAACCCTAGGAAAAAACTCCAACACTTCTGATTCCAAAAATGCTGAGACCACATGGTCTGGACCACCTATATCAGATCTCTGGTGTGAACACGCAGCAGTAAAAAATCACAGGAACTGAGCAAATGAACAAATACACAAAAAGAACAGAGACCAGCACAAGCCCCCAAAGGGGACCCGGCTGAACTCAAAAAGCAATGCAGCAAAAAACAAGGAAAATTAAACCACAGAAAAAAAAACATAAAGTAACTTATCTGAATGATAGCAGGAGACAGCAGAAAAGCAAGCTGAATTCCAACCAAGACCAGGAAGTAACAATTGATCACCTGCGAGGATCATGGGAGGTCAGCTCACTTATATCAGGCCAGTCCGTCCCCTCTGATAACCATTCATCGATTGCAGGTGGTGGACTTTTGCTGTTCAACATAGGTTCAATACCCTCAGCAACCACCAGAGGGAGCTTCAGCTCCGAAGTCGTCTCCAACACGTTCACAACAGTGAGCCAGGCAAGGTATGTGTCTGAGTTTTGCCAGGGCTATGGCCGCCACAAAATTACGGCCGTTATCACTGACTACCTTGCCTGGCTCAAGATGTAGACTGCCCAGCCATGATTCAGTTTCTCGCTGCAAGTAGTTGGCCAGTACCTCCACGGTGTGTCTGTTGTCACCCAAAGATATCATCTTTAAAACAGCCTGCTGACTCTTACCACTAGCTGATCGATAGTGGGACACCTTGTGTGCAACACTGGCAGCTGCGAATGGAGTGCTCGTGCGACTGGGCTCTGTCGACGAGCTTTTGCTTCTGGAGGAGGAGAGTCGAATGCCTACAGCCAACCGTTGCCTATACTGTGGGCTAGGCAGCACTGTCCCACCGCCGCTGTCCCCTGTGGACCCTGCATCCACCACATTAACCCAGTGCGCAGTGATGGACACGTAATGGCCCTGGCCATGCCTACTGGCCCATGCATCTGTTGTGAGGTGCACCTTTCCACTCACTGATTGTTTGAGTGCATGGACAATGCAGTCTTTCACATGCAGGTGGAGGGCAGGGATGGCTTTTCTAGAAAAAAATTGCCGACTGGGTAGGTCATAGCGTGGGACAGCGTAGGCCATGAGCTCTCGGAACGCTGCGCTTTCAACCAAGCGGAAGGGCATCATCTCTAATGAAATCAGTTTGTCAATGTAGGCGTTCAAAGCCAGTGATGTTTTGTAGTCCGTCCACGCTTACAAGTGCATGGTGTTTAAATGTCTAAGCATGCAACTGGTATTCAATTTTCAGAGATTTTTCCCTCGGCTAAAGGTCTTTCTGCACTTCTTACAGATAACCTTTGCCTCATCAATAGGATTTTGGTCAAAAAAGTGGCACACTGCACTCTTCCTACTATGGGATAAATTCCCAGGGCTTGCACGCAGTGCTAATTTGACCGTCTGGCCAAGCTGTCCTGCAACTCTTTTTGTTTTTTTTTTAACACGTTTTTGGACTGCTTCGGGCCTGCCAGATAACCCCAGCTTCGATGTCAATGCCTGCCGCTGATCCTCCTCCTCTTCTGAGCTATTGCCAGCGGCACCCTCTTCCCCCAATGGATGCCAATCCGGGTCAACAACTGGGTCATCCATCACCTCCTCTTCAATTTCATCTGCACCTTCCTCTGTGTCACCGTGTAAGGTGTTAGAGTATGTGGGAAAGGAACACCTGAGTTTCATCAGGGTCAGATTCTGGCTCAGTAGACTGCGAGGGCAATGTAGTGCTCTGGGTGAATGTACCAGCAGAATCAGATAGCAGTGGCTGTACATCAGTGCACTCCATGTCATATTCATCTTGGACTGGGGAATTCAGGATTTGACTTGATAACCCAGGCATGGTATGTGAAAAGAGCTCCATGAAGTAATCTGAAGTGTGGCCTGCCGCATCCTTCACTTTTGTTGGGGGTGAAGGACACAAGGAAAGGTGTTGTTCCTGACCAGGAGCCTGCACTAACGACTCAGTGCTTCCATTTTTTGAAAGTTCAGAAGAGGAGGAGATAGAGCTGGAGGCTGTTTCAGCAATGTAAGCCAAAACCTGTTCCTAATGCTCCGGCTTTAAAATCGGTTTACCTACTCACAGTAAAGGGAGCCTTCCAGGCCTTCTGGAGCCAGATGATGACGCAGGCTCAACAACTCCTGCCTTAGGTGCTATTGTGCTTTTGGCACTACCAGCAGATGCCCACCACCACCACCATCATTCCCAGCTGCCCCCCCCGCCCACATCCGCAGCCTCTTCCACCATACTTCCTCATATTTGGGAAAATGTACCAAAAATACCAACAGATAGATGGTACTATATGAGGAGCGTACAGCTGTATATGGCGTAGGGGAAAATTTAAATCTCCGTATATATTTCCGGAATCACACACAGACGATCACTCAGTATGGATTTGACCATAATACAAAGAGCAGATATACAACACTGTCTCAGAAGCGTACAGCTGTATACGGTGTAGGGGAAAATTGCAATCTCTGTATATATTTCCGGAGTCACACACAGACACTCACTCAGTATGGATTTGACCGTAATACAAAGAGCAGATATACGGTACTGTCTCAGAAGCGTACAGCTGTATATGGTGTAGGGGAAAATTGCAATCTCTGTATATATTTCCGGAGTCACACACAGACGATCACTCAGTATGGATTTGACCGTAATACAAAGAGCAGATATACGGTACTGTCCCAGAAGCATACAGTTGTATACGGTGTAGGGGAAATTTCAATCTCCGTATATATTTCCGGAGTCACACACAGACGCTCACTCAGTATGGATTTGACCGTAATACAAAGAGCAGATACAGTTAGGTCCATAAATATTTGGACAGAGACAACATTCATCTAATTTTGGTTCTAGACATTACCACAATGAATTTGAAACAAAACAAATCAGATGCAGTTGAAGTTCAGACTTTCAGCTTTCATTTGAGGGTATCCACATTAAAATTGGATGAAGGGTTTAGGAGTTTCAGCTCCTTAACATGTGCCACCCTGTTTTTAAAGGGACCAAAAGTAATTGGACAAATGACTCCAAGGCTATTTCATGGACAGGTGTGGGCAATCCCTTTGTTATGTCATTCTCAATTAAGCAGATGAAAGGGCCGGAGTTGATTTGAGGTGTGGTGTTTGCATTTGGAAGGTTTTGCTGTGAAGGAAACATGTGGTCACAGGAGCTCTCCATCCAGGTGAAACAAGCCATCCTTAAGCTGCAAGAACAGAAAAAAACCCATCCAAGAAATTGCTACAACATTAGAAGTGGCAAAATCTACAATTTGGTACATCCTGAGAAAGAAAGAAAGCACTGGTGAACTCATCAATCCAAAAAGACCTGGGAGCCCACGGAAGACAACAGTGGTGGATGATCGCCGCATACTTTCTTTGGTGAAGAAGAACCCGTTCACAACATCAACTGAAGTCCAGAACACTCTCAGTGAAGTAGGTGTATCTGTCTCTTAGTCAACAGTAAAGAGAAGACTCCATGAAAGTAAATACAAAGGGTTCACATCTAGATGCAAACCATTCATCAATTCCAAAAATAGACAGGCCAGAGTTAAATTTGCTGAAAAACACCTCCAGAAGCCAGCTCAGTTCTGGAAAAGTATTCTATGGACAGATGAGACAAAGATCAACCTGTACCAGAATGATGGGAAGCCAAAAGTTTGGAGAAGAAAGGGAACGGCACATGATCCAAGGCACACCACATCCTCTGTAAAACATGGTGGAGGCAACGTGATGGCATGGCCATGCATGGCTTTCAATGGCACTGGGTCACTTGTGTTTATTGATGACATAACAGCAGACAAGAGTAGCCGGATGAATTCTGAAGTGTACCGGGATATACTTTCAGCCCAGATTCAGCCAAATGCTGCAAACTTGATTGGACGGCGCTTCATAGTACAGATGGATAATGACCCCAAGCATACAGCCAAAGCTACACAGGAGTTCATGAGTGCAAAAAAGTGGAACATTCTTCAATGGCCAAGTCAATCACCAGATCTTAACCCAATTGAGCATGCATTTCACTTGCTCAAATCCAGACTTAAGAGGGAAAGACCCACAAACAAGCAAGACCTGAAGGCTGCGGCTGTAAAGGCCTGGCAAAGCATTAAGAAGGAGGAAACCCAGCGTTGGTGATGTCCATGGGTTCCAGACTTAAGGCAGTGATTGCCTCCAAAGGATTCGCCACAAAATTTTGAAAATAAAAATATTTTGTTTGGGTTATGTTTATTTGTCCAATTACTTTTGACCTCCTAAAATGTGGAGTGTTTGTAAAGAAATGTGTACAATTCCTACATTTTCTAACACATATTTTTGTTCAACCCTTCAAATTAAACGTTACAATCTAAACTTGAATTCTGTTGTAGAGGTTTCATTTCAAATCCAATGTGGTGGCATGCAGAGCCCAACTCGCGAAAATTGTGTCACTGTCCAAATATTTCTGGCCCTGACTGTATACGGTACTGTCTCAGAAGCGTACAGCTGTATACGGTGTAGGGGAAAATTGCAATCTCCGTATATATTTCCGGAGTCACACACAGACGATCACTCAGTATGAATTTGACCGTAATACAAAGAGCAGATATACGGTACTGTCCCAGAAGCGTACAGCTGTATACGGTGTAGGGGAAATTTAAATCTCCGTATATATTTCCGTAGTCACACACAGACGATCACTCAGTATGGATTTGACCGTAATACAAAGAGCAGATATACGGTACTGTCTCAGAAGCGTACAGCTGTATATGGTGTAGGGGAAAATTGCAAGCTCTGTATATATTTCCGGAGTCACACACAGATAGTCAGCATGTATTTGTCCGTGATACCAGTCGGTACACGGTAGTGTGTGAGGAGCGTACAGCTCTATACGGTGTGGGAAAAAATGAACGGTCGGTAAGTGTGCAGAAAGAAAACAATAAAAGTATTAGTGCTGTGTAAAAAGCAGTCTGCACAGCAGTGTACACACAGCAATACAGCTATCTGGCAGCCTAATAACCAGCGCTGCTGCACACAAGAAAATCCTCCCCTGTCACTGCACACTAACTGTACAGCACAATTGCTATCAACACACGCACAGAAGAACTTCTCTTTCCTGCCTAACTCTCTCCCTACTGATAAACAGCGTCAGCAACCTCTCCCTACTGTTAATATCGGCAGAAGTAAAATGGAGGTCGGCGCTCAGGGCTTTTATAGACACTATGACGCCCCCTAAAGCAAGTCAATCACTGCAATGCCCTTCTCTAAGATGGTGGTGGACCCTGCCCATGTCATCTCGTTGCCCACAGTGTACGTCCTTGCTCATTGGCTGAAAAAAGGTGCCTGTAAGCATTATGGGAAAACCGATTTGGGCGCTGGGGTCGACGACTGCATGGCCAACTGTACGCTATGGTCAGCTTTCGGCCAATGAAACCCGACTTTGGCGAAAGTCGGCAACTTTTGAATCTGACCAACCTGTTTCGCTCAACTCTAGTTAGGACTTAGGACATAAGGTAGTGTTTGCATAGACTGTAGGGGAAAGGGTTTCCTCAGCAACAGACACAGGGGAGGGCTTAGTGCTGGAACAAGTGACCTGCTTCCTGAAGTTAGTCAGAGCAGAGTTACAGTCTGAAGAAACAAGTGTGCAGAGCTGCCTTTGGGTGAACTACAGCAAAGGAGATGATGGGACGTTGAGGTAGATTGACTAGGAACTGACAGAAGAGGCAGAGTGGCCTTCTACCTGAAAGGGGTCCTTGGATAGGACGACGTGTCATGAGAAACCCTGAGCTTGATAAATGCCGAAGGAACAGACCTAAAGAGGACTGAGACTGTGGGACTAGTGGAGTCCTGAGCGGTAGATCCTGGGTGTCCATAGCGATAGGACACAGAGACGCCGAGCGGGTATAGAGGAACTCGCTGAACTGTACTGTGGTGACAAGCTAGGCTGTGAAGAAGTAGGACGAAACAGTGTGCTATACTAGCCCTGGAGTAGACTATAGTGGAAGGATAATGTCAGTGAGAACTTGAGAAGGCTTCTTGCTGTGAATGAAAAGTGCTTAAGACTGTATTCCTGCTATCCCTTATATATAGTGTTGAGCATTCCGATACTGCAAATATCGGGTATCGGCCGATATTCGCTGTATCGGAATTCTGATTCTGAGATCCGATATTTTTTGCATATCGGATACCGGAATCGGAGTTTTCCTCTAAAGTCTATGGGGAGTTCCTGTGTCACAGAACGAAGTACGTGACACAGGAACTTCCCGAAAGTGTCACTGTCAGTGTCGGTCGGGTATGTCAGGAGTAAGGACTCAGCAGAATCAGCACTTACCTGGCAGAAGATCCCCGGTGGACACGTCCTCCTGGATGGCCGCCATTACCCTCTCCCTGGCAGTCACGTGCTGCTTCTCGCGATAACTGCACGTGCTGCCGGGTACTGGGTAATCTCAGCCAGCTGTCGTGAGAGTACAGCAGTCCGGATGACGTCACCGCCGGGGAATCTGCACTGGTAAGCTGCTCTGCTCTATGTGGATGTCAGGCTCAGCCTGTCATCCAGATGTAGCAGAGCTGGACTCGTCATGGGACACTCGTGATTTTGGACTGCGTTGGACAGGGAGTATTTGTGTTGGTTTGTTATTTTGGTTTTTTTACAGGAGAACGATGGCGTCGCAGGATGAGCGTGAAATAAAAAATAATGAAAACTGTGTTGTGTTTTATTTCATTAAAAGACTTTTTTCTGGCTGTGTATTTTTTTAAAAATTTTCAACCTTTATGATTAATAATGGATCGGTGTCTTATTGACGCCTCTCCATTATTAACCGGGCTTATTGTCACCGTTCAATCAAAGGTGACATTAACCCCTTATTACCCTGCTTGCCACCGCTACAGGGCAAGTGGGAAGAGCCAGGTAAAGTGCCACAATTGGCGCATCTCTGGATGCGCCAATTGTGGGGCTGCTGCAGCCTGGTATTTTTAGGCTGTTGAGGGTCAAAATCCATGGACCTTGACAGTCTTTTGATACCAGGCCGCAGCAGTCTGCTTTTTACTTGGCTGGTTAACAAAAATAGGGGGACCCCCACGTCATTTTTTTTTCGAGGGGATCCCCTATTTTTGTTAACCAGCCAAGCTAAGCAGACTGCTGTGGCCTGGTATTATCAGGCTTACAAGGTTCATGGATATTGGTTCCTTAACAGCCTGAAAAACCAGGCCTCAGCAGTCTGCTTCATCAGGCTGGTTAACAAAAATAGGGGGAACCCACGCCATTTTTTTTTTCGAGGAGATCCCCTATTTTTGTTAATCAATTCACTTCAGGTCAGCCGGGATTCCCTTTGACGTCACTGATGCAGTGCGGTGTCCCTGTCAGACCTGAAGTGAAAGTGGGAAGCAATCAATTATGCTAACCACTTCCTCTCCTGTCAGCCAGGAGAGGGGATGATTCAGTCGGGGGTTTACTGCGAGGCTGTCAGCATTAGCTGCGGTCTCTGCAGTAAACATTAACCCTTTCAGAAGGATTACATCGGGGGACCTGACTGAACATCGGATAGGTAAGAATAATGTTGCTTTATTATTTTATTTTTATTACAGGTGAACAAGGGCTTCGCAAGGAATGGTAGTAAAATAAAATATGGTCAAAAACTGTGTGCTTATTTCATTAAAATGATTTTTAATTAAAGTGTGTGTTTTATTTTTATTTCATACAATAGGATTAATAATTGATAGTTGTCTAATTGACAGCTCTCAATTATTAACCTGGCTTAAAGTCACCTTTCAATAGCAAGGTGGCTTTAACACCTTATTAACCCATTCGCCACCGCTACAGGGCAATGTGAATAGACGGGCAAAGTGCCAGAAAGGGCGAATCTAATTATAGATTTGCCTTTTCTGAGGTGTCTGAGGGCAGATGTTAGTAGCCGGGGGGGGCAAAAATAATGGTCCCTCTCTGGGCTATTATTATCTGCCCCCACTCGCTGGCTTTGTCTGTCTGGTTGAGAAAATAGGGCGGTAGCCCACACATTTTTTTCAACAATTTTACACCTCATATATATATATATATATATATATACTATATAAATACATGTCATTGAATTTGTGACACATATATATATATATATATATTATATATATATATATATTATATAGTACATACACTTCTACATAGTATAATAGCCGCTAATTCAATTGCCGGCTTTTGTGAAATTACAGACCCGACATGAAATGACACATGGTTTACATAGAGTTAACCATGTCATTTTATGTAGTTTGATATATGTTTTTCACTAACAATTACATGAGTGTATGTGTGCAAAATTTCACACATGTAGGGGTTAATTAAAGGTGTAAATTCGTAGAAAAAAAGGAGCTTTTCTTACAACGAATTTACACCTTTAACCCCTTAGTGACAGAGCCATTTTGCAGCTTAATGACTGGGCCAATTTTTACAATTCTGACCACTGTCACTTTATGAGGTTATAACGCTTTAACGAATCCGGCTGATTCTGAGATTGTTTTTTCGTGACATATTGTACTTCACATTAGTGATAAAAAATTTTTTATATGACTTGCTTTTATTTATGAAAAAAAACGGAAATATGGCAAAAATTTAGAAAATTTCGCAATCTTCAAACTTGAAATTTTTATGCCCTTAAATCAGAGAGATATGTCACACAAATTTCTTAATAAATAACATTTCCCATATGTCTACTTTACATCAGCACAATTTTGGGAACAAAATTTTCTTTTGTTACGAAGTTATAAGGGTTAAAAGTTGACTAGCGATTTCTCATTTTTACAACACCATTTTTTTTTTAGGGACCACATCACATTTGAAGTCACTTTGAGGGGTCTATATGATAGAAAATACCCAAAAGTGACACCATTCTAAAAACTGCACCCCTCAAGGTGCTCAAAACCACATTAAAGAAGTTTATTAACCCTTCAGGTGCTTCACAGGACCTGAAGCAATGTGGAAGGAAAAAATTGACATTTAACTTTTTTTGCAAAAGCTTTTTTTTGGAACCAATTTTTTTTATTTTCACAATTGTTAAAAGAAAAAATGAACCACAAAATTTGTTGTGCAATTTCTCCTGAATACGCCAATACCCCATATGTGGTGGTAAATCACTTTTTGGGTGCACGGCAGAGGTCGCAAGGGAAGGCGCGCCATTTGACTTTACCAACGCAGAATTGGCTGGATGCCATGTCGCGTTTAGAGAGCCCCTGATGTGCCTAAAGAGTGGAAACCCCCAACAAGTGACCCCATTTTGGAAACAAGACACCTTAAGGAACTTATATAGATGTGTGGTGAGCACTTTGAACTTCAAAGTGCTACACAGAAATTTATAAACGCAGAGCCGTGAAAATAAAAAATTATTTTTTTCCTCAAAAATAGCCAGCTATTTTTTATTTTCCCAAGGGTAACAAGAGAAATTAGAACCCCAAAATTGGTGTGCAATTTGTCCTGAGTACGCTGATACCCCATATGTTTGGGTAAACCACTGTTTGGGTGCATGGCAGGGCTCGGAAGGGAAGGAGCGCCATTTGACTTTTTGAATGCCACGTCGTTTTTGGAGACCCCCTGATGTGCCTAAACAGTGGACAACCCCTCAATTCTAGCTCCAACCCTAATCCCAACACACCCCTAACCCTAATCCCAACCCTATCCGTAATCCTAACCCTAATCCCAACCCTAATTCCAACCCTACTTGTAACCCTAACCCTAATTGTAACCCTAACCTGGTTACCTCAAATGGGGGTGAATGGCAGCATTAACGGACTGCGTTACACCGCGTTATACCGCGGTGTAACGCAGTCCGTCTAATGGACTGCCATAACGCAGAATGAACCCAGCCTAACCCTAACCCTAAATATAACCCTAGCCCTAACCCTAGCCCTTACCCTAACCCTAGCCCTAACAGAAAAATGAAAATAAATATAATTTCTATATTTTATTATATGTCCCTAACTAAGAGGGTGATAAAGGGGGGGGTTATGTACTGTTTTTTTTATTTTGATCACTGTGATAGTTTATCACAGTGATCAAAATGTACTTTTAGGAGAATGAATGAAAATTTTTTTGAATCTGCCGCCAGGATGAAGACCCGGAGCCTGGGACCTGCCGGAGGAGGGGGGACACAAGGAGGCACAGGGGGGGATCGGGGGACCTGGGGACCCTAATTCTCTCCTCTCTGATGTGCGATCACATCAGAGGGGAGAGAAATCTTTTTTTTTTGCGACACCGGGGTCAGTAAATACCAACCCGGATCATGTTCTTTGGGGTCTCGGCTACCCTCGGCAGCCGAGACCCCAGAGAAAATTGCCCATCCCCCCCCGGCAGATACTGGCGGGCGAACTGAGCATGCGCCCGCCATTTAGTAGGCCTCAAAGATGGCAGCGCCCACCTGGAAACTCCGGAGGGCCCGGGGGCCACATGGAGGGCATCGGGGGCCACAAGGGGGATCGGGGACCATTTTTCTCTCTTCTCTGATGTCCGATCACATCAGAGGAGAGAGAAATTAAATGGCACACCATTTTTTTTTGTTGCGATCGCCGTTATAAAAACCGACCCGATTCATGTTCTCTGGGGTCTGGTAGCCGAGACCCCGGAGAAAATGCGCCTCTGGTGGGGCGCTATTCACTTTTTCCACAGCGCCGTTAATTAAAGGCGCTGTGGTTTAAATACCCTTAATGACCGCCGTTAAAAGGCGTATTGGCGGTCGTTAAGGGGTTAATTAACCCCTACATGTGTGAAATTTTGCACACATACACTCATGTAATTGTTAGTGAAAACAATATATCAAACTACATGAAATGACAAGGTTAACCATATGTAAACCATGTGTCATTTCATGTCGGGTGGTTCTGTAATATCGCAAAAGCCGGCATTGCCCGGCAATTGAATCAGGGGCTATTTTACTATGTAGAAGTGTATGAACTATAAATATATGTATATATTGGGCAGTATCGCTCAACACTACTTATATATAACCCTCATCAAGTTCAGTAAAGTTCCCATGCTTGAACAGCAGTCTCCTCTGCTAATCTGTGAAACTCGTGGTCCTGGCCAGCATGGACACAAGACCCTCACAACACTAACACCCAGCCAGGACCAACAATTGTCTGCAGGATGCCAAAGCGAGTGGGGACAGAAGCTCGCCCACGACTACCTCGCTTGGTCATCTTACACAGATATCTGTTGTACTATATTGGGAAAGACATGTTGGCCTCAAGTTATCAGTTTTCACTAAAACTATTTGAAATGTTCTTCAAAAAACTGTAATGTTATGTCACATTCACACTTTGAATATTTGTTGAGTTTTTTACCTCAGTCTTTATAAGCCAAAACCGGGAGTTGAACAATCAGATTAAAAGTATAATAGAAACGCGTCACCACTTCTGTATTTATCACCCACTCCTGGTTTCAGCTTAAAAATACTAAGGTAAAAAACTCACCAAATACTCAACGTGTGCACGTGGCATAAGCCTTTTTTTACGACAGTCTCAGCCAGCTCCAGCAACTTTTTTTGAAAAGTGAGTGGAGCTCAGCCGTTAGGAGTGTGGCCAAGCATAACTGACAAATTCATCATAATTGAGGCTAAAAAAAGAAGGAAAAATTATGACAAAAATGTACTTTCTTGTAGAAGCACACAACTGAATGATTTGTAAAATTAATTAAGACATGCACATCTCTTAATGAATTTAGAGCAAGCACATATTACTTCAGTGAACTTTTTATCGATACCGACAAGCAAAACACAAGTCTTGACTAAAAAGCATCTTAAAATTGTATTTGTCAGTCACAGAGCAAGTTTGTATACTGACCAGGGCGTAATGATCAGGATCACAGAGTAAGCAACCGTGAGACAGGCCAGAGTGCTGGCGGGCCTGCCCATGCCATCGCTATTTTCAGCCAGGTGTGCATCTTTGAACACACATCCTGTTGAAAACTATTGCAGTGCGGAGAGCCACTGGTTCCCCACACTGCAATAGCCAATGTATCCACTGATTTATCAGTGCCTGGTATCTGATGCTGCTTAATTGATTTGTGCTGGACAAAGAAGGAGCAGGAGGAAGAAGGAACCACTTGTCATGAGAGATAGGTGAGAAGCATGGCTGTTTTTTTTTCTTTCTATGTAAGAGAACTACCACAGGGGACATTACAAGCAGGGATACCACCAGGAATTTCAGGGCCCCATACTGGCAAAATGTTTGGGCCCAATTGAGACTCCGCCCAGGCTACATCCCAGCTCTGCCTCCACCTCTTCGAACATTCCACAGTCTCGCCTCCCACCCTTGGAAAAACTCCACTTCTGCACCACATCCTCACCAATCACATATTAACAGTTCCCATCAAACACCATATTACATACATAGCCATCAGCTTTTGTTTTGGTTAATATATTTTTTAAGCTTGCCACCATGACAAGGTAGACTGTTGTGAATGGACTTGAAATGAGTTCTGAGCAGAGGCTCCCTCTGGTGGTTACAAGCGGTACTGGACTGTCCAGTGAAGATTGTGAGGATTGGGAATCAGGTGTTACTGACTGGTCTTATTTAAGGGAGTCGCCTTCCCATCAGGGTGGCCGGTGATCAATTGTTCTGGTCTCAATCCTTGATTCCTGTTTCCTTTGTAGCCTGCTGTGTCGTGTCTGCATCTCCTGCTATCAGATAAGACATTTTCTTCTTTTTGTTTTTGTGCTTGATTTTTGCATTTTGTCCTGCACTTCTGTGGGGGCCTTCAGGTCCCCTCCGGGGCTTTTGCCCTCTCAGTTTAGTTCAGCCACTGATGTTTTGTACATTTGCTTTTTCCAGTTTTTTCAGTGGCTGCTGTTTTGATTTTGTTACACCAGAGAACTAATTTAGGTGGTAGAGGTCGTGTGATCTCAGGTGTTTTTGAAATTAGTAGAGTTGGTGCTTTTCAGGGTTTTTTGGGATTGCAGTAAGTGCCCTTCCTATCCTTTTCTATTTAGATAGTTTGGGCCCCAACGTTTGCTCATACTATTTTCTGTCTGTGTCAGTATTTCTTCTTGTCTAACCGCCATTACATGTTTGGGGGCTTTCTATGTTCTTTGGGGATCTGCTCCGGGGCAGATAGCTTTCCTCTTTCTATCTTTAGGTATAGTTAGTTTCTCAGGCTGTGACGAGGCGTCTAGGACCAACGTAGGAACGCTCCACGGCTGCCTCTAGTTGTGGTGGTTAGTCAGGGTGCTGCAATCTCATAGATTCCAACTGCTCTGGTGTATTGCCTTTTTTACCTGCACTCCTCAGCTACCAAATCATAACAGTATCACGGCCTAAACTGAAAATTATATGGTACTCACAGAAGGGAAAAATATTGTGAAAGAAAAAAAAGGTTGTCAGAGTTGTCAGAGATATTTTTCTGTTTGTTGCATTTTTTTTTTTTTTCCCTCTGTATCTCTGGGTGCTGGGGAGGATTTTTTCTCTCAATGGAGTTTGCACAGTTGTCTGGCCGTGTGGATCAGCTTGCCACTGAGGTTCGGAGTATTGCTACCTATCTTGCTAGGTTGCCTGTTGTGGAACCTAGGATTCCAATGCCAGATTTGTTTTTGGGGGATCGAGCCAAGTTTCTGAATTTCAAAAATAATTGTAAATTGTTTTTTGCCTTAAAATCTAAGTCCTCAGGGAACGCAGCGCAGCAGGTTCAAATTGTCATCTCTCTCCTGCGCGGCGATCCTCAGGATTGGGCTTTTTCCCTGACACCTGGGGATCATGTTTTGAGTGATGTTGATGCATTTTTTCAGGCCTTGGGGTTATTGTACGATGAGCCTAATGTCACTGATCAAGCTGAAAAAGCCTTGTTGGCATTAAATCAGGGGCTTGATGACGCTGAGTTATACTGTCAGAGATTCCGCAGGTGGGCAGTCCTGACCAAATGGAATGACGACGCTTTGGCAGCCCTTTTTCGGAAGGGTCTGTCAGATAATGTAAAGGATGTTATGGTGGGATTCCCTGTCCCCTCTGGTCTCAATGATTCTATGTCATTAGCGATTCAAATTGACAGACATTTGCGTGAGCGGAGAAGTATGCGTGGAATAGTGTTGCCTTGTGAACCTACTTCATTAAAGGCTCTTCAAAGATTTTTGGGTTTTGCCAATTTTTATCGTAAATTTATTGGTAATTTCTCGGTTATTGTTAAACCATTAACTGATTTGACCAAAAAGGGTTCTGATGTGGTGAATTGGCCTCCTGAGGCAGTTTCTGCATTTCAGGAACTTAAGCAGAGATTCACTTCTGCTCCTGTTCTACGGCAGCCTGATGTTTCTCTGCCATTTCAGGTGGAGGTTGATGCCTCTGAAATTGGGGCAGGTGCCGTTTTGTCCCAAAGAGATCCAGAGACCTCTAAAAGTAACCCTTGTGCCTTTTTCTCTCGAAAATTTTCTCCTACTGAATGTAATTATGACGTGGGTAATCGGGAGTTATTGGCCATGAAGTGGGCTTTTGAAGAGTGGAGACATTGGCTGGAGGGAGCCAAACATCAGGTGGTGGTCCTTACGGACCATAAGAATCTGGTTTATCTGGAATCTGCCAAGCGACTTAATCCTAGACAGGCCAGGTGGGCCTTGTTTTTCACACGTTTTAATTTTGTGCTTTCCTTTCTTCCTGGCACTAAGAATGTTAAGGCGGATGCCCTCTCGAGGAGTTTCCTTGCGGACTCTCCTGAGGTATCTGATCCTTCTGTTATTTTGAAAGAAGGTGTAGTTCTTTCCGCCATCTCGCCCAATTTGAGACTGGGTCTGGAGGGGTGTCAGGAGGATAGGCCCGAGCGCTGCCCTGTTGGGAAATTGTTTGTCCCGGACCAGTGTAAAAAGAGTGTGATGTCTGAGATTCATTGTTCCGCGTTGGCCGGTCATCCCGGAATTTTTGGTACCAGAGACTTGGTTAGTCGATCCTTTTGGTGGCCTACCTTGTCTCGTGATGTCAGGGAATTTGTGCAGTCCTGCGGGACTTGCTCTCGCTCCAAGAGTGGTTTGTTGATGCCATTGCCTGTGCCCAAGAGACCATGGACCCATATCTCTATGGATTTCATTTCCGACCTCCCTGTTTCTCAGAGAATGACCGTCATCTGGGTGATTTGTGATAGGTTTTCCAAGATGATACATCTTGTGCCATTACCTAAATTGCCTTCCTCCTCCGAATTGGTGCCTTTGTTCCTTCAGCACGTGGTTCGGTTGCACGGCATTCCTGAGAACATTGTGTCTGACAGAGGAGTCCAGTTTGTTTCCAGATTTTGGAGGACCTTTTGTTCTAAGCTTGGTGTTCAGTTGTCTTTCTCCTCGGCGTTTCATCCTCAGACCAATGGTCAAACTGAGAGAACAAACCAGACATTGGAGACTTATCTAAGATGCTTTGTGTCTGCTGATCAGGATGACTGGGTCTCTTTTTTGCCTTTGGCTGAGTTTGCTCTTAATAATAGGGCTAGCTCTGCCACTTTGATGTCTCCATTTTTCTGTAATTCTGGGTTTCACCCTCGATTTTCTTCAGGACAGACGGAGGCTTCTGCCTGTCCAGGTGTTGACTCTGTTGTGGAGCGTATGCAACAGATTTGGGACCAGGTAGTGGAGAGGTTGTCCCTCTCTCAGGAGAGGGCCCAGCGGTTTGCTAACCGGCATAGGACTGATGGTCCTCGGTTTAAAGTGGGGACTTGGTCTGGTTGTCCTCAAAAAATATTCCTATGAGAGTGGCATCTCCTAAATTTAAGCCTAGGTTCATTGGACCTTATAAGATCATGGAGATTCTTAATCCTGTTTCTTTTCGTTTGCTTCTTCCAGGGACATTTAAGATCCATAATGTGTTCCACAAGTCCTTGTTGAAGAGGTTTGTTGAGCCAGTGGTTCCTACTGCTTTGCCTCCTGACCCTGTTCTGGTTGAGGGCAATATGGAGTTTGTGGTTGAGAAAATATTGAATTCTCGTTTTTCTAGACGGAAACTCCAGTATTTGGTTAAGTGGAGAGGTTATGGTCAGGAAGACAATTCTTGGGTGTTTGCTTCGGACATCCATGCTAGGAGACTCATCTGTGCGTATCATAGAACTCATCCTGACCGACCTGGTTGCTCAAGTGAGGGTTCGGTGACCCCTCCTCAAGGGGGGGTACTGTTGTGAATGGACTTGAAATGAGTTCTGAGCAGAGGCTCCCTCTGGTGGTTACAAGCGGTACTGGACTGTCCAGTGAAGATTGTAGGATTGGGAATCAGGTGTTACTGACTGGTCTTATTTAAGGGAGTCGCCTTCCCATCAGGGTGGCCGGTGATCAATTGTTCTGGTCTCAATCCTTGATTCCTGTTTCCTTTGTAGCCTGCTGTGTCGTGTCTGCATCTCCTGCTATCAGATAAGACATTTTCTTCTTTTTGTTTTTGTGCTTGATTTTTGCATTTTGTCCTGCACTTCTGTGGGGGCCTTCAGGGTCCCCTCCGGGGCTTTTGCCCTCTCAGTTTAGTTCAGCCACTGATGTTTTGTACATTTGCTTTTTCCAGTTTTTTCAGTGGCTGCTGTTTTGATTTTGTTACACCAGAGAACTAATTTAGGTGGTAGAGGTCGTGTGATCTCAGGTGTTTTTGAAATTAGTAGAGTTGGTGCTTTTCAGGGTTTTTTGGGATTGCAGTAAGTGCCCTTCCTATCCTTTTCTATTTAGATAGTTTGGGCCCCAACGTTTGCTCATACTATTTTCTGTCTGTGTCAGTATTGCTTCTTGTCTAACCGCCATTACATGTTTGGGGGCTTTCTATGTTCTTTGGGGATCTGCTCTGGGGCAGATAGCTTTCCTCTTTCTATCTTTAGGTATAGTTAGTTTCTCAGGCTGTGACGAGGCGTCTAGGACCAACGTAGGAACGCTCCACGGCTGCCTCTAGTTGTGGTGGTTAGTCAGGGTACTGCAATCTCATAGATTCCAACTGCTCTGGTGTATTGCCTTTTTTACCTGCACTCCTCAGCTACCAAATCATAACAGTAGACTCTTTTGGCAGGGCCAAACTCTACTTTAACCTATTAAAAGTGCCAAGCAGCAGACAGAGATGACCTCCATCTTCAAAGTACATGAGCAAAGAGTGAGGCCCAAGAAGAATAGCGGGTGGGTGAGCGTATGGGAGGTCAGATGGGTGAATGGGAGGGTGGACCCTAGGAATAGAGGATAGACCCGCAAGGTCTGACATTAGTGATGTCAGACACAGTCATTCCCCTTCTGCTGTGGCCATACAAGGTAAGGAGCTGCAGCTGTAAGTGACTGGGGCCCTGGGGCTTAATAAAGCAAAGTAATTAGCCCGGGCCCAAGCATTCCATGCAGTCTGCCATGTCGCTTATACAGTGGCTCTGCTGTGTTGCTTTACAGCAGGCTGTACAGTGCGTCTCACCCAGTCCGGGCCCCCCTTCTTTGCTCACTGGGTCCCATACATCGGTAATGGCTGCAAAGCTCTGATGGCAACCCTGATTCATAGTATATGAAGGATGATACAAGTATAATATCCCCCCGTTCTGACTCCCATATACATAAAATATCCTGCATTATGCTATATTGGTGTTGGTATAGTAGATTTTGTTTAGTTACAGGATGATGATTATATTAAGAAACTATTTGGTGGTCGTATATGGTTGTGATGTGGCAGCATTATTTTGTCTTTGTGTAGTGATATTGGTCTTGGTATAATGAATTTTGATCAGTAAAACAATAGTGATGATAACATTTGTATTTTTGGTAACTGTATGTCTATAAGTTAGAAGTATTACTTAGAAAAATTATATTTTATCTGTATTTTTCTTATTTACAGAGGGTGAACACACATGCCTGTATAGGCTCTGGCAATGTATCTTACATGGGCTTTGGCCCATGTATTTGAACAATATGCTGTTGGTGGCGAGAGGGGTGGGGCCCAAATCTTGTTACGCCATCGGTGCTAACACAGATACGAAGTACATAACAGAATAAAGTACTCTGGATTTTCAGTTAATTATAAGACATAAATTATCATTTTCTACTTCTATTCAGAGCTTGAGTACTAGTTGTCATGAGCAGCCCAAAGACCATAGGGGTTTCCTGTACAAGTATTTGAGTAGCTCATAATCTCATCATACAGTAGAGGCCGCCTATGTCAAGACCCCCATGGATCTTCAGAATGATGACGCTCGTAATTAGAACTATAGGGTTAGATGCTTTTCTTCAGGAGAAAAAGATGCATTTTCAGCTTTTTCCCATAGTTTCATTTTAATTTGCTGCATAAAAAATGCTCTATGTAAAGTAGCACTTTTTTTCAGAGACTAAGTGTACACAGCTAATCTGATTTTTTCCATTGGGAATTGCTTGACCGTATGCTCTGTTAACACTCAGGAAAAAGAACATATCTTACAAAAGAACATGCACATTTCTAGTAGGAGTAAAACTTGTACTCTGGACACTTGATGTAATCAAAATGACCTTAATAATAAACATGTCCTGCAAGTAAACCAGCATCAGCAATAACAGGGAGAAGGAAGGACACAACAAAATGCAACATTTCCGTCTTAACACCTTTCAGGAGTGGTTTAAACGATTTCTCGGGACAGAGGGCATTAAATCATGTTTGTCATCGACTGTGCATGCTTGGCCCTACCCTGTCAGCTTCTTTCTATCATCAGTATTCTGAGATGTCTCTATGCACATGCCTTTGGAAACAGATACTGCATTGGCAAACTATTTGAAACCATGGACAGAATGACGAAAATCTGAATTTATTTATTTGCCAGCCTCCTAAAAGCCTGCTCTATTTCCTCCTGATAGAGAAGGAGGAGGGTGAAAAAGAAAGAAAATATATAAATATAAATATATATATATCAGCTTGTTTTCCTTTTTTGTTTACCTACTTCCAATTTCAGACCTTTTATTTTTTAATTAGCAATTAAGTAAAAGGGTCAAAAACACAGCTTCTGTACGAGGAAGAGACAAGGAAAGCAATGCAAAGACGACAGTGAGGCCAAAGTCTGGGATAAAGTCCAAAAAACGAAGCACATGAAAAAATATGCTGCCATGTAAGATCTAATTCATATACTGTACACCCAGAATTTACTGCTTTAATAAACACAAGGGATGTCTATGGTATCAGGTTGGAGTCATCATTTCATGCTATACTCTACATAGTTTTCTCATTTAATTAATGCTGGCTTTCCCTTGTGATTTTGTTTCAGGGGTTGAAATAAAAAGGCAGCAAATGGGTTGTAGCCTATTCTTTTCAATCTGCAAGAAGAGACAAAAGGGTAGATCACTGCCCTGGAGACTATGATGGCAGATAATTAAAGATTGCATTATTATCAGTATAGTGCTATTCATGCATAGAGAATTTTACTAAAGATACTGTAGCAGAGGCTCAGAAAAAATTTTTTAACAATGGATTTTAAGACAAATGCTTAACACCATTTACAGTAAATGTGATAGTTGTTTACAGAAAAAGAATAGAAAGAAAAGAATTTCTTTTAGACACATTTTTGTAAAAAAGCTTCAAGATTTGGCTCAAAATCTACATTTTTTTTCAATATGTGCACAGATAGATCTCTAAAAGCGTAGTATAATATTATAATTTACTGGCATAACTGATGCATTTTGTGTATTAGTTATGTCATGTGCTCTCCGGGGTATATAGTACATATTGTAGTTACATAGTTTGTAAGTAAAAAAAAATATCTGTCTGGTTCAACCTATTATACAGACAAGTGAATAGGTAAAATGCCAAAAGCGTTAGTCACTGATAGCTTCCGGCATTTAAGCTGAGATGAATAGCACAGCGTGATGTAGGTACGTATCACTTAACCTAAAGGTACTGCCACACTAAACGTTCCCGCTAACGATCACGATAACGACGCTATCGTTGGTGTGATCGTTTTAAGGTCGCTAGTAGCGGCCAAACTGGACGATCTCATTAACGTCGCATCAGCGGTTAGCGATCTTTTTAACGACTTTGGCGGTCATTGGGATGTGCCACACTGCATGTACTGTGAAAGATCACGACCTCGATAGGCGTGACTGAGCGCGACCTTTTGCACGCCCCTCATCACAGATTGGTGGTCACTATGTATGTCATAGATATTTATCACAGCTCTCCCGCTTTGTGATTGGATGACCGCGTCATAAAAGACGACGTATCAGCACTCCTCTCCATTGCTCTCGAGCAGAAGCGGTTCTTTCAAATCACCCAGTGTGTCCTGCTAGTCTTGGTAGCTACTGCGATCCGGTTTACGCCACTATTTCGGTTGCTACATTCTACGTTGGAGTTTTTGCGATCCAGTCTGTGGCGTATCCTCTGCGATCCAGTTTGTGACGCTAGTTTCCCTATTTTTTTTTTCAGACTCACACAAGTTTTGTAAGGTAGGTAATTTTTTTTGTCACATTTAATTTTTCTTTTGTCTTTAATTGTACCGATCCATTTTAGATCTCTGCTGTTGTTAACCATTGTCGTCCATCATGTTTTTTCATTGTTTTGTTCAGGCACGCCCACCATTTTATGATCCCAGCTCTGTCTATGTTTACTCCTGCGTCGCCCACAACCACCATTTTGTGATCCCTGCTGTTTTTTGCGTAATTGTTTATCTAGGTTTTTTATCTTATGTTTTGTTCGGCCCCCGCCCACGGCCACCATTTTATGATCCCAGCTCTATCTATGTTTACTCCTGCGTCGCCCACAACCACCATTTTATGATCCCAGCTCTATCTATGTTTACTCCTGCGTTGCCCACAACCACCATTTTGTGATCCCTGCTGTTTTTTGCGTAATTGTTTATCTAGGTTTTTTATCCCATTGTTTTGTTCGTCCCCCGCCCACGGCCACCATTTTATGATCCCAGCTCTATCTATGTTTACTCCTGCGTCGCCCACAACCACCATTTTGTGATCCCTGCTGTGTTCTATGTTGTAGACTATGTAAGCATTTTATTTAACCATTCTGCTGTTCTCACATAATCATTTTTTTATTACAGATGGCTGATAAGCAGGAGTTTTTGCGTGATTTTATCGAGCTGTACCGCACAATGCCGTGCCTCTGGAAAATTAAGTCTGCAGATTACTGTAACCGGTTGAAAAAGAAGGACGCCTACCAAAAACTGGTGGAGCTCTGCAAGAGCCGTTACCCTGATGAACCGGCGGATGAGTCAACGATTAAAAAACGGATTCAGGGCCTCCGCACGGTTTACAAAAAAGAGCTCAATAAAGTTATCAATTCAACCAAATCTGGAGCGGGGGCCGAAGAAGTTTATGTCCCCCAACTGTGGTACTTTGATCTGTTCGCTTTTACAAGGGACCAAGAAGTACCCAGACAAGGGACATCCATTTCGGATCTAGACCCAGTGATCCAGCGGAACACCCCTGTCATACATGTAAGTACCTTTGTATTACAACTAGTGTTGAGCGATACGATACCGCAAGTATCGTATCGCCGTATAGCTGTTCGCCTCGATACTAGTTCCGATATTTTCCAATATCGTATACCGAACGGAAATCCCATAATTCTTTGAGGCAAGGATTTAGTCACCAATGAGAATCCTAAGAGTGTGGCACATCCTGTACTGGCTGTCGGTCATGTTAATAATGTTGCTGTGATGGATTACAGGAATGATGTCAAATGCACTATAAAGGCGGCGCCGCCATTTTAGCGTCACTGTGCTGTGAATTATAAGGACAGAACGCTGCTGTGCTGACTCTGAGGGACAGTTAGAGATTGCGATTAGTGTACTGTGTGTGCAGGCTAGCACCAACCGCTGGGTAAACTTCCTTGCCTGCAGTGTTGTTTTAACAGCTCTGAAGGTGGTGGAGTGCAAGGTGACGCTGCAGTTGCTCTCATGCAACGTGTCTAGCATCTGCACATGTCACTCACATACTATTTTTTTTCCTTCAGTGTAATTCTGCATCCATGCAATTTAACTGATTAGTGTGACCGTTGCCTCCGTATACCAATACATTGGTTGCAACACATAGAAGTAGACAAAGGAGTAGCCTTCACAATTGAACAGTTGTCATCAGTGTTCACTTCAGTCTGTGTTTTTTTTTGTGAGTGCACATCACCTCCAGTTACTTGTCAGCACTGATGCTGTACTTGCTGACGTGTCTCAGGCTCAATCCTTTCATCTCTCCATGGTTCTGCTCCATTCCATTTAAATAAATATAATCTATTAGTGTGCGCGCTTCCATCCGTATCCAAATTGGTTTGCAACACTATAGAAGTAACAAGGATACCTTTCACAGATGTGAACAGTGTGTTTATGTTCAAATTCAGTCTGGTTTTATTTTTTGAGTGCAATCACGCTCAAGTTACTTGTTCACTGCTGCTTGTACCCCGCTGAGCGTGTCTCAGTGCCTCATCCATTTCATTTCTCTCCAATTGGTTCTGCTCCATTCCATTTAAAATAAATATAATCTATTAGTGTGACGCGCTTCCATCCGTATCCAATACATTGGTTGCAAACACTATAGAAGTAGACAAAGGAGTAGCCTTTCACAGATTGTGAACAGTTGTGTTTCAGTGTTCACTTCAGTCTGTGTTTTTTATTTTTTGAGTGCACATCACGCTCCAGTTACTTGTTCAAGCACTGCTGCTTGTACTCTGCTGAGCGTGTCTCAGTGCCTCATCCTTTTCATTTCTCTCCAATTGGTTCTGCTCCATTCCATTTAAAATAAATATAATCTATTAGTGTGACGCGCTTCCATCCGTATCCAATACATTGGTTGCAAACACTATAGAAGTAGACAAAGGAGTAGCCTTTCACAGATTGTGAACAGTTGTGTTTCAGTGTTCACTTCAGTCTCTGCGTAATAACCACACTTAGGCCTTATAACTTTTCTGACTTTCTTTATCAATCTACCAAGATGAAGAAGGCAGGGAGTAAGGCAGTGGTCGTGGCCGTGGAGTTTCAGCAGGGAGAGGACGTGGGGATTCTGTGGCTGCTGCCGCCCTCAGTGACACAGCATCCACCAGTTTTACCCATGAGCGTTCCTTTATGCGCACTTTGGTAGGAGCTCGGCGTGCCCCCCTACTGCGGGAAGAACAAATTGAAGCCGTTGTTGGTTGGATGGCAGCCAATGCATCGACTTCAATTCCTTCCACCTCCTCTCAGGAACACAACACTGTTGAGCAACCATCTGTCTGTTCACCGCCTGTCAAATTGCCCAGGCAGTCAGAGAGTTCTGTACAGGAGCCAGCTGAGTCTCTGCTTCTGTTCTCAGAATCTGTTGGCTCGCAAACACGGGCACAGGCAAGCAAATTTGAAGAAGAGGGAGTATGCAGTGATGCGCAACAGCTGTGTCTCTCTCAATCTGAAGAGGCGGGTGAGCCAGTGCCGATGGACAGCACACCGCAGAACGCATCTTATGATGATGATGAGACTCAGGTGCCAGGTTTTGTGGAGCATGGTGCTGCCCAGACCATCCAACAGCAGCAGGTGTTGGAAGAGGGTAGTGGAGATGATGAAGTCCGAGACCCAACATGGCGTGAGCAACAGGAAGGTGGTGGGAGCAGCTCTGAGGAAGAGATTGTCCCAACGGTACAAAGAGGAGGGAGAGGTAGGCTGCAGACTCGCTTGCCTGTAGCCTCCAGTTTGGCACCTGTTGGGAGCAGTTCTCTTAGAAATGTCAAAATTGGCGCTCCCATGACTTGCACTGCGTGGTCCTTTTTTGACAGACTTGTAGATGATATTTGCTATGTTCAATGCAAGCTGTGTAAGCAAAAAGTTAAAAGAGGTAAAAATATCAGTAACCTGAATACCACAAATATGTGGAAACATGTACGGACAAAGCACGTAGCTGAGTTACAAAGACACACTGGAGATGTAGGCCAACCTACAGCAGCACCTACATCTTCAGGTCGTGTTGGAGCCTCTACCTCCAGCTCACACACACCTGGTTCGGCTTCCTCACAGGATCTCCATGGAAGAACCTCGGTCACTGTTGTCCATAGACAAACTGTTATTCCACCCACAGCAGCAAGTTCACAGTCATCGTCACACTCCCAGACCACAAAACAGCCATCGGTACCACAGGCATGGGATAAAAGACGGCCATACTCGGCAAACCATCCACGAGCACAGGCTCTGAATGCTGGCATTGCAAAACTCCTGTCCCTTGAACTGCTGTCATTCAGGCTGGTGGAGACTGACAGTTTCAGGAACTTTATGGCATTGGCAGTCCCACAATATAATGTGCCAAGCCGATTTTATTTCAGCAGGCAAGCCGTCCCTGCTCTGCAAAAACATGTCGAGGGAAACATTAAACATGCGCTACTAAACGCCGTCAGTAGCAGGGTCCACCTGACCACCGATGCGTGGACCAGTACCCATGGCCAGGGACGATACCTTTCCCTCACTGCCCATTGGGTCAATGTTGTGGAGCCGGGTACAGATCTTGCCAGTGGCGCTGTACGTGTTCTGCCAACTCCAAGGATTGCAGGAATCCAGTCTGTACACATTGATTCCTACTCCAGTTCCTCAGAATCATCGCTGCACGAGCCGTCACGGTATACCTCCACATGGACCCGTGAACGCTTACCTGTTGCGACCGATATGAGCACAGCCGTGGCCAAACGTCAACAGGCCGTCCTGAAATTAATTTCCATGGGGAATCGAAGCCACACAACGCAGGAGCTCTGGGATGCCATCAAGCAGGAGAGCGACGTGTGGTTTTTGTCAGCTAATCTCCAGCCAGGCTTGGTAGTGTGTGACAATGGCCGAAATCTGGTGGCAGCTCTGGGCCTTGGCAACCTCACTCACATACCATGTCTGGCACATGTGCTCAACTTGGTCATGCAGAGTTTTTTGAGGGACTATCCGGATCTTGATGCACTGCTGCACAAGGTCCGCCTAGAGTGCGCTCACTTGCGACGTTCCAGCATGGCCAGATCGCGCATTGCAGCTCTGCAAGTCAGATTTCGCCTTCCTGAACATCGCATCATATGTGACGTACCCACCAGGTGGAATTCCACGTTACATATGTTGGAGCGGTTGTGTGAGCAGCAGCCAGCAGTAATGGAGTATCAGCTGCAACAGGCGCAATCAACTCGCAATTTGCGCCGTTCACACTTCACCACTACTGAGTGGGCCTCTATGAAGGACATCTGCGACGTTTTGCATGCGTTTGATGTCTCAACGCGGATGGCGAATGCAGATGATGGACTAGTCAGCATGACTGTCCCCCTTATCTGCCTGCTTCAGAAATCACTGAAAGCACTAAAGGAAGAGGTTTTGGAAGAGGTGGAGGATGAGGAGCCACAAATTCAATTACCTTCAGGACAGTCAGCGCAACGTGGTTCCTCACAAAGGGCTGGGCAGGGCTCACTTTGTGAGGAGGATGAGGAGGAGGAGTCAATGGAGGAGGAAGAAATCCCTACAGAGGGAGGTACACAACGCTCTAGTCAGTATGTAGAGCGAGGGTGGGGTGATGCAGAGGAGGCAGAGATGACGCCTCTTCCAGAGGACAGCCTTTGTTGGCCAGTTGGGAGTCTGCAGCACATGGTTGATTTCATGCTTCAGTGCCTGAGAAACGACCGCCGCATCGCCCACATTCTCACCACGTCAGATTATTGGGTGTACACCCTCCTAGACCCTCGCTACCGGGACAACTTACAAACCCTCATCACACCGGTGAACCGGGACCGTAAAATGCAGGAGTACCAAGACACACTGGTGCAATCCATACTGTTGTACATTCCAGCCGAGAGAGCTGCTGCTGCTGCTACTGCTTTACAAAGCAGCTCTGTGCGTCGAGGCAGTGTAGACACCTCTACAACAAGAGGGAGCAAAATGCACAAGAAAAACTGGTGTTGATAAACTTAGATGATCTAAATCTATATGTGCTTAATAATATAATAGAATAATACACCTGTGAGTAACTAATAAAATAATACCAGTAATTCAAGAAAAACAGGATGGTAGACCATCCGAAAAGTGAAAAACTCTATATAGTAGATGTGGATACAGACCAGCAGACACCAAGTGAATCAAAACAATGACGGTGTATAAAATAATACAACAATTGCCAATGTTGTACACAAGAAAAGTACAAAATATCACAATAAAATATATAATCTTTATTTAGGCAATGTAGTACACAAAACAATAATTAATGAAAAACATATAAGAAATAAATAATCAAATAAAAAGGCTGCCAGCAGATTTAATAACCAAATAAATATAAACAGGCCCAAAATAAGATGCTAGGGATTATAGAATAAGTCCTGACCAAATTGTGAAAAATCACATTAATAAGTGCACAAAATGTATAAGGTCATAGACACTAAATACAGATCACTAAAACAGTGAATATAACAGGCCCAAAAAAAGGTGCCGGGGATAATAACCTAAGTCCAAACCAAATTGTGAAAAAGCACATTAATAAGTGCTCAAATTTATATAAGGTCACAGAAACTAAATAAAGATCACTAAAACAGTGAATATAATAGTGGTGCCAAGATAAATCTAATAAACTAGTGCATTGTCACCACAAAAACGTGTTAGGAGTGCACAGGCATGATTTGCCAGTCAGGGACCAAGAGAATTAAATGACCGCTACCTGGGAGCCTGAGTGGGGTGCTGACAGCCGCAGAAGAACGCGCCCCGACGCGCGTTTCGGTATGGATAACCTTCGTCAGGGGGTGATACGTTTTTGTGGTGACAATGCACTAGTTTATTAGATTTATCTTGGCACCACTATTATATTCACTGTTTTAGTGATCTTTATTTAGTTTCTGTGACCTTATATAAATTTGAGCACTTATTAATGTGCTTTTTCACAATTTGGTTTGGACTTAGGTTATTATCCCCGGCACCTTATTTTGGGCCTGTTATATTCACTGTTTTAGTGATCTGTATTTAGTGTCTATGACCTTATACATTTTGTGCACTTATTAATGTGATTTTTCACAATTTGGTCAGGACTTATTCTATAATCCCTAGCACCTTATTTTGGGCCTGTTTATATTTATTTGGTTATTAAATCTGCTGGCAGCCTTTTTATTTGATTATTTATTTCTTATATGTTTTTCATTAATTATTGTTTTGTGTACTACATTGCCTAAATAAAGATTATATATTTTATTGTGATATTTTGTACTTTTCTTGTGTACAACATTGGCAATTGTTGTATTATTTTATACACCGTCATTGTTTTGATTCACTTGGTGTCTGCTGGTCTGTATCCACATCTACTATATAGAGTTTTTCAACAAGAGGGAGCAGAAGCAGCGCCTCTGCACAGGGCAAGAGCTGTATGTTACAAATGTGGCGAAGTTTTGTGACAGCGCCAGCAAGGTCTACACCATCCGAGACGGCTCCAGTCACCAGGAAGAAACGTTTCCGTAAGATGGTGACAGACTACTTGGCTTTCCCTCTAAGTGTACTCCCAGATGCCTCTTCCCCTTTCAAATTTTGGGTCTCTAAGTTGGATACATGGCCAGAGCTTAGCCAGTATGCATTGGAGGTGCTGGCTTGCCCTGCTGCCAGTGTATTATCTGAGCGCGTCTTTAGTGCTGCAGGTGGTGTAGTAACAGACCGTCGCATGCGACTATCCTCAGAGAATGTAGACCAGCTTACTTTTCTGAAAATGAACAAGGCATGGATCTCACCTGAATTTGCCTGTCCGTTTTCAGATTAAATAACTGTTTGGCAACGTTTTCCATGTCTCCTGTTATGTTCATCTTTCTACCACCTGAACTCTACTCCCTGGGCTACAACACCGCCATTTGTTGCTCGTAAGTAATTGGCAGGGGTACTGACTCCTGGCCAGCCTGGTTACAGCACGACAGCTGTTTCCTGGCAGTGTGAACGTCAATTATCCTCCAATAAGTTGTGCTGTCGTGTTGCATTCGGGTTAGCCGACTATATGGTGCCTGCAGTTTAGGTGATTCCTATGTGTGCTGTGGGATATGTAAATAAAGGCTGTTTCCATTGTGACAATAGGACAAGCACCCACTGTAGGACTGTGTGATTCGGTAACTGCGGACGGCTTGCGTCCTGTCAACTTACATTTTCATGGGTGCGTTCTGCTACCCGTCCGGGGTCCAGTACCGTCAACTGGTTCTCCCCAGTGCCTTTGGCCTAGGTGCCTCCATCTCCGTATCCGAGTTCCACCAACGTCTGCTGGTCCTTGGTAGTGCTTTGGAGCACAGGTACCTCCTGCTTAGTAACCGTGTCACAGTAACGTCAGCTGGTACTCGGTTGTGACATTGCCTCTTTTCCTTCTGCTACCCGTCCGGGGTCCAGTACCGTCAACTGGCTCTCCCCAGTGCCTTTGGCCTAGGTGCCTCCATCTCCGTATCCGAGTTCCACCAACGTCTGCTGGTCCTTGGTAGTGCTTTGGAGCACAGGTACCTCCTGCTTAGTAACCGTGTCAAAGTAATGTCAGCTGGTACTCGGTTGTGACATTGCCTCTTTTCCTTCTGCTACCCGTCCGGGGTCCAGTACCGTCAACTGGTTCTCCCCAGTGCCTTTGGCCTAGGTGCCTCCATCTCCGTATCCGAGTTCCACCAACGTCTGCTGGTCCTTGGTAGTGCTTTGGAGCACAGGTACCTCCTGCTTAGTAACCGTGTCACAGTAACGTCAGCTGGTACTCGGTTGTGACATTGCCTCTTTTCCTTCTGCTGCCCCTCCGGGTTCCAGCACAGTCAGCTGGTCCTCGTTACTTCCATTGTCTCTTGCTCAATCTGATACCCGTCAGGGTTCCAGTAACGTCAGCTGGTTCTCGGAAATTAGACGACCTTAAAGACCACCCAGAAGAAGATGACGACAACAAGGACGACGAGCATGAAGCCAACCAGCCTGAACACCATCACAAAGAAAAAATAAAAGATTACCCAGAAGAAGATCACCAACAGGACAAAGAAGGTTAAGACAAACTACAAGATACAGAACAAGAGACAGAAGAACAATAAGCAGAAGATCAAAAAGCAGAAGAACATGAAGTATAAGACCAAAATGAAGAGCAAAATATATGCTCTAAATTCTAAGCAGAAGAAGACTAAGCAGTGTATGGGGGTGAGTCCGTTCCTCCTCGTGGTGCCCCTGGAAAATGCCTGCTGCTGCAGGCTAAACTGAACACGGACAAATACTGTTGTAATTTAAATCTTTTGTGACAGCAAGAACGGAAGGATGAACAATTCATACTTTTACAGATTACAAGTACAGGAATCTCTGTCACAAATAAGAATATGATGAAGAAGATGAAGAGGAAGAAGATGAAGAATTTGAACATGAAGAAGATTAATTAGTTTAATAATAACAATATGAGTAATGTAAACAAAAACATGAATAGCAAGAAGTTTAAGAAGAAGATTAAGAAGGTGAAGATGAAGAATAATTTGATGAGAAAGATGATGCTGCTGAAGATTATGAAGGAGAAAGTGTGGCACTGGCAAAAGTTAAAAAGGTGAAGAGCATGGAAGTTGTGAAACATACATATTTGCCAAAATAGAAAAAAGGTTAACAACATTGTCAATTTGTTAGTCAATCCAAACGTATTTAAAAAAATATATATATTAATGCTATTCCAATGCATTGGGTTAAACATGTATGCCTTTATTGTCTCCTCAACCTCCCCCAATACATTCTACATTAGTCTTTGTTGTTTTCCTTCATGTACAATTAACCAACAAGGCAAGAATGGGTTTTTTTTAATGTCGATATTTGGTTCCCATAGACTTACATGGGACTTCCGGTATCGGAATCGGATATCGACGATATTTAGTGATATCGGCGATACCATTCCGATCCGATATTTTTAGATATCGAGCAGTATCGCTCAACACTAATTACAACACATTTTAATGTACATGCCAAAGTGGACTTAAATTTAAAAAATATTATTGTGAAATGTAGATAAAATGGCAGAATATATAACCCTTCATGTACTGATAATTTATGTAGCTCATCGGTTGAGGCCTATCCATTTACAAGTGTCGTTTTCACAATTTTGCTGTTTTTGGGTATAGTGTGAAGATAAATTTCTTTGTCTTTACAAGTGTCGTTTTCACATTTTTGCTGTATATGGGTGTTATAGTGTGAAGATTACTTTCTTTGTCTTTGTGATTTACCATTTGTTTTTTGTTCATGCAGGACACAGAAGAGGCGGTCTCCACACCTGCAACTGAACAAGACAGCATGCCGGAAGTAGTCGAGCCACCATCATCTGTGCGGAGGCGGCTTTCACTTTCAGGAACGAAAAGGAAGGTGCTCCCACCTCGGCTACTCCTGAATTGGTGGAAATTGCAAAAAAAGTTCTTACGGCAGAAAAAGAAACTAAAATAACTGGCTTTTCATATTTTGCAATGAGAGGCTGCCTACTCTGGATCCTGTTCAGCGGCTTCATGCTGAGAGACTGATGTTTGAGGTACTGACTCAAGCGTCTTTTGGAAACCTTGACAACAGATATGTCGTCATGCCAAGACCGCAGTACCCGGACTACTCATGGCCGCACAATCCTGTGCCAAACCCAGTTGGGATAAACCCAAACGCTGGTGCTCCCCCTTATTTTTATTCACCGCAGAGGCAGCGTGGTAATGGCAATGATCCATCTTACCAGCAGTTGTAGTTTTTAAAATGTTTTACTAAAGTTTTTTTTGGTTGTTTTTATATTTTTACATTGATACCTTTTTTAATAAAAAACTTATTTATCTAATGAATTGTGGTCTTTTCTTATGTGATGTCAACTATTAAAATGTTGTATTTTTATTACATCTACTTGTCACACATGGGGTCATGGGAGTACTGGCTATCATAGGTGTTCCATCCTCGGGAAAAAATTAAATGAAAAAAATATCAAAAATTATCATTTTTTTTAAGGCCCCTGGTCACACTACGCTAAAACCTTATACTAAAAATAATACACCACACCTGCGTAGATTAACGTAAAATATAAAATATATATTAATGTCATATATATATATTTTTTTTTAAATAAAAAATAAAATTTAAATAAAAACAAAAAACGGTAACATAACAAAATAACAAAATATAAAAAAATAATAACAAACTACAAAATAATTAACAAAGAAAATAAATTACTGAGGGCCCCGGAGACCAGAAGATACCCTCTCCAGCATCACCCCGTGGTGATGCAGAGCTCCCATGGTTCTTTGCAGCGCTGCGACCGCAGTATTAATGGCTGCCACAGCGCTGCTCAATTCCGCCATCAGCCGGCGGTGGGACACCAACAGGTCCTGGGCAGTCGGGATTTCTGTGGAGGTAAAGGTAACAGTTAATAGTGAATTCTGTTGCAACATCAACATGTACATGTTATGTTAATTAACACTTACAGCTTTCCTCAGAGGAACCGCTGACCGCCCAACCAGAACCTGATGCTCCGCCGGCTAGGGAAACACAGAAAAAAAAATAATATCACAACAGCCATTACACACATAAGACCTTACAAAGTTCTCAAACATGTCTGAAGCTTATATAATGTGCGTTAATTACCTGATGGGGAGCCTGCATCCGTGTGACGGGATGATGCTGGAGAGAAGGCAACGTCGGGGGAAGGGCTGGAACCCACAGAGTCACTAGGGGGGGTTGCTGGCGGTGAAGGGGTGGAGAGATGAGGTGATGCTGGTGGTGGAGGGGTAGCCGGGGAAGGAGAAGATGGAGGTGGAGGGTAGCTGGGGACGGTGGAGCAGCTGGTGCTGGTGAAGGTGGTGCTGTAAATGAAATATACAATTCAGAATCCCCATTATCACTGGTGGTACTCCCATCGCTGCCTGCAACATGCAACATCACTGGCGGTACTCCCATCGCTGCCTGCAACATCACTGGCGGTACTCCCATCGCTGCCTGCAACATGCAACATCACTGGCGGTACTCCCATCGCTGCCTGCAACATGCAACATCACTGGCGGTACTCCCATCGCTGCCTGCAACACACTGCGTACTCCATCGCGCTGCAACATGCACATGACTGGCGGTACTCCCATCGCTGCCTGCAACATCACTGGCGGTACTCCCATCGCTGCCTGCAACATGCAACATCACTGGCGGTACTCCCATCGCTGCCTGCAACATGCAACATCACTGGCGGTACTCCCATCGCTGCCTGCAACATGCAACATCACTGGCGGTACTCCCATCGCTGCCTGCAACATCACTGGCGGTACTCCCATCGCTGCCTGCAACATGCAACATCACTGGCGGTACTCCCATCGCTGCCTGCAACATCACTGGCGGTACTCCCATCGCTGCCTGCAACATGCAACATCACTGGCGGTACTCCCATCGCTGCCTGCAACATCACTGGCGGTACTCCCATCGCTGCCTGCAACATGCAACATCACTGGCGGTACTCCCACGGCGGGCGCACTTGTACGTGTTCATGTGCGTTTGTCGTGCGCTGCGCTCTCCAGATACCCTCATGAATACTCACTCAGAGGCCTGCGGAGCTGGGCCCGGATGCTGGCGACCCTATCGCGTGAGCGGTATCGCAGGTCCGCCAGCTTCTTCCTGATCTGCGCTCTTGTGCGCAGCACATTAAATCTCCTCTGCAGGCCCCGCTGGATCCTCTGCAGGCATACCCTTTTGTGGCGCATTGGATGCGCCACAGGTAGCCTGCAGTGGTAATCCCAGAGGTCCGTTTTCTTAATGAGAAAACGGACCTCCTCATCAGACCATTTAGGCCCGCGCTGTCTCGTCGACGCCATTGCCGCCATTACAAACAACAGCGTATTGGGCGACGCCAGCGCCATGATGTCACAGCGTGCGCACGTTACGTGCGGCCGCACCGCGACGCAAAACGGTTTTGCGATTGAAAAGTGACCGCAGCAGCCATGCGGCAGCCAAGCACAGATATGAGATGCTGTTGCAATCGAATACCACTGTTCCAAGCTAGGCGATCACAATGGCGTGTCATGTCTTTATGGCTGGGGCTCGTGACAATCTTCACCTTGCAAATCACAAATGGCTTTTTGCATATCTGTTTGCATATCTGTGTAGCTGCAGTGTGTGAGTAGTCACATTGCGATCATAATGACGTCGCATATCTTTATGGCTGGGGCTCGCTAATCCCCTTGCAAGTCACAATGGCTTTTTGCATAGCGTGAGTAGTCACATTGCGATCACAATGACGTCGCATATCTTTATGGCTGGGGCTCGCTAATCCCCTTGCAAGTCACAATGGCATTTTGCATAGCGTGAGTAGTCACATTGCGATCACAATAACGTCGCATATCTTTATGGCTGGGGCTCGCTAATCCCCTTTGCAAGTCACAATGGCATTTTGCATAGCGTGAGTAGTCACATTGCGATCACAATAACGTCGCATATCTTTATGGCTGGGGTTCGCTAATCCCCTTGCAAATCACAATGGCTTTTTGCATATCTGTATGCATATCTGTGTAGCTGTGTGTGAGTAGTCACATTGCGATCACAATGACGTCGCATATCTGTGAATAGCTGATTCCCTGGTGAATGTTGACCTTTACCTCCCAAGAATTTTCAAATATATGTATAACAATTTTTTAATCTTTCATATTATGACTAAAATATATATATTATATATTTAAACTTTATATATGCAGCTTGGTGTATTATCTGTTATATATAATTATAATGTTTGAACGCTAGTGAGACCATAGGCCCTTAAAATAATTGAAAATATTTGAAACTTTTTTCTTTATTTTTTTAACAATTAACTCCTATGACTGATGGTACTCCCATGAGCACGTGTGTGACAAGTAGATACAATGTAAAACAAAAAATAGACAACAAAAAAGCCTTTGAAAAGATTTTAAAAACACAGCTGCTGGTAACATGTCTCGTTGCCATCCCCATTACTCCCTCCCCACATCTCACCCATCATTAGCCCTTCTCCCATATTGGTAAAATAATTGAAAAAAACACGAATGCATTTTTAAAATAAAAATATTTTATTATCAAAACATTGTTAAAAAAAGGGTAAAGTAAAACATTCTCAAAATCAAACTAGACCTGATGCTGCCAACTCACTGCACCAGGCCCATTAAAGTATTGGCAGTACTTGTCTCGGCCGGCCTTCGCATCGTCCTTGCTCCTGCCTTGATTGACAGGTTGAAGGCCTGCAATAGCGGGATCATTGTCACGCCATTCTCCGAGCACCACGTCACCATTGTTGTCCGAGTCCATGAATCCTGGCGGACTGTAAGTAACAGCATCGCGTTTTCTTAGAAAATTGTGCAGCACACAACAGGCCAACACCACAGAGTCTATAGATTCCAGCTTCATGTTGATTGGTGTGTGGAAAACCCTGAAGCGATTGGCCATTATGCCGAAGGCATTCTCCACAACGCGCCGTGCCCTAGACAGTCTGTAGTTAAAAACCGCCTTTCCCCTGTCAAAGTCTTTTGTGGATATGGTTTAACAAGATGCTCATGAAGGGGGAAGGCTTCATCGCCCACAAACACAAAGTTTAGGTTGGTGGTGGTGTCCATGTTGGTTGGCAAGTTAAGTTTATTATTAAACAACCGTTCACCAAAACTTGTGTGCTCCAAAACGCCACCGTCAGAAACCCTTCCATTAATGCCAACATTAACGTCAATAAATTCATAATTGGCATTAACAAGGGCCATGAGGATCACGCTGAAGTAGCCCTTGTAATTATGAAAAAAGGATCCGCTGTTGGCTGGTTGCGTGATCCGCACATGTTTGCCATCCAAGGCACCACCACAGTTTGGGAACTGCCAAATCCTTTCAAAATCAGAGGCAATAATTTGCCATTCCGCCACTGATTTGGGAAAAGGCATGTAGCTCCGTAAACTGCGGACGATGGCGTTGCATGTCTCCAGAATTAGTTCTCCAAGCAGCAACCGAGAAATTGCAGCAGAATATTGCAAAATCCTTCATTGAACGTCCGGTTGCCAGAAATCGCAGCGTTACTGCCAAACGTTCCTCTGCTGAAACAGCTGCACGCATCCGGGTATCCTGCCGTTCAATGAGTGGCCTCACAGCTTCCAGTAGGAGCCTGAATGAATCCTCCAACATCCGTAGATAATTCTGGAAATCCTGCGGATTCTTCTCCTGCAACTCCCTCACTAGATGCATGTGTGAGAATTTGGACCTCTGCTCCAGCCATTCCCTGGTCCACATGCGACGCTTTTGCTTGGAGCGCCTCTCTTCCACCCATGCCTCTTCCTGACGATCTGCCTCCATTGACAGTGCAACTGCCACAATCACACGCTCCGCGGTGGACAGGTTCATTATGTGCAACCTGTACGGTAAAGAAGAGAAAAGTTAATTACTAATTAATTACTATTAATAAAGTGTTTAAACAAAATAAAATAAAGAATAGAATAAAAAATATATAAAAAAAAAAAACTTTTCTGTTAACATTTAATATACAGTTTACAAGTGTCTACAATGGTGGGGGTGTGCAAAATAAATAAAGCAGACGAAAAAAAAAAATAAGGTCAGGGGTGTTAAATATATAAAGCAGACGAAATATAAAAAAATAAGGTCAGGGGTGTTAAATATATAAAGCAGACAAAAAAAAATAAGGTCAGGGGTGTTAAATATATAAAGCAGACGAAAAAAAAAAAAAATAAGGTCAGGGATGTAAAATAAATAAAGCAGACAAAAAAAAAAATAAGGTTAAAAAACATTATCAAACAACATCACAAATAATATGTACCTTGAATCAAAATATCCCGAAGATCCAAATGAGGATGGATGGTGCTCTAGCGACTCAGACAGGATCGCAAAAACCCACCACTGCGCCACAAACAGGATCGCAAAACTCCGACACACTATACTATCCTCGCAACAACGCAAAAAGAGACCCATAAAGTGCTCTGGAAACAATGGATGGGGGCGCAGTTATTATAGCTGAGGTGATGTTGTGGTCACCAATCGGAGCTGTAGGGCGTTAACAAAAGAAAACAAAGTCCCGCCTGCGCCGCTGACTAATACGTCGTTAACGAGGTCGCACATCGTTCACAAAAGGTGCCAGACACAGCGATATAGCGTCACCAGCGGGACGCCAACGATCAAAATACGGTCCAGAACTCTAGTGAACGATCAGCGAGATCACAGCAGGGCCACGTCGTTACTACATGCCACACACAACTACGTCGCTAACGAGATCGCTAAATAGTGACGTATTTTAGCGATCTCGTTAACAACCTTGTTTAGTGTGGCATACCCTTAAGGCACAAAATGTTAACACTGTAAAGGAAGGCTAGATCATGGCTGCGAAGCATCTTGCAGATCATTAGTAAAGAAGATAAAGATGATTTTAGCTGCATCCTACATTTTACTGAGAAGACCTCTTGCTTCTGCAAATGGCTTAACACGGTTTCTTGTGCACATTAGATTCCAATACAATTCCAGTGGCCATTGTAGTAGGGTCAGAGGCGAACATAGAAAAGAAATGACTTATAGCATTGGTGACGAACCTATGGCCCAAGTTGCAGCAGGGGCACTCAGAGCCCTCGTTGTGGGAACACGCACACATGTCTCAGCACTATAGAGACCCAGCACTACGAAGCCCATGCACTCCAGCAGGGGCGTAACAATTGATATCACAGAGGGTGCCACTGCAACCTGGACTGTGCGGAAGGGGGACCCATCAATGTCAATGCCTATCACAGCTGAAAATAAATCAGAGAAAGCACAGTCAGCTGGAATGTATTGCAGAGACTCACTGAGCCAATCAGAGGCTAGCAGCTGATGTCAACAGGCGACGCATGACAGTAAATTCATACATTGCCCACAGCAGACACAGCGAGGTCAACTACCGGCATCTGTTTCTGCTACAGAAAAGGTGGAAGCTGAGCTAAGTGAGTAGAATATTTTTTTATGCGTTAGAGAACAATGGCAGAATGGACACACCTATACCAGAAAGAAACTCAGGATGAGGGACATATATACCAGGATGAAGGACATATCTGAAAGGATGGGAGACATATATACCAAGAAGTTGGTCAGGATGTGGGCATATATACCCGGTAGGGGACCAGAAAGGGAGACATCTATACCAGGATGGTGAACATATATGCCAGGAAGGAGCTAGGATGAGGAGCATATATCCCAGGATGGGGGGCATATTTACCAGGATGAGTGACATATATAAAATGATGGGACACATAAATACCAGGAAGATACTCAGCATGGGAGCATATATACCAGGTAGGGGCCCAGAATGGGAGACATTTATACCAGGATGGGGGACATATATACTATGAAGGAACCCAGTATGGGAAGCATATATACCAGGATGGAGATTAAACTCTGATAAGACTGAGGTGCGCATAATGGGACGATATTCATTTAATACATAAGACTAAGTGTGAGTGCTCTGAGGCGGTCTTTTGGGGCACAGATAAGTGGATGTTTCTACATGTGAGCTGCATGTAGAAGGGTTGAGCTACTTGAGAGGTGCTGCGTGTTGGGGAGGGCTGCGTGAGAACAAGGAGATGTTATATTCATGGGGATGCATGCTGGGTACTTTAATGAGCCATCTTTAGAATAGGTCATCAATATCAGTCCAGTATATAATTCACATGCGCTATTGATGAGTATGTGCTACTTGGCAGAGCCAACCACTATTTCCAAAAACAGCAGCAAATCCAAAGATATCCAAAGCACCATAGAGATCCTTGTAAAAATTCAATCTTTATTCCAAAAGATTTAAAACATCACAGCAGTGAAGAGACAAAAATAGAGCTGCAGTGAGGAATCAGAAGGTTCAATTTGCTCATCAAAATTGTTAGGTATAAGAGTGTTGTCCAGGCACACTATCTAAGAAAATAAACAGTGATTGTTCATTTAGTGACAGGTGACTGACAGGTATGGGCCTAAGGTTGTGAAACAGCGAATTACAACAGGGGAAGGGTACATACAGCATGAATGGGAAAAGCAAGGTCAGAGAGGCTTGGTGTTCGATGTGTACGTGGGTTAGGTGTTAATGCCAATGAAAGGTCAACTGAATAATCACTGACTTGTCCTATCCAAAGACCAGTGACAACATCTGTTACTGGACGGCTACTCCACTCCCTTTCTTTAGTACAATCCTCAGAGGTGGCACCCCAATCACCCTTGTTTCTCCCTGCCTTACATAATTCCAAATGCCCAACTGACTGTGGGGAACCACACATGGGCCATTCTGCAGAGCTGTTCACACAGTTAATTCCATGGGCATCAGATGTCTCCTCCAAAGACTCACAGAATCCAGAGGAGGAAAGCATCTGCACCGATGTCCAAAATTTTTCATGTTAGATCCAGGACCAGATGAAGTATGGTTCGAGCAGAAGCCAGACCCCTTGGCACAGACGTTAATGGGGTGGAGATGTTCCTGATGAGACTCAGATACCAGAGGCACATGGGGACTGTCCGGTGGTGTAAGGGCAGGAAGACGAGGGGGGTGACTCACAGGGTGAGGAGTGGGAGAACAGAGAGGATGACGATGAGGTTGTAGCCATGCAGCTGAGTAGCTCAGCAGAGGAGGTGGAGGAGGAGGAAGACGAGGAAGTTACGTTACAGTTTCCCACACAGATATGGAGTGATGCAACCACGACAAGCACTGCATCCTCAGCCACAACTGTGGTTTTGTCCAGCAACGGTCACAAGTCTCCAGTTCACAGTAATGGCAAGGGTTTTTTTGTGACCGCAAAGGGTGACCCAACTCATGTTATTTGCCAAATTTTCAAATAAACTCAGTAGAGGAAAAAATTGCAATAATTTGACTACTGCATGAATGAACAGGCACATGCGCGATCAACATGCTTTAGTCTGGAAAACTCACTGTGCTAAAATGTGCACCAGGAGGGCCCCGCCAACCACCAACCATCCCATCAACCACATCTGCTGCTTCTTCCTCCTCCATCACCGCGCCAAGTATTCTCACACAGGTCTCTGGCCGCAGAAACTCCACTTGTTTACCCCCTACAGTCAGAGTGAGTGAGAGCCCGTCAGCTGTTAGGGGAGTGGCAATGCTTGTTGTTTTTGTTTCACTGAGCACAACACATCTTTCTCTTCCACCATAACATCTCCGCCTGCATCTCATTCAAGTCCAGCAGTTTGTCCTGTTCACCCTACTCCACCCTCTCTCAGCACAGCAGGCAGCCTTCGGTCCAGCAGTTGTGGTCATGTAAAAGAATGTTTCCTCCTATACATGCCAAAGATAAGAGCTTGAACTCTACCATCTCCAATCAGTTGACCAAAGAAATGCTGCTTTTCCGCCTAGTGGATACAGATGGTTTCCAAAAGTTGATTGCCGCTGCAGTCCCCCACTACCAGTTGCCGAGTCACCATTATTTTCTAAACTTTTCTAAGTAAGCTGTGCCTGTGCTACATCAGCATGTCACAGACAACATCACCTGTTCCCTGAAAAAATCTATGCATTTCACCACTTACACCTGCACGAGAAAACATTGGCAAGGACATTACATCTCGCTGACTGGGCCCTGGGTGACTCTGGTGGCTGTGGGGACAGGCGGTCAAGGGGCTGCTTCACAAGTTTTTGAATCCCCATGGTTTGTGGAATAAACCTCTGTATCTAACAGTTTCTCCACTGCTTCTGCCTCTTCCACCTCATCTAGGGCCTCCACCTGCTCCCTCAACCTCTCACTTAATCAGACACGTGTTCCAACAGTGCAGATAGACTCTCCCCCATCTCTGTACTGCACAGCCATGGCTCATCACAATCAGGCAGTGTTTAAATTAATATGCCTTGGAGATCACAGTCACACAACTCAAGAGTTGTGGACAGTTATCCAGGCCAAGTAAGAGCAATGGCTGTCTCCACTAAACCTGGAGCCAAGTAAGGCCGTGCGCGATAACAGTGCAAACCTGGTGGCAGCGCTATGCTATGGCAACCTCACAGACATGTCTTGCACGGCTCACATCCTCAACCTGGTGGTACAGCAATTTCTCTGCCGCTATCCCGGCTTGGATGTGCTGCTGCAGAAAGCACGGTTCCTGTATGCTCACTTCTGACAATCGCAACCTGCAGGTCATCGGCTTGCATAGCTAAAGAGGTATTTTGGTCTACTGGTTAACCATTTGATTTGTGATGTTCTGACACAGGGAAATTACACTCTGCACATGTTGCAGAGACTGGCAACAGTGACAAGCCCTTCTGCAGTATGTCCTTTTGCATTGACTTGACTATCACAGTACGAACGTGATGCAAAACACGCTTGCGGATTGGGCACAGATGAAGGACCACTGCACCTTTCTGCACAGTTTGAAATGGCTACTAAGATGGTTAGCGCTGATGATGCCATCATCAACATCACTATACCGGTCATCTACATGCTGGAGGACATTTGAATAGTCTGCGGGAGTAGGCGGTGGTCCCAGAGGAAGAGGTGGAAGCAGAGGAGGATGCAGAAGGGGTAACAAAATCTCTAAGTTCCAGACTGTCATTGCACAGGAGGGGCAATGGTAGAGTGGATTGCAGTGACTGAGGTGGGCTCATAGTACCAGACAAACTGTTAGTGAAGGTGCAGGAGCCGACGAACAAATTGAGGAAGACGAGGAAGAAGAAGTGATGGATGCGCAACAGTCAAGAGATGAAGAGGATAATGATCCCCTCGCTATCGTCCTTGGTTGGCAGGAGGGGACAGAGGAAGCAACCTTGAGTGTTACTCCGCCACCAACACACCTTGGACTTGGACTTCATTGAAGCACCCAACACATGAGCGCCATCTTGCTGCGCTATCAACAACATGATGCCCATGTTTCTAGGGTTAGAAATAGTGCTGACTACTAGGTTGCCACTTTATTAGATCTGCAGTAGAAGAGTACATTTTGCCAGATGTTTTTCCCCTGGAAAGGGAAGCGCACATGCTATAGTATCGAAACACGCTTGTAGACAGTCTTAAGAGTGGTTTTCCCCAAGACAGTGAGCCGCCCTCCCAGGGTCCTGGGGTACTCGGATCCTAGCCCATGCACTTCTATGGGGGATGTCAGGGCAGCACAGCTCGGTTCCGTGGCCCTGGGCGCTCACCTTTAAATGTGGGATATTTACAGGGGAGTTGAATGTTGGTATGGGGATTCGTGACGCCACCTGTGGTACCTGATCAGGGTGACCAGCGCTGCGGTACAGATCCACTGAAGGGTTGGTGTTGTGCAGCTTTAGGTGTTAAGCCTCCCACAGGTGAGGTTGAGTCCTTCAGGGCAGGTAAATGTGTAGGGATGCAGGACAGAGGGGATCCCGGCAGTAGGGGTAATAAGGTAGACACACACACAAGTCACTTTGGTACCTTTACTGAAGATGTTGCAGGCACATCCCAGAGCACTGTAGGGTGAAGGGTGCACATCCAGAGTCTCCCACTGAGTAGGTGTGTGGCCTCCTGTTCCTTGCCTTTTAGTAATGAAGTCCTGGCCTGCATGTAGCTGGGCCTAACTTAGTCTCCTTCCTGCACCTGGCTGACCTTGTGGTTGGACCTTTTCTTGAAGTACACAGTCCTGCTGGCAGTGCACTGCCTGACTCCGTCCTCCTGGCCCAGTTACGTATCAGCTCTTTGGTGCTCCTGGGACCTGTAGTCCTCCAGGAACTCCGGTGTTCTCCTAATGGGTGGTGGAGATCCCTATAGGCTCGGACCCCGGTGTCCGGTAAACACTTGTTGAGGTGAGCCGTTAAGGCTCCTCTGCCTCCTTGTACTTCTCTTTCCACTCACCTATGGCCTACTCGGGCCCTTACACGATTACACACACTAGCAGTTGGTGGGCTGCCTCTTGCCGCTCTCTGAGCGTCGGCACGCTCTTGGCTCTCAACTTGAGCTCTGGAGTCCCTTGCTGTAAACTCCACTCGTCTGCTCTGTCTGCGGACTACTCACTTGTCTCAGCTCTGACTAGACTGGAATGGATTCAGCTCCACTTTACTAGCCTTCACTTTGCTGAATTGAACTGCTCTGCAGTCTCTCTAATCTCAGCTCTGCAGACTGACCTAACTGCAGTCCCTCAAATCTGAGCTGACTGAACTCTCTTTCCTGTCTTCACCCTCCTTTTATATCTCTATACAGCTACCTCTGGTGATCTTAGGGATGGGTGAAGGTGTGTGAATGTATATTGAGACCTCTAGTGGTGAATTCCTTCTGCGCACCCTTCTGGGAGATATGAATCCAGACGCAGCTGGGCTCCACAACAGCAGTGAGGCACACAGTCTGCATCACAGTTCTATGTTATGTTTTGGTAGCTGAGGAGGACAGGAGCAAAAAACCGCCAAAGCAGCAAGACACCAGAGAGGCTGGGACCTAATGGGTTGCAGATCCCTAAACTAACTGCACTATTAGAAGTAGCCGTGGAGATTACCTACGGTGATCCTAGACGCCTCGGCACAGCCGGAGAGATAGCTACACCTAAGATAGAAAGAGGAAAGCTAACTGCCCCGGAGTAGAGACCCCAAAGAAATAGGAAGCCCCCAAACATGTAATGGCGGTTAGACAAGAGGAAAACACGAACACAGACAGAAATAGAATGAGCAAATGTTGGGGCCCAAATCTGTCTAGAAAGCAAAGTACAGGAGAGAAATTCTGTCTGCAACCCAGAAAAACCCTAACAAAAATTCCAACACTTCTGATTACAAAAAACCTGAAACCACACGAACTCGACCACCTATATCAGATCTCTGGTGTGACACACAGCTACCCAGCAGTAAAAAATATCACAGGAACAGAGAACAAGTGTAAATACAAAATGAGAACAGGAGGCAGCGCAAGCCCCCAAAGGGGACCCGGCTGAAGTCCAAGGCAAGACTGCAAAAAGCAAGGAAAATCAAACCACAGAAAAAAAAACAGAAAGTCATTTATCTGAATGATAGCAGGAAAGCAAGCTGAAAGTCCAACTAAGACCTGGAAGCAACAATTGATTACCGGCGAGGATCATGGGAGTTCAGCTCACTTATATCGAGCCAGTCAGCCCCACTTGAAACCCATTCCTTAATTGGTTAAATACCCTCAGCAACCAACGGAGGGAGCCTCAGCTCCGAAGTCGTCTCCAAGACATTCACAACAGTACCCCCCCTTGAGGAGGGGTCACCGAAACCTCACATGCGCAACCAGGCCGATCAGGATGAGCTCGGTGATAGGCACGGATAAGTCTCCTAGCATGGAAGTCTGAAGTAAACACCCAAGAATTGTCCTCCTGACCATAACCTCTCCACTTAACCAAATACTGGAGTCTCCGCCTAGCAAAACGAGAATCCAATATTTTCTCAACCACATACTCCAAATTGCCCTCAACCAAAACAGGGTCGGGAGGTACAGCCATAGGAACCACTGGCTCGACAAATCTCTTCAATAAGGATTTGTGGAATACGTTATGGATCTTAAATGTCCCTGGAAGAAGCAAACAGAAGGAAACAGGATTAAGAATTTCCATGATCTTATAAGGTCCAATGAACCTTGGCTTAAATTTTGGAGACGCAACCTTCATAGGGATATTCCTTGAGGACAACCAAACTAAGTCCCCCACTTTAAAATGAGTACCATCAGTCCTATGCCGGTTGGCAAACCGCTGGGCCTTCTCCTGAGAGAGAGACAACCTCTCCACAACTTGGTCCCAAATCTGCTGCATTCGCTCCACAATAGAGTCAACACCCAGACAGACAGAAGCCTCCACCTGTCCTGAAGAAAATCGAGGATGAAACCCAGAATTGCAGAAAAAAGGAGACATCAAGGTGGCAGAGCTAGCCCTATTATTAAGAGCAAACTCAGCCAAAGGCAAAAAAGAGACCCAGTCATCCTGATCAACAGACACAAAACATCTCAAATAAGTCTCCAAGGTCTGGTTTGTTCTCTCAGTTTGTCCATTGGTCTAAGGGTGAAATGCAGAGGAGAAAGATAACTGAACTCCAAGTTTAGAACAAAATGTCCTCCAAAATCTGGAAACAAATTGGACTCCTCTGTCAGACACAATGTTCTCTGGAATGCCGTGCAACCGAACTACCCGCTGGAAGAATAAAGGCACCAATTCGGAGGAGGAAGGCAACTAAGCTAGTGGCACAAGATGCATCATCTTGGAAAATCTATCACAGATCACCCAGATAATGGTCATTCTCTGAGAGACAGGAGGTCAGAAATAAAATCCATAGAGATAGGGGTCCATGGCCTCTTGGGCACGGGTAATGGCATTAGCAAACCACTAGTGCAAGAGCAAGGTTTGGAATTAGAGCAAGTCCCACAGGACTGCACAAAGTCCCTGACGTCATGAGACAAAGTAGGCCACCAAAAGGACAGACTCACCAAGTCTCTGGTACCAAAAATACTGGATGACCAGCAAATGCGGAGCAATGAATCTCAGACATAACATTCTTCTTCCACTGGTCTGGGACAAACAATTTCCCAACAGGAAGCGTTCAGGTTTATTCTCCTGACATCCCTCCAGAGCCAGTCTCAAATTGGGCTAGATAGAGGAAAGAACTACACCCTCTTTTAGAATAACAGCAGGCTCAGTTACCTCAGGAGAATCCACAAAGAAACTCCTCTAGAGGGCATCCGCCTTAACATTCTTAGTGCCCGGGAGAAAATAAACCACAAAATTAAAACGTGTGAAAAACAAGGCCCACCTGGCCTGTCTAGGATTAAGTCGCTTGGCTGATTCGAGATAAACCAGGTTCATTTGGTCCGTGAGGACCACCACCTGATGTTTGGCTCCTTCCAGCCAATGTCTCCACTCTTCAAAGGCCCACTTCATAGCCAATAACTCCAGATTTCCCACGTCATAATTACGTTCAGCTGGGGAAAATTTTCGAGAGAAAAAGGCACAAGGGTTACTCTTAGAGGTTTCCGGATCCCTTTGGGACAAAACGGCACCTGCCCCAATTTCAGAAGCATCAACCTCCACCTGAAATGGTAGAGAAACATCAGGCTGCCGCAGAACAGGAGCAGAAGTGAATCTCTGCTTAAGTTCCTGAAATGCAGAAACTGCCTCAGGAGGCCAATTCACCACATCAGAACCCTTTTTGGTCAAATCAGTCAGTGGTTTCACAATACCGGAGAAATTACCAATAAATTTACGATAAAAATTAGCAAAACCCAAAAATCTCTGAATAGCCTTCAATGTAGTAGGTTGAAGCCAATCACAAATGGCCTGAATTTTGACCGGGTCCATTTCAATAACAGACGGAGACAAAATGAATCCCAGAAATGAAACCTTCTATACGCCAAACAGATATTTTGATCCCTTCACATACAGTGCATTTTCTCTCAAAATCAGGAACACAGTCCGAACATGTTCCACATGACAGTTCCAGTCGTTGGAAAAAATCAAGATATCGTCCAAATAAACGATCAGAAATTTATCCACGAAATCCCCGAAAATATCTTTCATAAAGGACAGGAAGACGGAAGGGGCATTAGTGAGCCCAAAAAGCATCACTAGGTACTCAAAATGCCCCTCTGGGTATTAAACGCCGTCTTCCATTCATCACCGTGCTTGATGCGACTAAGATTATACGCCCCCTTGAGGTCAAGTTTGGTAAACCAACTAGCACTTTTCACTCTGGAAAATAGGTCAGAAATCAAGGGTAACGGATATTGATATTTATCAGTGATTTTATTCAGGAGACGATATTCAATACACGGCCTCAATGAACCATCCTTTTTGGCCACAAAGAAAAAGCCGGCGCCCAATGGTGAAGAGGAAGGTCTGATATGACCCCTCTCCAAAGACTCCTTGATATAAGAACGCATAGCATCATGTTCAGGTACAGATAAATTAAAAAGCCGACCCTTAGGAAATTTACCAGCAGGTACTAACTCAATAGCGCAATCATAACTCCTGTGAGGAGGCAAGGATGCAGACTTACTCTCACTAAACACATCAGAAAATTTGGTCAAATAGTCAGGGACATCTTGAGACTGGGGGGAGGCAGAAAAAACATCTTGAGACTGGGGGGCAGAAAAAACAGGAGTGTCAGTATTAACACATTGGCAACCCCAACTGGTTACAGACACAGATTTCCAATCAAAAACAGGATTATGAGTCTGTAACCAAGGGAAATCCAGTACAATAATGTCATGCAAATTATGCAACACCAAAAATTTGCAACTCTCCTGATGGTCCGGGTCAACCCGCATTATCACCTGGGTAGAAAACTGGGGTTTATTCTCCGCCAAAGGGGTTGAATCAATGCCCAGCAAAGGAATAGACTTCCGAAGGGGTATCATGGGAAACCCACAACGTTTGGCAAAGTCAAAATGCATCATGTTAATAGCTGCTCCTGAATCAACAAAGCCTGAACCGAAAATGTGGACATGGAGCAAATCAGGGTAACAGTCAACAGAAATTTATTCTGAACACTACCCAAAACAACTGAGCGCGCAAAACGTCTTCCCTGCTTGGGGCAGACGGAAATAGCATGAGAAGCATCACCACAGTAGAAACACAACCTATTACGCTTTCGAAATTCATGACGCTGTGCCCCAGAAGTCACTCCATCATACTACATTGGCTCAGGAGCTGACTCACAAGGCAACACAATCTCACGCATACCTCTGCGCTCACACAAACGTCTGTCAATTTGAATAACTAATGACATAGAGTCATTGAGACCAGAGGGAAAAGGGAATCCCACCATAACATGCTTTACAGTCTCTGCCAGACCCTTCCGAAAAAGAGCTGCCAGAGCCTCATCATTCCATTTAGTAAGGACTGCCCATTTTCGAAATTTCTGACAGTACAGCTCAGCAGCTTCATGACCCTGATTCAATGCCAACAAGGTTTTTTCCGCTTGATCAATGACATTAGGTTCATCGTACAATAACCCCACAGCCTGAAAAAACACATTAACATCATTCAAAAGAGGATCCCCAGGTGTCAGGGAAAAAGCCCAATCTTGAGGGTCGCCGCGCAACAGGGAGATGACAATTTGAACCTGCTGTGCAGCGCTTCCTGAGGACTTAGGCTTCAGGGCAAAAAACAACTTCCACAACCGGCAACCTAGTGATATTGGCAGCAATATTCTGAACCTCAACACGACCAGACAACTGCACAATCTCCATTGAGGACATAGAGAAATTCCTCCTCAGCACCCAGGGAGAAAGAGGGAAAAAATGTAACAAGCAGAAAAAAATAAAAAAAATAAAAAAATTTCTGACAACTCCCTTTTTTTTTTTTTCCTTTATGCTCACTATCCTTCCCTTCTGTTAAGTACCATAGAATTATCAGTTTGGCCGGTAATACTGTTTATGTTTCGGTAGCTGATGAGGATAGGAGCAAAAAACCGCCAAAGCAGCAAGACACCAGAGAGGCTGGGACCTAATGGGTTGCAGATCCCTAAACTAACTGCACTATTAGAAGTAGCCGTGGAGCGTACCTACAGTGATCCCAGACGCCTCGGCACAGCCGGAGAGTTAGCTACACCTGAAGATAGAAAGAGGAAAGCTAACTGCCCCGGAGTAGAGACCCCAAAGAAATAGGAAGCCCCCAAACATGTAATGGCAGTTAGACAAGAGGAAAACACGAACACAGACAGAAAATAGAATGAGCAAATGTTGGGGCCCAAATCTGTCTAGAAAGCAAAGTACAGGAGAGAAATTCTATCTGCAACCCAGAAAAACCCTAACAAAAATACCAGCACTTCTGATTACAAAAAACCTGAGACCACAGGATCTCGATCACCTATATCAGATCTCTGGTGTGACACACAGCTACCCAGCAGTAAAAAATATCACAGGAACAGAGAACAAGTGCAAATACAAAATGAGAACAGGAGGCAGCGCAAGCCCCCAAAGGGGACCTGGCTGAAGTCCAAGGCAAGACTGCAAAAAGCAAGGAAAATCAAACCACGGAAAAAAAACAGAAAGTCACTTATCTGAATGATAGCAAAATATTTAGAATTGAGAGTCCTCAGTGGTTGATACCTTTTAATGGCTAACTGAAAAGATGGTAACAAATTGCAAGCTTTCGAGACTACTCAGGTCTCTTCATCAGGCAAAGACTAATAAAAAATCTGAAGAATCACATATTTATACAGTCATGGCCAAAAGTTTTGAGAATGACACAAATATTATATTTTCACATGATCTTCTGCCCTCTGGTTTTTATGTGTATTTGACAGATGTTTTTATCACAGACAGAAATATAATAATTGCAAACATATGAGTAACAAAAGCTTATATTGACAGTTAGAATGAGTTAATGCAGCAAGTCAATATTTGCAGTGTTGACCCTTCTTCTTCAGGACCTCTGCAATTCTCCCTGGCATGCTCTCAATCAACTTCTGGACCAAATCCTGACTGATAGCAGTCCATTCTTGCACAATCAATGCTTTCATTTTGTCAGAATTTTTAGGTTTTTGTTTGTCCACCCGTCTCTTGATGATTGACCACAAGTTCTCAATGGGAATAAGATCTGGGGAGTTTCCAGGCCACGGACCCAAAATCTCTATGTTTTGTTCCCTGAGCCATTTATTTATCAAAATTGCTTTATGGCAAGGTGCTCCATCATGCTGGAAAAGGCATTGTTGATCGCCAAACTGCTCTTGGAGGGTTGGGAGAAGTTGCTCTTGGAGGACATTCTGGTACCATTCTTTATTCATGGCTGTGTTTTTAGGCAAGACTGTGAGAGAGCCGATTCCCTTGGCTGAGAAGCAACCCCACACATGAATGGTTTCAGGATGCTTAACAGTTGGCATGAGACAAGACTGGTGGTAGCGCTCACCTTGTCTTCTCCGAATGAGGCGTTTTCCTGATGTCCCAAACAATCGAAAAGGGGATTCATCAGAGAAAATAACTTTACCCCAGTCCTCAGCAGTCCACTGCCTGTACCTTTTGCAGAATATCAGTCTGTCCATGATGTTTTTTCTGGAGAGAAGTGGCTTCTTTGCTGCCCTCCTTGAGACCAGGCTTTGCTCCAAGAGTCTCCGCCTCACAGTGCGTGCAGATGCACTCACACCTGCCTGCTGCCATTCCTGAGCAAGCTCTGCACTGCTGGTAGCCCGATCCCGCAGCTGAAACACTTTTAAGAGACGGTCCTGGCGCTTGCTGGTCTTTCTTTGGCGCCCTGAAGCCTTTTTGGCAACAATGGAACCTCTCTCCTTGAAGTTCTTGATGATGCGATAGATTGTTGACTGAGGTGCAATCTTTCTAGCTGCTATACTCTTCCCGGTTAGGCCATTTTTGTGCATTGCAATGATGACTGCACGTGTTTCTTTAGAGATAACCATGGTTAACAGAAGAGAAACAATGATGCCAAGCACCATCCTCCTTTTAAAGTGTCCAGTGGTGTCATTCTTACTTAATCATAACAGATTGATCTCCAGCCATGTCCTCATCAACACCAACACCTGTGTTAATGGAGCAATCACTGAAAAGAGGTTAGCTGGTCCTTTTAAGACAGAGCTGCAATGATGTTGAAATGTGTTTTGGGGGATAAAGTTCATTTTCTAGCCAAATATTGACTTTGCAAGTAATTGCTGTTAAGCTGATCACTCTTTATAACATTCTGGAGTATATGCAAATTGCCATTAGAAAAAGTGAAGCAGTAGACTTTGTAAAAATTAATATTTGTGTTATTCTCAAAACTTTTGGCCATGACTGTACACAACACAGCACATAAAGTATGCAATAGATAAGACAAGTGATGTGAAGCAGAACTGTCATTATGGGAGATAGAGATGAACATAAATATTGGAACAGTTCATAGATAAGGAGTGTGGAAGTTTTATTGCACTCTGATAGGGGTCTGGTAATGTTTATTGATGCCCCCACAAGGTCTTTGGAGAAAATTCCTTAATTGATGTAAAAAGACATAAATCCATGCGACACGTTCATTCCTGCACTGAGAGTGTCAAAGGTCATCATGAGTTTATATTCGGAGACTCTCCTGTCTCTCTGAGATGTGAAACTACTTTTCAGTACCAGTAATTTCATGTGTGTGGTGCTGTGATCAGGCATACAAAAATGTTTTGCCACAGGTAGATCCATTCTTTTTTCTCTTATTGTGTGGCGATGGGAATTCATCCTTGTTCTCAGTTTTTTCCTGGTCTCCCCCACATACAGACCCCCAGTTGGACATTTAGTACAAATAATTAGAATGATAGCAGGAAAGCAAGCTGAAAGTCCAACAAAGACCTGGAAGCAACAATTGATCACTGGCGAGGATCATGGGAGTTCAGCTCACTTATATCAGACCAGTCAGCCCCACCTGAGATCCATTCCTTAATTGGTTCAATACCCTCAGCAACCACCAGAGGGAGCCTCAGCTCCGAAGTCGTCTCCAAGACATTCACAACAGTTCTACACTTCAAACCCCGGGAACGTCAAGACGTCACAGCAAGAACAAGAGCAGCAGAAGCAATTTCTGTGAGTCATTTCACAAATTTTAAAGACCAGCCCATGCACCAGCAGAACAGAGTACAAGTCTGAAACGTTGTGAACAACTGGAGAGGATGGTGCAGGAATATCTCGAGCTCAATATCAATGCCATCAGGGGGAATTTGGACCCTTTTGCAGTTCAGTCTTCAAAAATGGAAGAGTGGCCTGAGCTCGCCTGTCACGCCTTTGAGGTTTTTTCATGCCTCACTGCCAGCGTGCTCTCAAAATGTTTCTTCAGTGCTTCTGGATTTGTCTGGATGGATAAGTGCATCTGGCTGAACCCTAAAAGTGTAGACCTAAGTTTCAGCAAAATGAACAAGTCATAGATCTCCAATAACTTTTGCACCCCTGTCGCAGACTGGGCAGACTAGGTGATGGTGTCATTTTTAGTGTCATGCATTGATCTCGCATTATTGTAGTCTGTGAAACCTTTGTCATGGCTCCTGTACCTACTGTTGCTAATGCTGCTGATATTGCAAAAATTTTTGAAATGTGGAGACTCCAAGTTGGGTCTCAATCTGGTGGGTTGCATGTAGTGGAAGGTGTGTCAGAGGCCTATTATTCTGTTTCTACTCTGTGGAAATTGATGCCACTTTAGTGGTGTGTAAAAATAATTTTTTGAAATGTGGATAATTCAAGTTGGGTATCCTTCATTTGTGTTGCCTGTAGAAGTAGGGCTCCCAGACAAGGACAGTCAGGCCTGAACTTACTTTGACTCAACTACCTGTGTTACTATACTTACACTTTTCTACTAATAGTACTCTATGAAACTTTTGCTCATTCCTTCTGAGTGTAGCTGAGAAAAGAAAAATCTGTTGCATGAGGTATCAAGTCTCCCACCTAAGAATTCTTACACCACTCCCTCCTTAACCACCAGGTCTTAATTGAAACTTCAATTTAAAGCTCTAAATGCTGTCCCAGATCCTGATAACTCATTCCTGGCCCATGGTTTACTACTGTTGTGCCATTAGCAAATTTCTACTATGGGTCAATTGATGACACTTTTCATGGTGTGTTTGTCCCCCCCCCCTAATATTAGCTGTTTGGGAAGCTTCTTGTCACTACTTGAGGTGTTGTAGATACGTTAGGTTTTGCCTCCCATTGAATTTAATGTGGTTCGGGTATGTTTGGCGAACATCAGGACATTCGGCGAAGTGAACTGAATCGAACCTTGGAAGGTTCGCTCATCTCTAGTTCTAACCACAACAATAAGGCTTACTGCATTTTATTACCAGTGTCAAACCAAATATAATTGCATACTGACAGCGTCTTATTACCTACACGTCATACACTTATTTCCATCACTTGACCCTTGCTCTGGCAATTCTGACATAAGAATCATTAATTTGCATAGAATATAGACATAGAAAAGTAAATGTTCTCAAAGCAGCTAGCACATTACATTGAATATTTTTTAAAATTAAAGTTGAATATGATCGTTTATTCTAATAAATGTATTGCTGTTTTATACAGATATAAAAAATGAAACCCAGGAATATAATTGTTCAAGGACAAATGCTAAAGCAATGGTGGGAATGAGGTTAGCACAGTGGGTAGGCATTTCAAAGACATAGCATAATTGTAGCTCCAATTAAATTGGTTGCATGGTGACTTGAAATGCAGCAAATGGTCAAAATGATTAGCGAAAACATGATGTAGCTGATTTAAAGTGGAGGTCTTACGTTTTCTAATCTTCTAAAAAATTCACAAATATTCTTGTTCGCAGACAAATAAATGGCTACTGGAAGACGGACATACATTCATTGATAATATACACACCTTTAATTTCACACAGATGTAACATTTTGTTGTAACAGAACAAATTGAAGACAATATGTCACCAAATTTCACAACACAAATTGCATACATTATTAAATAAATCTGTTATATGGCTGCTGTATGTTCTTTGATAAACCATGAAGAATTCTAGGTTTGGTAAACAGAGAGCACAATAGGGTGATACCCTATGGAGGGAGAGTCGGTAAGTGCTGGTTACGCTCACCTGATGGAGTTGTGACAGGCACAACTCCTATGTAGGTATGAAGAAAAAGAGCTGCTGCTGCCCCAGGCTGGTGGATAAATCCTCCAGGAAATATTGTATTCAGCTGGATAAAACACATTAGGTGGGTTGCACTGTGTCACGATCTCCACACTGTTCCTGTCTTATATGTTTCTTTGTGTATTGGTTGTTCTGGGTCTGTGCTGCAATCATCTGTGTTCACTTACCTTGATTAGTCTTCTACTTAAGCAGGCTAGCTCATCCACTCAGTGTCAATCGTACACTTGCTGTTTCCCGTGTAACATTGATCCCTCTGTGCTCTGTGCCTGATCCAGCTTGACTTGATTCTTTTCCCGGACTCAGACCCTTTGCTTGTTACCTGACTTCTCTTGTGCCTGCTACCTGCAGGAACCTATCCCACATCTCCTTTGCTCTTTAGGTCCTTGGCCATGGCTAAAGAAAAATCTTCTTAAGGCTCCATGCATACCTGGGTATGTAAGTGATATATATTGCTGGAATGGGCTGTCATTATTAATTCAATAGATTATTTATATATTTTTTAAATAGCGTGCATTTGCTTGGCTTAATGACTTTGCCCTTTTCACATACATCACCTATGGTATGATATGAGTTTGCCTTTTTTTGGGCCCATATGGTACTGTTTGCTATTATTGCTTTATTCAACTACTTTCAGGTCCATTCTTAGCCCATTCTTAGCTTTGAGTGTTTATCTACACGTTAATGCATTCTCTTGTGGCCTAGACTGTGTTTATTATTTGAATGGTGTGGGAGGTCATTACCTATATATTTGTGGCTTAACCCATCATAGGTCCTCATTGTTTTTTGTGCATGTCTTTGTATTAATGTTTTTAATGTTTTTAAATTGTGTCTTGTTTGTATATATACAGTTTTTTGCTGAATTCCTGTTAATAAAAAGTATTTCTACATTCTATATACGTTTGAGATGTTTCCTTGGTATATGGGCATGTCTCTTTCTTTTTTCTTTATACATATTGCTCCCTGCAAACTGTTTTGTCTCTCTGGCTTTCCTGACCTCGGCTGGTGAATTGGATTTCGTCTCTGACTTCTGCTGTTGTACTGCGCCATTTCCTGGACCTGACCTCAGATTGTTTGACCTCCCTTTACTTATTCAGTACGTAGTATATATTTTTATTATTTTTATTATATGGCATTGTAGTCTACTATAGTGACTCGAGTCACACACTGCTGGAATAAGCCATTCTTCAATAATGATGAAGATTTTTTTATTCACCAGTCAATGCCGTAATGGCATCTTTTTAAAGTTACAAAAAGGTATTTTCTTTTTTTTTTAATGACAACATGGATGCCAATTACATATGGGAATGCCCACAGGGATATTTAAACCAATAAGAGAATAAGGAAGGGGAGGGAAATTCAACTGGCAATTGAGGAATAATTAAAGTTAGGGGAAAAATGAAAGAAACTATACATATGAATGATAAAATATAGACTAATAGAAGGAGGATTAAGAAGGAAAGGAGAAATAGGATTAGAACCCAGGATGTGTTAGGGAAGAAGTGAGAGGAGAAGAACATTTAGTAGAAGAGCCACATGGGGAGATGAAGAAAAGGCAGCAAAAAAAGGGAAACTATACATATAAATGCTAAATTATAAATAGATTAATAAAATGCAAAGAGTTGAAGAGATAACCTATACAAGGCTCACACTTATATAGTAGAGATACAGCAGTATGTATCAAAAGTGCCTAAGTATATAAACTCAGTGCAAAACATATATCAGCTCAGCCAAAAGAAACTTGCACACAAAGAGTATATTATAAAATTACAAAATATTTTATTGAATAATTTAAAATGGGAGAGACAAGAAATATGACAGTGGTAACCC
>JARQOD010000002.1:360708602-360981715 GCA_033576555.1 Oophaga sylvatica | reverse complement strand
AATTTTCAGTTTTTGTATTTCCACAAAAATTTAAAATAACCAATAAATTTCATTCAACTTCACAATTATGTCCCACTTGTTATTGATTCTTCACCAAAAATTTACATTTGGTATCTTTATGTTTGAAGCATGATATGTGGGAAAAGGTTGAAAAGTTCCAGGCAGTCGAATACTTTCGCAAGACACTGTACCACGTCCAATGACTCACCTTGGTCCAGTCTATAGCTTACCTCTTCATAAAAACTAATTAGATTGGTTTGACAGGAGCGATTCCTCATAAACCCATGCTGTTATGGAGTTAAACAGTTATTTACATTGAGATAATCCAGAATAACATCCCTCAGAAACCCTTCAAATATTTTACCAACAATAGAAGTTAGACTTAGTGGCCTATAATTTCCGGGTTCACTTTTAGAGCCCTTTTTGAATATTGGTACCACATTTGCTATGCACCAGTCCTGTGGAACAGACCCTGTCGCTATAGAGTTCCTAAATATAAGAAATAATGGTTTGTCTATTACATTAATTAGTTCTCTTAGTACTTGTGGGTGTATGCCATCCGGACCCGGAGATTTATCTATTTTAATCTTATTTAGCCGGTTTCACACCTCTTCTTGGAGTAGATCGGTGACCCTTAATATAGGGTTTTCTTTGACTCTCGGCATTTCACCTAGCATTTCATTTTCCACCGTGAATACCGTGGAGAAGAAGGTGTTTAATATATTAGCTGGTTCCTCATCATCTACAACCATTCTTTCCTCACAAGTTTTTAAGGGGCCTACACTTTCACTTTTGATTCATTTACTATTGATACAGTTGAAGAACAGTTTGGGATTAGTTTTACTCTCCTTAGGATACCCAGTCCTTCTCCATGTCAGATTTACCCAGTGGTTTCCCGTTCAGTGTGCAATGATGATATTGATTCCTTCTTTCCATGTGAATAACCTTACATTTATCATTGTTACACTGCATTTGCCAACTTTCGGCCCAAGTTTCCAACTTATCCAGATCCATCTGTAGCGGAATACTATCTTGTCTTGTTATTGACTGCTTTACATAGTTTTGTATCATCTGCAAATATTGATGTTTTACTGTGTAAACCTTTTAACAGATCGTTAATAAATATGTTGAAGAGAATAGGTCCCAACACCGACCCTGCGGTACCCCACTGGTCACAGCGACCCAGTTAGAGAATATACCATGGATAACCACCCTCTGCTTTCTATCACTAAGCAAGTTACATACCCATTTACACACATTTTCCCCCAGTCCCAGCATTCTCATTTTGTGTACCAACCTCTTCTGTGGCACGGTATCAAACACTTTGGAAAAGTCAAGATATACAGTGCCTTGCTAAAGTATGCAACTCCCTGGAACTTTTCAACCTTTTCCCACATATCATGCTTCCAACATAAAGATGCCAAATGTAAATTTTTGGTGAAGAATCCACAACAAGTGGGAATCAATTGTGAAGTTGAACGAAATTTATTGTTTATTTAAAATTTTTGTGGAAATACAAAAACTGAAAAGTGGGGCGTGCAATATTATTGGGCCCCTTTACTTTCAGTGCAGCAAACTCACTCCAGAAATTCATTGTGGATCTCTGAATGATCCAATGTTGTCCTAAATGACTAATGATGATAAATGTAATCCACCTGTGTGTAATCAAGTCTCCGTATAAATGCACCTGCTCTGTAATAGTCTCAAGGTTCTGTTTGAAGCACAGAGAGCATCATGAAGACCAAGGAACACAACAGGAAGGTCCGTGATACTGTTGTGGAGAAGATTAAAGCCGGATTTGGATATAAAATGATTTCCAAAACTTTAAACATCCCAAGGAGTACTGTGCAAGCGATCATATTGAAATGGAAGGAGTATCATACCACTGCAAATCTACCAAGACCTGGTCGTCCCTCTAAACTTTCATCTCAAACAAGGAGAAGACTGATCAGAGATGCAAGCCAAGAGGCCCATAATCATTCTGGACAAACTGCAGAGATCTACAGCTGAGGTGGGACAGTCTGTCCATAGGACAACAATCAGTCGTACACTTCACAAATCTGGCCTTTATGGAAGAGTGGCAAAAAGAAAGCCATTTCTCAAAGATATCCATAAAAAGTGTTGTTTAAAGTTTGCAACAAGCCACCTGGGAGACACACCAAACATGTGGAAGAAGGTGCTTTGCTCAGATGAAACCAAAATCGAACTTTTTGGCAAGAATGCCAAATGATATGTTTGGCGTAAAGGCAACACAGCTCATCACCCTAAATACACCATCCCCACTGTCAAACTTGGTGGTGGCAGCATCATGGTTTGGGCCTGCTTTTCTTCAGCAGGGACAGGTAAGATGGTTGAAATTGATGGGAAGATGGATGGAGCCAAATACAGGACCATTCTTGAAGAAAACCTGTTGGAGTCTGCAAAAGACCTGAGACTGGGACGGAGTTTTGTCTTCCAACAAGACAATGATAAAGCAAAATCTACAATGGAATGGCTCACAAATAAACATAAACAGGTGTTAGAATGGCAAAGTCAAAGTCCAGACCTGAATCCAATCGAGAATCTGTGGAAAGAGCTGAAAACTGCTGTTCACAAATGATCTCCATCCAACTTCACTGAGCTCGAGCTGTTTGCCAAGGAAGAATGGGCAAGAATTTGAGTCTCTCAATGTACAAAACTGATAGAGACATACCCCAAGCGACTTGCAGCTGTAATCGCAGAAAAGGTGGCGCAATAAAGTATTAAATTAAAGGGGCCGAATAATATTGCACATCCCACTTTTCAGTTTTTGTATTTCCACAAAAATTTAAAATAACCAATAAATTTCATTCAACGTCACAATTATGTCCCACTTGTTGTTGATTCTTCACCAAAAATTTACATTTGGTATCTTTATGTTTGAAGCATGATATGTGGGAAAAGGTTGAAAAGTTTCAGGCAGTCGAATACTTTCGCAAGACACTGTACCACGTCCAATGACTCACCTTGGTCCAGTCTATAGCTTACCTCTTCATAAAAACTAATTAGATTGGTTTGACAGGAGCGATTCCTCATAAACCCATGCTGTTATGGAGTTAAACAGTTATTTACATTGAGATAATCCAGAATAACATCCCTCAGAAACCCTTCAAATATTTTACCAACAATAGAAGTTAGACTTAGTGGCCTATAATTTCCGGGTTCACTTTTAGAGCCCTTTTTGAATATTGGTACCACATTTGCTATGCACCAGTCCTGTGGAACAGACCCTGTCGCTATAGAGTTCCTAAATATAAGAAATAATGGTTTATCTATTACATTAATTAGTTCTCTTAGTACTTGTGGGTGTATGCCATCCGGACCCGGAGATTTATCTATTTTAATCTTATTTAGCCGGTTTCACACCTCTTCTTGGGTTAGATCGGTGACCCTTAATATAGGGTTTTCTTTGACTCTCGGCATTTCACCTAGCATTTCATTTTCCACCGTGAATACCGTGGAGAAGAAGGTGTTTAATATATTAGCTGGTTCCTCATCATCTACAACCATTCTTTCCTCACAAGTTTTTAAGGGGCCTACACTTTCACTTTTGATTCATTTACTATTGATACAGTTGAAGAACAGTTTGGGATTAGTTTTACTCTCCTTAGGATACCCAGTCCTTCTCCATGTCAGATTTACCCAGTGGTTTCCCGTTCAGTGTGCAATGATGATATTGATTCCTTCTTTCCATGTGAATAACCTTACATTTATCATTGTTACACTGCATTTGCCAACTTTCGGCCCAAGTTTCCAACTTATCCAGATCCATCTGTAGCGGAATACTATCTTGTCTTGTTATTGACTGCTTTACATAGTTTTGTATCATCTGCAAATATTGATGTTTTACTGTGTAAACCTTTTAACAGATCATTAATAAATATGTTGAAGAGAATAGGTCCCAACACCGACCCTGCGGTACCCCACTGGTCACAGCGACCCAGTTAGAGAATATACCATGGATAACCACCCTCTGCTTTCTATCACTAAGCAAGTTACATACCCATTTACACACATTTTCCCCCAGTCCCAGCATTCTCATTTTGTGTACCAACCTCTTCTGTGGCACGGTATCAAACACTTTGGAAAAGTCAAGATATACAGTGCCTTGCTAAAGTATGCAACTCCCTGGAACTTTTCAACCTTTTCCCACATATCATGCTTCCAACATAAAGATGCCAAATGTAAATTTTTGGTGAAGAATCCACAACAAGTGGGAATCAATTGTGAAGTTGAACGAAATTTATTGTTTATTTAAAATTTTTGTGGAAATACAAAAACTGAAAAGTGGGGCGTGCAATATTATTGGGCCCCTTTACTTTCAGTGCAGCAAACTCACTCCAGAAATTCATTGTGGATCTCTGAATGATCCAATGTTGTCCTAAATGACTAATGATGATAAATGTAATCCACCTGTGTGTAATCAAGTCTCCGTATAAATGCACCTGCTCTGTAATAGTCTCAAGGTTCTGTTTGAAGCACAGAGAGCATCATGAAGACCAAGGAACACAACAGGAAGGTCCGTGATACTGTTGTGGAGAAGATTAAAGCCGGATTTGGATATAAAATGATTTCCAAAACTTTAAACATCCCAAGGAGTACTGTGCAAGCGATCATATTGAAATGGAAGGAGTATCATACCACTGCAAATCTACCAAGACCTGGTCGTCCCTCTAAACTTTCATCTCAAACAAGGAGAAGACTGATCAGAGATGCAAGCCAAGAGGCCCATAATCATTCTGGACAAACTGCAGAGATCTACAGCTGAGGTGGGACAGTCTGTCCATAGGACAACAATCAGTCGTACACTTCACAAATCTGGCCTTTATGGAAGAGTGGCAAAAAGAAAGCCATTTCTCAAAGATATCCATAAAAAGTGTTGTTTAAAGTTTGCAACAAGCCACCTGGGAGACACACCAAACATGTGGAAGAAGGTGCTTTGCTCAGATGAAACCAAAATCGAACTTTTTGGCAAGAATGCCAAATGATATGTTTGGCGTAAAGGCAACACAGCTCATCACCCTAAATACACCATCCCCACTGTCAAACTTGGTGGTGGCAGCATCATGGTTTGGGCCTGCTTTTCTTCAGCAGGGACAGGTAAGATGGTTGAAATTGATGGGAAGATGGATGGAGCCAAATACAGGACCATTCTTGAAGAAAACCTGTTGGAGTCTGCAAAAGACCTGAGACTGGGACGGAGTTTTGTCTTCCAACAAGACAATGATAAAGCAAAATCTACAATGGAATGGCTCACAAATAAACATAAACAGGTGTTAGAATGGCAAAGTCAAAGTCCAGACCTGAATCCAATCGAGAATCTGTGGAAAGAGCTGAAAACTGCTGTTCACAAATGATCTCCATCCAACTTCACTGAGCTCGAGCTGTTTGCCAAGGAAGAATGGGCAAGAATTTGAGTCTCTCAATGTACAAAACTGATAGAGACATACCCCAAGCGACTTGCAGCTGTAATCGCAGAAAAGGTGGCGCAATAAAGTATTAAATTAAAGGGGCCGAATAATATTGCACATCCCACTTTTCAGTTTTTGTATTTCCACAAAAATTTAAAATAACCAATAAATTTCATTCAACGTCACAATTATGTCCCACTTGTTGTTGATTCTTCACCAAAAATTTACATTTGGTATCTTTATGTTTGAAGCATGATATGTGGGAAAAGGTTGAAAAGTTTCAGGCAGTCGAATACTTTCGCAAGACACTGTACCACGTCCAATGACTCACCTTGGTCCAGTCTATAGCTTACCTCTTCATAAAAACTAATTAGATTGGTTTGACAGGAGCGATTCCTCATAAACCCATGCTGTTATGGAGTTAAACAGTTATTTACATTGAGATAATCCAGAATAACATCCCTCAGAAACCCTTCAAATATTTTACCAACAATAGAAGTTAGACTTAGTGGCCTATAATTTCCGGGTTCACTTTTAGAGCCCTTTTTGAATATTGGTACCACATTTGCTATGCACCAGTCCTGTGGAACAGACCCTGTCGCTATAGAGTTCCTAAATATAAGAAATAATGGTTTATCTATTACATTAATTAGTTCTCTTAGTACTTGTGGGTGTATGCCATCCGGACCCGGAGATTTATCTATTTTAATCTTATTTAGCCGGTTTCACACCTCTTCTTGGGTTAGATCGGTGACCCTTAATATAGGGTTTTCTTTGACTCTCGGCATTTCACCTAGCATTTCATTTTCCACCGTGAATACCGTGGAGAAGAAGGTGTTTAATATATTAGCTGGTTCCTCATCATCTACAACCATTCTTTCCTCACAAGTTTTTAAGGGGCCTACACTTTCACTTTTGATTCATTTACTATTGATACAGTTGAAGAACAGTTTGGGATTAGTTTTACTCTCCTTAGCAATGTGCTTCTCTGATTCCTTTTTGGCTGCTTTAATTAGTTTTTTAGATAAAGTATTTTTCTCCCTATAGTTTTTTAGAGCTTCAACGGTGCCATCCTGCTTTAGTAGTTTAAATGCTTTCTTTTTACTGTTAATTGCCCCTCTTACTTCTTTGTTTAGCCACATTGGGTTTTTCCTATTTCTTGTCCTTTTATTCCCACAAGGTATAAACCGCTTACAGTGCCTATTTAGGATGACAATCTTCCCTGTATGTCTGTGCATAGAGAGATAGCTGTCAATTACTAGTAGGACCGCCCACTCGACTCATATGTATACAGACACCATGGATTTCACTGGAAAAAAATATAAGTTAAACTGAATCCTTTCCCACAAACTTAAATATAATTCTGCTCAGCTTATAATTCTCTATGCTATCCTGTCCTCAGATCAGTCTCCATGTATAACATGTTAGGCCTCTTTCACACATCCGTTTTGCGCCTGACGGCGCCCCCGGCATTTTGCCGGATCGCCGCATCCGGCAACTAGTATGTAAAACCGGATGAGACGCATCCAGTTTTTCGCCGAATACGTTTCTGACCTCCGGAAAAAAAAACGGATCCGTCTCATCCGGTGTATCCGGTTTTGCATCTGTTTTCGACGGAATGCTCCGGATCCGGTTTTTAAAAACACCCTTTTTTGGGGTTCCAAACATGATTGGCTACTGTAATCCTATATATACACTGTTCCTACAGCCCATCTTTGACAGGTTGTAGAGGAACAAGGTGCAGGTTGGAGAGAAGAGCAAGTAGCAAGTGATTGGCGAACATGGATATCATTATCGGCAATATCTTCAAGAATCTTGTTGATTTTACTGCGGAGGCAAATCGCTTGAGGTTTATAGTTATGGAGAAGGAGCGAAAGATTGAGCAGCGCATTATTGCGTCAGCGCCAGCGAAGACGACGCCGTATGTGGATCCACCCCATCACGGCACAGAGATTAACTCGTGGTGTGTATTCTACACTGAACATGGACTGCGAGAAAATCCAGATAAATTTTTTGCCTATCTGCGTATGAATAAAGAAAATTTTGACTATTTGCTGGAGCGTGTTGGAGACCAAATAAAAAAATCGGACACCTATTGTCGGTTCTCGATTTCTCCGGCGGAGCGTCTCATGGTCACTATAAGGTAAGCTATATGTATTGGATCTGCTTGCTTGAACACACTTGTAATTTTATAATTTTTTTAACATCACAGGACAACAAGGGAACCATATAACTACACAAAAACTTTTTCCAAAACAGTGTTTTTCTATCTCCAATAGTTATATATGAGTTCTGCAATGTAATGCTGTGTTTGTGAAATAATTTGTATTTTCTATTTTGTTTTCAGATTTCTGGCAACTGGCGAAACTCTGTCATCGCTCCATTTTCAGTATCGCCTGGGAATATCAACGCTATCTGGGATAATAAAGTATACTTGTCATGCTCTGTGGGACTGTTTGGTTGGAGAATTTCTTCCAGAGACAACTACAGACCGGTGGCTAGAAATAGCGGACCAGTTTCTCTGTATCTGCCAGTTCCCCAACTGCCTGGGCGCTGTTGATGGCAAACATATCCGCATTCAAAAGCCTTCAGGAACCGGATCAGAATTCTACAACTACAAAAAATATTTTTCGGTCATCCTGATGGCTATTGCAGATGCGGAGTACAAGTTTATTGCGGTGGACATTGGGTCTTATGGACGTTCCAACGACTCTCAAGTTTTTAAACTTTCTGCTATAGGCCGTAAACTGTACGGAAACACTTTTCAGTTTCCACCCCCTAGGCCACTGCCTCAAACCTCAGGCCCACCGATGCCATTCGTTTGTGTAGGTGATGAGGCATTCCAGCTGTCCGAACACCTCTTGAAGCCGTACGCCAGCAGAGGATTAACACATACAAAGAGAATTTTCAACTACCGCCTCACAAGAGCCAGACGGATGGTGGAGTGTGCGTTTGGGATTATGACAGCCAAATGGCGTGTCCTTTTGACTGCGATAAACTTGAAGACCGAGACTGTGGATGATGTTGTTAAAGCGTGCGTGGTCCTACATAATTTTTTTCCTAACCAAGGAACCGATTTCTATGGAGGACCACAATCAAGAAACAACTTTGCACAACTACAGCAACATTACCACTCGCAGTACAGTGGCGGTTTCAAGAATGAGGGACCACTTTGCCCAATACTTTGTGTCACCAGAAGGTAGAGTTGACTGGCAGGATGAAAGAGTGTGATAAATTTATTTGTTGTTTTAAAACTTTCTGTACCCACAATAAACCTTTAACCCCTTCACCCCCAAGGGTGGTTTGCACGTTAATGACCGGGCCAATTTTTACAATTCTGACCACTGTCTCTTTATGAGGTTATAACTCTGGAACACTTCAACGGATCTGCGCGATTCTGAGATTGTTTTCTCGTGACATATTGTACTTCACGATATTGGTAAAATTTCTTCGATATAACTTGCGTATATTTTTGAAAAAAATGCAAATATGGCGAAAATTTTGAAAATTTTGCAATTTTCAAACTTTGAATTTTTATTCCCTTAAAACAGAGAAATATGTCACACAAAATAGTTAAGAAATAACATTTCCCACATGTCTACTTTACATCAGCACAATTTGGGAATCAAAATTTTTTTTTCTTAGGAAATTATAAGGGTTAAAAGTTGACCAGCGATTTCTCATTTTTACAACAAAATTTACAAAGCCATTTTTTTTAGGGACCACCTCATATTTGAAGTCACTTTGAGGGGTCTATATAGCAGAAAATACCCAAAAGTGACACTATTCTAAAAACTGCACCCCTCAAGGTACTCAAAACCACATTCAAGAAGTTTATTAACCCTTCAGGTGCTTCACAGGAGCTGTAGCAACGTGGAAGGAAAAAATGAATATTTAACTTTTTAGCCACAAAAATCATAGAATCATAGAATCATAGAATGGTAGAGTTGGAAGGGACCTCCTGGGCCTTCTGGTCCAACCCCCTGCTCAAAGCAGGATTCTCTAAATCATCCCAGACAGATGTCTATCCAGCCTCTGTTTGAAGACTTCCATTGAAGGAGAACTCACCACCTCTTGTGGCAGCCTGTTCCACTCATTGATCACCCTAACTGTCAAAAAGTTTTTTCTAATATCTAATCTGTGTCTCCTCCCATTCAGTTTCATCCCATTGCTTCTAGTCTTTCCTTGTGCAAATGAGAATAAAGATGATCCTTCTACAATGTGACAGCCCTTGAGATATTTGTAGACAGCTATTAAGTCTCCTCTCAGTCTTCTTTTTTGCAAGCTAAACATTCCCAAATCCTGCAACCGTTCCTCATAGGACATGGTTTGCAGACCGGTCACCATTCTGGTGGCTCTTCTCTGAACTTGCTCCAGTTTGTTGATGTCTTTTTTAAAATGTGGTGCCCAAAACTGGACACAGTATTCCAGATGAGGTCTTACCAAAGAGGAGTAGAGGGCAATAATGACCTCACGTGATCTAGACTGTATGCTTCTGTTGATACATCCTAGAATTGCATTTGCCTTTTTTGCTGCTGCATCACACTGTTGACTCATGTTAAGTCTGTGATCAATTAGTATACCCAAGTCTTTTTCACATGTGCTGTTACTTAGCCCTATTCCTCCCATTTTGTATATGCTTTTTTAATTTTTATTGCCCAGATGTAGTACTTTGCATTTTTCCCTGTTAAAATCCATTCTGTTAGTTGCTGCCCAATGCTCCAGTTTATGTATATCTTTTTGAATCCTCTCTCTCTCTTCTCTAGTATTAGCTACCCCTCCTAGCTTTGTGTCATCAGCAAATTTGATCAGTTTACCCTCAATTCCTTCATCTAAATCATTGATAAAGATGTTGAACAATACAGGGCCCAAAACAGAGCCTTGTGGTACCCCACTTGAGACATTCTTCCAACTGGATGTGCAGCCATTTACAACCACTCTTTGGGTCCGATCACTAAGCCAGTTATGAATCCACCTAACAGTTGCCTTGTCCATTCCATACTTAGTCATTTTTTCAATAAGGATTGTGTGAGATACTTTGTCAAATGCTTTGCTGAAGTCAAGATATACTATATCTACAGCATTTCCCTGATCCACCCAGTCAGTGATTCTGTCATAGAAGGAAATTAAGTTAGTCTGACATGACTTATTAGTTACAAACCCATGCTGACTCTGTTTAATCACTTCATTCTTATCCAGGTACTTGCATACATGTTCTTTAATAATTTGTTCAAAGATCTTTCCTGGTATAGAAGTCAGACTCACCGGCCTGTAGTTCCCTGGGTCCACCTTCTTCCCCTTTTTGAAGATAGGAACAACATTTGCTCTTCTCCAGTCTTCTGGGACTTCTCCTGTTCTCCAAGAATTTTCAAAGATTATGGACAATGGTTCAAGAATTTCTTCTGCTATCTCCTTCAGTACCCTGGGGTGTAATTCATCTGGACCTGGAGACTTGAATTCATTTATGTTAGCTAAGTGTTTCCTCACTGTCTTTCTGTTTATAGATATCCTGGATTCTTCTATTCCTTTAATAGGACAGTGAAGATCAGTTGATGTTACATTTCCTTTCTGAGAGAAAACAGATGCAAAATAGGAATTTAAAAGTTCAGCCTTCTCAACATCCTGACTTACCATTTCATCATTTTCATCCTGTAAAAATCCTATAGCATCTTTGACTTTTCTTTTACTTTTGACGTATCCCCAAAATCCTTTTTTGTTGCTTTTGACGTCACTTGCAAGCCTTAATTCATTGTCAGCTTTAGATAATCTGATTTGTGCTCTGCAGGTTCTGCAGACGGCATTATATACTTCTTTAGATATGCCTCCCTCTTTCCATTTGATAAACATTTCTTTCTTCCTTTTTAGCATGTGTTTAAGTTCTATGTTCATCCATCCTGGTTTCCTTAAATGCTTCCCATTCTTCCCTCTTTTCGGAATTGTTAACGATTGTGCTTTGAGAATCTCATTTTTCAAGATTTTCCATCCTTCCTGGACATTTTTGTCCTTAAGGATATCCAGCCATTGGATCCCTCCAATTCTCTTTCTGAGTTCCTTAAAATCTGCCTTTCTGAAATCTAACCTTGACGTCTGAGTCTTCACAGGTCTTCCTCCTCTTGTTATCCAAAATTCTAAAATAGCATGGTCACTACCTCCTAGAGTCCCAGCCACTCTTACCTCCTCCACCATTTCCTCCCTGTTTATGAGGATTAGATCCAAGGTAGCAGATCCCCTTGTTTTCTCCATTACCTTTTGGAAGATAAAGTTGTCAGCAAGAGAGGATAAGAATTTCCTGGACCTGTTAGTTTTGCCTGAGAGAGATTCCCAACAAATGTCTGGATAGTTGAAATCTCCCATGACCACTATGTCATATTTTTTGGAGAACTTGGCCATTTGATGCATAAAGAGTTCATCCATATCTTCAGCTTGCATAGGTGGCCTGTAGTAAATGCCTACAATAGTGTCCTTTCCATTGTTCTGTCCTTGTATTCTTACCCAAACAGTTTCCACAGAACTCCCAGTCTCTGAAGCGTCAATCTCTGTGCAGATATACGCTTTTCTAACATACAATGCAACACCTCCTCCTCGTTTATCAAGTCTGTTTCTTGCAAATAAGTTGTATCCTTCTAGCCTTGTATTCCAATCATGTGTATCGTCCCACCAAGTCTCAGTGATTCCAATGACATCATACTTCTTCTCCTGCGTTAGTAGTTCCAGTTCTCCTTGTTTGTTGCCCATGCTTTGTGCATTCGTATAGAAACACTTTAGTTTGTGATTGGTTTCTCTTCCTTCAATATTTTTATTATGTAAATTTTTTTGTCTTTGTTCTTCCCCTTCACTTCTAATAGCAGAAATCTCAATAGTATTTGTCAAGTGTATGGCTTTTGCTGGCGTTTTGCTTCCCTTCCCACATTGTTCTAGTTTAAAGCTCTCCTGATGAGTGTAGCAAGGCGACTTCCAAATACATGTTTTCCAGTCTTCGTAAGGTGCACCCCATCTCTAGCAAGTAGTCCATCGTATAGGTAATTCACTCCGTGATCCAGAAATCCAAATCCTTGCTGACGGCACCATCGACGTAGCCAGTTGTTCACCTGCAGAATCTTATTCCACCTCCTTGTTCCATGGCCATCCACTGGGAGGATGGAAGAGAAGACCACCTGCGCTCCCAGTTCTTTCACTTTCTTACCTAAGTTTTCAAAGTCACTGCAGATGGTTTCCAGGTCGTTTCTAGCGGTGTCATTTGTCCCCACATGTATTAGCAGGAATGGGTAGTCATCTTTAGGTCTGAAGAGTCCTGATATCCTGTCAGACACATCTTTAATTTTTGCACCTGGAAGACAGCACATTTCTCTTGAGGTTATATCCGGTCTGCAGATAGCGGCCTCTGTTCCTCTCAACAGGGAATTGCCCATGACAACAACTCTCCGTTTCTTCTTCACAACAGTTTTCTTTCTCCATTCAGGAGGACTCTGAGGGCGTACAAGGTTGTTTGTGGGCAAAGTCTTATCCTGATGTATTTCTTCATCGTTCTCCTGTGTAAGAGCCTGGTATTGGTTCCTGAGCAGAATTGGTGCTGACTGCCTCCTGATCCTCCTGCTTCTCTGGGTCACATGCTTCCATTCCTCTGTTTCTTCAGTTGCACTTCGAATTTCTTCTCTTTCTGTACCATGAAGAGATAATTCTGCTCTGTCTAAGAACTCTTCACCTTCCTTAATGGTCTTCAATGTAGATAACCTCTCTTCCAGATTTTGCAACTTTTCCTCCAACAGGGACACAAGCTTGCATTTCTGGCATGTGAAGTTTGGCTTTTCCACTGGTAAGTCTATGAACATGTAGCAAGAAATGCAGCTCACCACATGGCTCCTAGCCTCTTCCATGTTCTTATTGTTCAAGAGATAATCAAGCGGTGAAATATAAGCCAAAACTCAAATTATCTCCTCGGGACTCCTCCCCTGGTTTACTGATGTCCTCCTTTCAGCTGCAACAGCCAAAATCAAGTGTTCCTTGAGCTCGCGGAGACTCTTCACTTATCCCAGAAGGCACTGGGAATATGCAAATTATCTCCTCGGGACTCCTCCCCTGGTTTACTGATGTCCTCCTTTCAGCTGCAACAGCCAAAATCCAGTGTTCCTTGAGCTCGCGGAGACTCTTCACTTATCCCAGAAGGCACTGGGAATATGCAAATTATCTCCTCGGGACTCCTCCCCTGGTTTACTGATGTCCTCCTTTCAGCTGCAACAGCCAAAATCCAGTGTTCCTTGAGCTCGCGGAGACTCTTCACTTATCCCAGAAGGCACTGGGAATATGCAAATTATCTCCTCGGGACTCCTCCCCTGGTTTACTGATGTCCTCCTTTCAGCTGCAACAGCCAAAATCCAGTGTTCCTTGAGCTCGCGGAGACTCTTCACTTATCCCAGAAGGCACTGGGAATATGCAAATTATCTCCTCGGGACTCCTCCCCTGGTTTACTGATGTCCTCCTTTCAGCTGCAACAGCCAAAATCCAGTGTTCCTTGAGCTCGCGGAGACTCTTCACTTATCCCAGAAGGCACTGGGAATATGCAAATTATCTCCTCGGGACTCCTCCCTGGTTTACTGATGTCCTCCTTTCAGCTGCAACAGCCAAAATCCAGTGTTCCTTGAGCTCGCGGAGACTCTTCACTTATCCCAGAAGGCACTGGGAATATGCAAATTATCTCCTCGGGACTCCTCCCTGGTTTACTGATGTCCTCCTTTCAGCTGCAACAGCCAAAATCCAGTGTTCCTTGAGCTCGCGGAGACTCTTCACTTATCCCAGAAGGCACTGATCTTTTACAAACTTTTTTTTTATTTTCACAAGGGTAAAAGAAGAAAATGGACAGATAATGTTGTTGTGCAATTTGTCCCCAAGGAACTTATCTATATCTGTTGTGAGCACTTTGAACCCCCAAGTGTTTCACAAAAGTTTATAATGCCTGGGTGTGAAAAAAAAAAGAAACAATTTTCCACAAAAATGATTTTTTAGTCCCAAATTTTTGATTTTTCCCAAGGAAATTGGACCCCAAAAGTTATTGGCCAATTTGTCCTGAGTACGCTGATACCAAATATGTGGGGGGGAAACTGTTTGGGCGCACGGCAGGGCTTGGAAAGGAAGTAGTAACGTTTTGGAATGCAGACGTTGATGGGGGTCATGTTTCGTTTGCAGTGCCCTGATGCGCCTAAACAGTGGAAACCCCCCACAAGTGACACCATTTTGGAAACTAGACCCCTAAGGAACTTCTCTAGATCTGTTGTGAGCACTTTGAACCCCAAGTGTTTCACAAAAGTTTATGCCTGGGTGTGAAAATAAAAAATCCTATTTTTTTCCCACAAAAATTATTTTTAGTCACTAATTTTTTTTTTCCCAAGGGTAACAGGAGAAATTGGACCACAAAATTTGTTGTCCAATTTGTCCTGAGTACGCTGATACCCGATATGTGGGGGGAAACCACTGTTTGGGCGCACGGCAGAGCTCGGAATGGAAGGAGCACCATTTGACTTTTTCCAACCAAAATTGGCTGGAATTGAGATTGGACGCCATGTTGCATTTGGAGAGCCCCTAATGTGCCTAAACAGTGGAAACCCCCACAAGTGACCCCATTTGGGAAACTAGACCCCCTAAGGAACTTATCTAGATCTTTGGTGAGCAATTTGAACCCCAAGTGCTTCACACAAGTTTATAACGTAGAGCCGTAAAATTAAAAAATCATATTTTTTCCACAAAAATGATCTTTTCACCCCAATTCTTATTTTCCCAAGGGTAACAAGACTCCAAAAGTTATTGTGCAATTTGTCCTGAGTACGCTGATACCCCATATGTGGGGGTAAACCACTGTTTGGGTGCATGGCAGAGTTTGGAAGGGAAGGAGCGCCGTTTGACTTTTTCAACGCAGAATTGGCTGGATGCCATGTCGTGTTTGGAGACCTCCTGATCTGCCTAAACAGTGGAAACCCCCGACAATTGACACCATTTTGGAAACTAGACCCCTCAAGGAACTTATCTAGATGTGTGGTGAGCACTTTGAACCCCAAAGTGCTTCACAGAAGTTTATAACGTACAGCCGTAAAATAAAAATTTTTTTTTTTTTTTACAAAAATGATTTTTTCGTCCCCAATATTTTATTTTCACAAGGGTAACAGGAGAAATTGGACCCCAAAAGTTGTTGTCCAATTTGTTCTGAGTACGCTGATACCCAATATGTGGGAGAAAACTACTGTATGGGTACACGTTGGGGCTCGGAAGGGAAGTAGTGACGTTTTGGATTGCAGACTTTGATGGAATGCTCTGTGGTCGTCATGTTGCATTTGGAGAGCCCCTGATGCACCTAAACAGTGGAAACCCCCCACAAGTGACCCCATTTTGGAAAATAGACCCCACAAAGAACTTATCTAGATGTGTGGTGAGCACTTTAAACCCCTAAGTGCTTCACAGAAGTTTATAACGAACAGCCGTAAAAATAAAAAATATTTTTTTTTACAAAAATTATTTTTTTCGCCCCCAATATTTTATTTTCACAAGGGTAACAGGAGAAATTGGACCCCAAAAGTTGTTGTCCAATTTGTCCTGAGTACGCGGATACCCAATATGTGGGAGAAAACTACTGTATGGGTACACGTTGGGGCTCGGAAGGGAAGTAGTGACGTTTTGGATTGTAGACTTTCATGGAATGGTCTGAGGAGTCGTGTCGCATTTGGAGACCCCTGATGTGCCTAAACAGTGGAAACCCCCCACAAGTGACCCCATTTTGGAAAATAGACCCCACAAGGATCTTATCTAGATGTGTGGTGAGCACTTTGAACCCCGAAGTGCTTCACAGAAGTTTATAATGTACAGCCGTAAAAATAAAAAATATATTTTTTTTTACAAAAATTATTTTTTTCGCCCCCAATATTTTATTTTCACAAGGGTAACAGGAGAAATTGGACCCCAAAAGTTGTTGTCCAATTTGTCCTGAGTACGCGGATACCCAATATGTGGGAGAAAACTACTGTATGGGTACACGTTGGGGCTCGGAAGGGAAGTAGTGACGTTTTGGATTGTAGACTTTGATGAAATGGTCTGGGGCGTCATGTCGCAATTGGAGAGCCCCTGATGTGCCTAAATAGTGGAAACCCCCCACAAGAGACCCATTTTGGAAAATAGACCCCACAAGGAACTTATCTAGATGTGTGGTGAGCGCTATGAAGCCCCAAGTGCTTCACAGAAGTTTATAACGTACAGCTGTAAAAACAAAAAAAATCATTTTTTTAAAAAATGATATTTTTGCCCCCAGTTTTTTATTTTCCCAAGGGTAACAGAAGAAATAGGACAAATTGCACAATAACTCTTAGGGTCCAGAGTACGCTGATATCCCATGTGGGAGTAAACTACTGTTTGGGCGCATGGCAGAGCTCAGAAGGGAAGGAGCACCGTTTGACATTTTCATCGCAGAATTGGCTGGAATTGAGATCAGACGCCATGTCACATTTGGAGAGCCCCTGATGTGCCTAAACAGCGGAAACCCCCCAATTCTAACTTCAACCCTAACCCCAACACACCCATAACCCTAGTCTCAACCCTAACCACAAACCTAACCCTAACACACCCCTATCCCTAATCCCAACGCTAACCCTAATACTAACTTTAGCGCCAACCCTAACCCTAACTTTAGCCGCAACCCTAACCTTAACCATAACCCTAATGGGAAAATGGAAATAAATACATTTTTTTAATTTTTATTATTTTCCCTAACTAAGGGGTGATAAAGGGGAGTTTGATTTACTATTTATAGCGGGTTTTTATGATTGGCAGCTGTCACGCTAAAAGACGCTTTTTATTGCAAAAAATAGTTTTTTGCATCGCCACATTTTGACAGCTATAATTTTTGCATATTTTGGCCCACAGAGTCATGTGAGGTCTTATTTTTTGCGGTACGAGTTGACATTTTTATTGGTACCATTTTTGAGCATGTGACATTTTTTGATCGCTTTTTATTTCGATTTTTGAGAGGTTAGAATGAACAAAAATCAGCAATTCATGAATATCTTTTGGGGGAGGCGTTTATACCGTTCTGCGTGTGGTAAAATTGATAAAGCAGTTTTATTTTTCGGGTCAGTACGATTACGGCGATACCTCATTTACATCATTTTTTTATGTTTTGGCGCTTTTATAGAATAAAAACAATTTTATATAAAAAATAATTATTTTTGCATCGCTTTATTCTGCGAGCTATAACTTTTTTAGTTTTTCGCTGATGATGCAGTATGGTGGCTCGTTTTTTGCAGGACAAGATGACGTTTTCAGCGTTACCATGATTATTTATATCGGTCTTTTTGATCGCGCGTTATTCCACTTTTTGTTCAGCGGTATGATGATAAAGCACTGATTTTTTGCTTTGTTTTTTTTTTTTTTTTTAAGGGGTTCACAAAAAGGTTTAACTAGTGGGACAGTTTTATAGGGGGGGTCGTTACGGACACGGCGATACCAAATATGTGTACTTTTATTGTTTTTTTTTATTTACAGGAAGAAATGAATTTATTGGGGAATATTTTTTTTTTTATTTATTTATTTTGGAATTTTTTTTTACACATATTTATTTTTATTTTTTTTACTTTTTTACATTGTCCCAGGGTGGGACATCACTCTCAGCAGGCACTGAGGAAGCCGCCTCCCTCCAGGACCCCAGCGCCATCTTGGATCCGGGTCCTGGGAGGGAGGAAGCCCTCAGAACAGCGCGATCACATCGCGCTGTTCTGAGGGTCTCAGGGGGCGCGCAGGGAGCCCCCTCCCTGCGCGATGCTCCCCTATGCCCCGATACACCGCGATCATGTTTGATCGCAGTGTGCAAGGGGTTAATGTGCCGGGAGCGGTCCGTGACCGCTCCTGGCACACAGTCCCGGGAGTCAGCTGTGATAATCAGCTGACACCCGGCGGCGATTAGCTGCGCTCCCCACGGGAGCGCAGCTGATCGCTATGACGTACTATCCCGTCCATGGTCAGATTGTCACGGGTTTTATAGACGGGATAGTACGTCAGATGTCAGAGAGGGGTTAAAAGTTAACTTGTCTACCTTCTTGTGTGTTTTCTACTGTCTGTAACCTTTTTGTCATAGTTGTGTCCCTGGCTGTTTTTTTTAACAAAAGTATTTCACCTTTTGTCCAAAAAAGTGCACCTTGTAGGGCAGGGTTCCCCAACTCCAGTCCTCAATGGCCACCAACAGGTCATGTTTTCAGGATTTTCTTTGTATTGCTCAGGTGATAATTGCCTCACCTGTGCAATAGAAAGGAAATCCTCAAAACCTGATCTGTTGGTGGGACTTGAGGACTGGAGTTGGGGAACCCTCTTGTAGGGGATAACCTAACAAAGTACACAATTTTTGGACACAAAGTACACAATTTTTGGAAAAAGGTAATATACTTTGCATACTACACAACCCTGGACCCAACTTTGGCAAAAAGGTTAAATTTGTGAACCTTTTAGCCAAAGTTAGGTGTTTTTTACTAATGGTGTTTGTGTAACCAAATAGGTTTACCTGTTTTACAAAATTTAAAACTTAACATCCTATAAAGAAAAGACAGACCACAATGTTAAACCAATGCAAAATTTATTTTAATAATTATTTTTTAATATAATTTTTAGAAAATTAGGCCTTTTTGCCAAATGTTTCACATTTAAATAAACTTTATTTTTGTATTAAACTTTTTTTTTTTATCAAAAACTTTATTTTTTTATTAAAGTTTATTATTTTTTAAAGGAAATAACAAATATACAATCACAGGTCTGTGTAGTGTGGGGTGGAAATACTGCTGGAGGGGCTGCGGGACACTTCGACCGTGGGAGTGTGGAGGGACGACTGGGATGGTGGTGGTGAAGGAACAGGAAGAGGTGAAGGGGTGGAAAGAGTAAAAGAATGGGAAGACAAGGCAGAACAGGTGGGTGGTGGTGGAGTGGAGGGTTGGGCAGGAGGAGCAGGTGACATGGTAGGGAATTGGAAGGGGGAAGGAGATCGGTACGAGGTCAGAGTGTGGTACGGGGTAGGTGGCTGGTAGTGGGTAGGTTGCTGGAACTGGGGAGGTGACTGCAGTTGGGGAGGTGGGTGGTACTGGGGAGGTGGTTATAATTGGGGAGGTTGATGGAGCTGGGGAGGTGGCTGGTATTGAATAGGAGGGGGAGGACGGACGGCGGCTGGAGGGGGGAAGATGTACGGCGGCTGAAGGGGGGAAGTGGAGGAACAACTGGGGAAAATGGAGGAGGATGAGAGATAGCCTGCACTACATCAGCGTGGCACGTATGCATTACATACATCTGCTGGTCAAGAGATAGCGTATCTATGCGCTCCGCAACAGACCTAAAAAAGCTGTGGTTTGGTGATGCTCTTGCTTCTGACTGCATGGTTTGCAGAAGTGTCTTTACCTCACCAACTGCGGAGGTTATCTGATTAATGCCTGTGGCAAGTTGTTCAGATAATACTTTAAGACAGTTCTGGAAAGATGCATTCAAATGCAAGAACTCGGGCGCATAGTTCTTTTCCTGACCCCTCTGACGCTGCCGCCCAGCACCCGCAGCTGTACTAGAGGTGGCAGGGTCAGAAGGGTGGGGTAAAGGGAAAGCTATATCCTCACCAGCAGATTCATGTAATGCAGGCGGCCACGATGCTGCAGCGCTGGTGGAGGGGACTGCGGGATCTAATGTGTGTGAAGGTGCAGATGTCCCGGGGCGGTCGAAGTGTCCCTCGGTGTCGGTCTCCTGAGGGTTCGCTCTAGAAGGCGCCAACTCTGCGGGCGCCCGAGTGCTGGTCACCGTGCTGTGGAAGAAAGAAAAAACATACAATGAATATACAGATGTGGAATGGCCCTGGCTGCAAAAAAACATTGGATAGATGTTAACATTTTATGGCAATATTTACCTTCTGGTGACCATTGTTTCACGCAGGAACGCCAGGGCTCGTGCATATTTGTATTTGCTCTGGCGTCCTGAAGAACCACTCGGGGCCCGCATCTCCTTGTTGAACTCCTTCTTAAAGCGATCCCTCACAGACCGCCACTGCTTCACAATTCTCTCCCCTGAAACGAGAAAGCACAAATTGGTTAGTATACAACATCAGTATTTCCCAAACCACAGTCCTCGTGTCCCCCAGAGGTCATGTTTTCAGTATTTCCATAGTGCTGCACAAAAGGAAATCCTGAAAACATGAACCGTGGGGGACATGAGGACTGAAGTTTGGGAAACACAGCTTACAGTCAGCAACCGGAACTCTACTTACGGTGTTTAGTCTGGGACCTAACATCGAGGTCCTCCCAGCGGTCCACCATTGCCGATGCCACTTCCTCCCAGAGCCGTTGGGTCACAACTTGATCTGAATGCCGGTGGTCCCCCATGTTCCACAGCGGCTCCCTTTCTCGGACCAGATCAATCATCAGGCCTACGTCGATCCCTTCCTCACTGTCCGAGTCGGGAGCACGTTGTGAAGCCTGTGAAATTAAAATAGAAAAAAAAAACATTACCATACACATTAGCATGTGAAAATGAAAAAATTATACATGTTAAACTATAAGAAATTAATAAAAAAATATATAGATATCAAATATTTTGTAAAAAAAGTAAAAAAATTTTATGAAATCTTACCAAAAAAGGTAAATAGTCAAAAAATTTTAATCAAACCTAAAAATTCAAATTTAAAAATGCACCCCAACAAATAAAAAACTTTTGGGAAAAAAAAAATATCACATTGGAATCAAAAAACAAAAAAACGTACACGTTGGGAACCACCGACAGTCTCACGATGACGACTCTGGGAGGCACTGTGAGGACCCCTTTGTTGGCTCCCAGATCCAAGAGACTAAAAAGACAAAAAAATTTAGGATATTGCCATGTTTTGGCCGCTGTGTCAAGTATGTACTAAATGGTTTTCTATGTGTTGTGTGTAGTGTGATGTTGTGTTTATGCGATTGATGCAGGATACTTACGAATTGTGAGCCCACTCCGGGTATCTCTCCACCCCGTCCATCTTCCTCTGGGAGCTCCTTGTCATCTTGCGATTCCTGTTATTAAAAAAAGACAATCAATACATATATCCCACAGATGGATTGTGGAGAGAAAAAAAATTAAGATATTTTTACCGCCAATTGCTGACGATGGGTAGGAGGGCTCCCAGAAGAAGATGTCTCAGGATCAGCTGGCTCAAGTGGCTGGGAGGGAGGAGATGCTGCTGCTGCTGCCACCGCTTCCTCAGCTAAAGCCGCCAGTGCGGCAGCTGCTGCAGCTCTTTGACGCTCTCTGCTGTGGAAGACACAGAAAGGCCCAGTGAATATCTTTGTATATTCCTTGTCCGTGGCTGAAAGAGAAAAACAAACATGTAATTTTTAGGGGAATGGGGGATGTCATATTTACTTTCTGCTGGCTGTTCTCTCTGCCTGTCTCTCCCCCTCTCGGCTTGCTGCTGCCGCCGCCTCCGCCGGCCCCTGTCTTTGCCGTCTTCTGCTGTGGAGTAAAAAGGGACAGTGAATATACTATTCCTTGGCCCTGGCTGAAAGAAAAACAAACATGTAATTTTGAGCGAAATGGGGGATGTCATAGTTACTTTCTGCTGGCTATCCTCTGAGCTTGGAGGATGTCCTCTCCCCTTTCTGCTGCTGCTGCAGCCGCCGCCTCTCGTTCACGTCTTCTGCTGTTGAGTAAGGACAAAAAAAGGGACAGTGAATATATGTTTATTCCTTGTCCCTGGCTGAAAGAGAAAAACAAACATGTAATTTTTAGGGACATGGGGGATGTCATATTTAGTTTCTGCTGGCTGTCCTCCTAGCTTCCATGATGTTCAATCCCCTTTCAGCTGCCGCTTCTGCTGCTGCCGCCTCCTCCCTTTCAAATCTTCTGCTGTGGAATAAACAGACAAAAAGGGACTGTGAATATATGTATTCATTGTCCATGTTTTCAAAAATAACATTCAAACATGGACAGGAGTGAGCTTTATGGTGTACGGAACACAACATCCCATCATTAATTGGACCCATAAACAGTACCAGGGGTACCCACCCTATCACTGGAAAAAATGCACACTTGATACAGTACCAGGGGGAACAAACTTCATCACTTGGAAACCATGGTGACGCACAACATCACTTGCAAAACATGCACACATTACCAGGGGATACAGTTCAACCTAGTGGAAACATGCACATTTCATACAGTACCAGGGGGAACAACTTCATCACTTGGAAACCATGGTGACGCACAACATCACTTGCAAAACATGCACACATTACCAGGGGATACAGTTCAACCTAGTGGAAACATGCACATTTCATACAGTACCAGGGGGAACAACCCCATCACACCCAAAAAAAATTTGAAAAAAAAAACACTAGATCAACACTATGATTGAAAAACATGCATATTTCATATAGTAGCAGGAGGACCAACCCCATCACAGCCAAAAAAATAAAAAAAGAATACAGTAGATCAACATTTTGATTGAAAAACATGCACATTTCATACAGTACCAGGGGGAACAACCCCATCACACACAAAAAAAATTAAAAAAAAAAAACACTAGATCAACATTATGATTGAAAAACATGCACATTTCATATAGTAGCTGGAGGACCAACCCCATCACAGCCCAAAAAAAAAAAAAAAATACAGTAGATCAACATTATGATTGAAAAACATGCACATTTCATACAGTACCAGGGGGAACAACGACATCACACACAAAAAAACAAAACAAAAAAACACTAGATAAACATTATAATTGAAAAACATGCACATTTCATATAGTAGCAGGAGGACCAACCCCATCACAGCCAAAAAAAATAAAAAAAAACACTAGATCAACATTATGATTGAAAAACATGCACATTTCATATAGTAGCAGGAGGACCAACCCCATCACAGCCAAAAAAAACAGTACCAGTAGATCCACATTATCAATGAAAACACATGCACTACAGTAGCAGGGGATACACATTAAAAATGCACATTATTTTGTACCAGGGGATACACAATATCACTTGAAAAACATGCATATTTGAAACACTACCAGGGGGACCCACCCCATCAGTGGAAAAATATTAACATTTCATACAGTACCAGGGGAACCAACCCCATCACAGCAAAAACATGAATTTGAAAATCTACCAGGGTGCAAAAAAATGCAGTAGCTCAGGCAGCATTGGTGACAGATGCGTGGTAAAATTTGGGGTGGGGGGATGTGATATTTACCGTCTGTTGTCCTGGCGCTCCTTTGCCTGGCTGCGGAACCTGGTGGTGGCTGCGGAACCTGGTGCTGGCTGCGGAACCTGGTGCTGTGGCTGTGGCTGTGGCTGTGGTCCTCTTTCTCTTGAGCTCTTGTGCATGGTATGTCTGATGTCCCACTGGATGCTTTTTTATATGTTTGCTGTGGGCTGGTATCTCAATTAAAAAACTGGATCCGGCCACAATCGCGGCGTTCATATACCTTCATTGTAACAAAGGCCGGAAGCGCCGGGTCCGGCGCTTCCGGCTTTTTCGCTGGAGACAAAAAACGTGACATGCAACGTTTTTGCCAGACTCCGGACTGCGACCAGACACCGGATCCGGCAAAAAACGGATGCGCCGCAGGGACATGCGGCGCCATACGGCAATAATGTTAGTCTATGGAAAAAAAAAACGGATCCGGCATTACATTTCTCCGGATGCGGTTGGACAAAAAAATGCCGGAGCGCGCCGTCAGGCGCAAAACGGATGTGTGAAAGAGGCCTTAGGCGCCCTTTAATTCTCCTGTGTCTTCTGTGCACCATCCTCAAGCTCTGGTCACGTTCAGGGGTATTTGGCAATATCATGATGCTCGTCATCCTACTATGTCACGACATCATGAGGCGTAGTTAGCAATGGAGGCACCGAAGAGTCCTGAGAAGTCATCGGAGCAGGAGGGAGCTGTGCGGTGGGACTGCTCTATAGGTGCCAAAGACCCCCTGAGAGAGACTAGAGCTGGTGTGAGCTTTCCAGCAGGAAATGTGAGGGCCAGTGAGAGGTGACAATTGTATTTATATTTTTATACTCCTTTTTGGCCCAAACACGAATTGAGCAAAATAGCAGGCCAGTCATCATATTGCTAAATTCAATTATAGTCAATTACCGAAAAGGACATAAAATAAAATGAAAAATCACAGAAAAAAGGCAATCATGATTATCAACACTCAGACACAATATTAAATGCACTTATAGAATGCAGTAGACCCTCTCATGATAAAGGCAGAGGCAGCACATGTACAAAATACTGATGGAACAACTATTCAAATGCCTAAAATTCATGGAGGAGGTGGTAGTCTAGTATTGCAAATGCAAACGGATAGGGGGTCAATCACACATCTGTTATTATCTGCGTGACTCTGTTATTATTTGTGACATAGTCACACAGATAACAACATGTGTGTCCATTATCTGTGTGATTTGTGTTGTATGGAAGCCTTATACGTGTGCATTTGTAATACTTGTAGGGATCCGCTCTGGTAGGCAGGGGCCGGGCCGCAGTAATGAGGCATACACACAGGCTTTTAGTTCAAAGTTCAGTGGTTTTAATAACGGGTTCAACAAAAAGTCCAGATAACAAAATCAAAGCAGAACATAACTCACTCCAGTTTGGAGAACCACTGGTCCCAGACTCACCCTTGCTTGGGACGGGCTTAACTAAGCGGCTGCAGGACAGCAGAGATGCCAGGTGCCATTCCGGGTGGTCTGGTACTCGCTTCCTGGTGCACACTGACACACTGTAACAAAAATAAGCTTCCAGGCTGACTCCAGCCAAACTCCTTCCTTCACACACCCACCAACTACAACAGCTCCTTGTTTTATAGGCCTAGTCCACACCCTCAGGTGAGGTACACATCAGCTGACCTGATCACGTGACTATAACCTCATCACAGGTCCTTGAGATCAGGGAAAATCCTGACCAAACTCCAGTCTGCTAGGAGAAATATATCTCCCATCCATCAAGACCCCTTTGGTGTACCACATACCTCCCCCCTTTGTTCAACCTTAGGAGGGTGGACACATGACATACAGTGAACTCTGGACAGTGCATCTGCGTTCCCCTGCAATTTGCCTGCCCGATGTTCTACTGAAAATTTGAAATTTTGCAGAGACAGAAACCACCTGGTGACTCGTGCATTTCTCTCTTTGGCTTGACTCATCCAAGTCAGAGGGGAATGATCAGTTACCAACCGAAACGTTCTCCCCAACAGATAGTAGCGCAATGACTCCAGTGCCCACTTGATGGCCAGGCACTCTCTCTCTACAATGCTGTATCTGGTTTCAGCTGGAGTAAGCTTTCGACTCAGGAAACTAATAGGATGCTCCTCCCCGTTAACCTCCTGAGACAACACGGCACCCAGACCTACCTCTGACGCATCAGTCTGGACAATGAATTCTCTTTTGAAGTCGGGTGTGATCAGAACTGGTGACCCACACAGTGCCCCTTTTAGTTTTACAAACGCTTCTTCAAGCTGATCATTCCATCGCACCATTACTGACTTCCTCCCTTTTAGGCAGTCAGTTAACGGCGCTGACAGGGTTGCAAAATTGGGAATAAACCGCCGGTAGTATCCCACTAACCCCAAAAACCCTTTCACTTGTTTTGTGGTGAGGGGACGGGGCCAGTTTTGGATTGCCTCCACTTTGTTTATTTGGGGTTTGATAACTCCTCTCCCAATCACATACCCCAGGTACCGAGCTTCCTCCAACCCTATGGAACACTTCTTTGGGTTGGCAGTTAGCCATGCTTGTCTCAGAGAATCTATCACCGCCTGTACCTTGGCTAAGTGACTTTCCCAGTCTGTACTGTACACCACAATATCGTCCAGATAGGCCGCGGCATATCGGCGATGAGGACGAAGAACAACGTCCATTAACCTCTGGAATGTCGCTGGAGCGCCATGCAACCCGAAGGGTAGGACTATATACTGGAACAGTCCCTCGGGTGTTACAAAAGCCGTTTTCTCTCTCGCTGCTTTTGTTAGGGGCACTTGCCAATATCCTTTTGTGAGGTCAATGACTGAAAAATACCGGGCCTGCCCAAACCGCTCTATTAACTCATCGACCCGGGGCATGGGGTAGGCGTCAAACTTAGAAATTTCATTCAGTTTTCTGAAGTCATTACAGAACCTTAGTGTCCCATCTGGCTTTGGTATTAGGACTATTAGGCTGGCCCACTCACTCTGGGACTCTTCAATGACCCCTAACTGCAGCATCTTCTTCTTGTCGCCGGGCCTCAGGCACCCGATATGGCTTTAATCGGACTTTGGCCTGCGGCTCCGTGACAATGTCATGTTGGATTAGGGAGGTACAACCAGGAAGTTCGGAAAAAACATCGGTATTTCGGCTAACAAACTCTCGGACTTCCTGAACTTGTCTGGGCGACAAAGTGTCTGCTATTTTGACGGCGGAGAGGACTTCTCTTGCCTTCTCTTGAGGCAAGGAAGCCATCTCTACTGGAAATGCAGGCCGTGGACAATCCTCACCAAGCGGGTCTCTGTCTTTCCATGGTTTGAGCAGATTCAAATGGTATACTTGTTCTGGCTTTCTCCACCCTGGTTGGTGTACTTTATAGTTTACTGGACCCACCTTCTCTATAATCTCGTAGGGTCCCTGCCACCTTGCAAGGAACTTACTATCCACTGTAGGCACAAGTACCAACACCCGATCCCCAGGGTTAAAGGACCTTACCCGTGCCTCCCGGTTATAGACCTGCCTCTGTGACCTTTGTGCTGCTTCCATGTGTTCTCGGACTAAAGGTAGGACTGTCTCCATTCTCTCTTGCATTTTGGCCACATGTTCTATCACACTTTTGTGGGGAGTTGGTTGGTTTTCCCGGGGCTCTTTAGCTATATCGAGTAAGCCACGGGGATGTCTGCCATATAATAGTTCAAAGGGCGAGAACCCCGTAGATGCCTGGGGCACCTCCCGCACTGCAAACATCAGGTATGGCAACAAGAGATCCCAGTCCTTATGTCAGGAATCGAACCCAGTGTCTCTTGTCCACCAGCCAGCAGCTCTACCATCTGAGCTATTCTGCTGGCTACAAAGTTCCTTGCTGAACCCGGATACCATTGACTGTTCTTCCTGATCGGCTTCACCCAGTGCTCTCTCGTTTGGCCTCTGATTGCCAATTACACGCCCTATATAAACCTGGCCCTGTGGGTGTGTCATTGCGAGATTATTGTGCTTCCAGCCTTTAGTCAAGCTCTTTCTCCTGCTGTTCCTGCTGCTACAAACACTGCTCTCCTGTGAACTGACCTCGGCCTGCCACCTGACTACGTTATCTGCCTGCTCCTCTGCTACCGAATTGCCTTTCCTGTGTACCGACCTCCGGCTGCCACCTGACTACGTTATCTGCCTGCTCCTCTGCTACAAACACTGCTCTCCTGTGAACTGACCTCGGCATGCCACCTGACTACGTTATCTGCCTGCTCCTCTGCTACAAACACTGCTCTCCTGTGAACTGACCTCGGCTTGCCACCTGACTACGTTATCTGCCTGCTCCTCTGCTACCGAACTGCCTTTCCTGTGTACCGACTCCGGCTGCCACCTGACTACGCTACCTGCCTCTGCTTTCCCTAGTGTTTGCAGTAACATCGGCTCCAACCCAGACGGGATCCTGACAGAATAATCTCGCGCCAAAATGGAGTCCGCTGTGAACACCCTGAGGCGGCAAGTTACGGAGCTTCAAAGTTTTTGTACTGACTCTCAAGGAAAATATTCCAAGTTACAAACTGATTTCACGGTGATACAACAGGAAGTAATTGAGCTTCAAAAACAACTTCTGGACGTGCGCAATTCAGGGTCCGAATCAAACGCGCGGCTGCCGCTGCCTGCAAAGTTCAATGGGGATCGCCAGCAGTACCGAGGATTCCTCAATCAAATGCCGCATATACTTCCAGATGCAACCTGCTCCCTTTACCAGTGAGAGGAAGAAAGTTTTTTTCATGATAAATCTCCTGACGGATGAAGCTCTTGCTTGGGCTTCACCTTATGTAGAAAAGGACTATGCCCTCCTTAATGACCTGGAAGCTTTCATCGCAGCTATGAATCAAGTTTTTGATGACCCAAACCGCTGTGCCACAGCAGAAACCAAATTACATAATTTGCGCCAAGGACGTCGCTCTGTTGCGGAATATACATCGGAGTTCCGTCGCTGGGTGGCCGACACCACCTGGAATCCAGTGGCCCAGAGAAGTCAATTCCGACGAGGGTTATCAGAACCAGTGAAAGACGAGCTTGCCAGGGTTGAGACCCCTGACCAGTTGGAGGTCTTTATTCAACTGTGTATCCGGATTGACCAGATACTTACTGAAAGGAGAAAGGAGAGATTGCGAGCACTTGGGAATAGCCCTGGCTTCTCATTTTCAGCATCAGACCACCAAGAAAAGACGCAAGGCGTGTCTGAACCGATGCAGATCGACGTCATCCGAAACCACTCTCTGCACAGGAGAAGGAGAGGCGACGTGCAGAACATCTCTGCCTCTATTGTGGGGACCCTGGACACTATGCCATCAACTGTCCTAACAAAAAGACTATAGCCTTTACCAACAACAGGTCTGCCAGCAATATGGACCTTTCTCAGCAGTCGGATTCCATCTTGCAGACTATCTCATCAATAACGCCAGAAATAGACAAAATACATACTACATCATCTCATTTTGTAATCCCCATTCAGGTTGTAATGGGCACCCAAAAAATACAATGCTCTGCCCTGTTGGATTCGGGAGCAGGAGGAAATTTTATGGACTTAAAATTTACACGTGATAATAATATTTCCAGTAGGACCAAATCCACACCAATTGAAATGGAAACTGTGGATGGATCACCTTTGTCTTCTGGACCTGTCACGCATGAGACAATCGAACTGGAGATTTGTATCGACCCGGATCATCATGAAGCTGTCAGTTTCCACCTTATTTCATCTCCGAAATTTCCGGTTATTCTAGGGATCCCCTGGTTTTCAGTCCATAACCCTTCTATCAACTGGGCATCAAGGACCATCACCTTTCCATCTGACTACTGTAAGAATAATTGTCATAAGGAACCCCCTGTTCTCCAACAAGTCCAAATCTCTGAGATTTCGCATGAGAAGGAAGAGAAACTACCACCTCAATATCAGCAGTTCTCTGATGTCTGCAGTAAGAAGAAAGCAGATCAATTACCTCCTCACCGTCCTTACGACTGTCCCATTGAATTGCTGCCAGGAGCAACCATTCCATTTGGACGGATATACAATCTTTCCGAACCTGAATTGAAGGTATTAAGAAAGTTCCTGGATGAAAATTTAGAGAAAGGCTTTATTCGACCTTCCACATCTCCAGCTGGGGCACCCTGTTCTTTGTTGAAAAGAAAGACTCCACTCTGCGGCCATGTATTGACTACAGAGAGATGAATAATATCACTGTCAAGAATCGCTACCCGCTACCCTTGATTCCTGAACTATTTGAGAGACTCCGTTCTGCGAAAATCTTTACGAAGCTGGATCTTAGAGGGGCTTACAACCTCATACGGATTCGCCCAGGAGATGAGTGGAAGACCGCCTTCAGAACGAGATATGGACATTTTGAATCTCTGGTTATGACCTTTGGCCTTAGCAATGCCCAGCCACCTTTCAACATTTTATTAATGATGTATTTCGAGATTTCTTGGACCAATTCGTTGTGGCTTATCTCGATGACATTCTTATATTTTCAGACACCTTGGAAGAGTATCGCAGGCACGTCCAGTTAGTCTTGGAACGACTACAGGAGAACCAGCTTTACATTAAACTTGAAAAATGTGAGTTTGAACAAACTAGTATCCAATTTCTGGGATATATCATCTCCCCAGAAGGTCTGAGCATGGATCCCGGCAAAATCAATGCTGTAGTGGACTGGCCTGTTCCAAGAAATTTAAAAGACGTCCAGCGTTTCATAGGATTTGCAAATTTTTACCGAAAATTTATAAAGAACTTTTCATGGATCATACTACCAATTACTACACTAACAAAAAAGACCAAAGCATTTTTCTGGTCTCCGGAGGCACAGGAGGCTTTTGACAAGTTGAAAACTCTTTTTACACCTGCTCCATTGTTAGTACACCCAAATCCTGAATTGCCATTTACTGTCGAAGTGGATGCCTCGGACTCTGCAGTGGGAGCCATTCTGTCTCAGCGAGTTGGGGACAAGATGCAACTTCACCCATGTGCGTTTCTTTCCCACATCATGTCATCTGCAGAAAAGAACTACGACATCGGTAATAAAGAACTGTTAGCCATTAAAGTTGCCTTCTCCGAGTGGAGACATCTTCTGGAAGGTGCCAATCACCCTGTGACTGTCCTCACGGACCACAAGAATCTTGAATTCCTCCGTACAGCAAAAAGATTGTCTGCAAGACAAGCACGATGGGCCTTATTTTTCTCAAGATTCAATTTTATAATCTCTTACCGGCCTGGTTCAAGAAATGGCAAGGCTGACGCTCTGTCCAGGATGTGTTCGGAACCTCAGGAGAGGTCTAGTAATGACGATACAATTCTAGGCCCTAAAAATTTTTTGGGAATATTGCACTCTAGAGGACTATGTAATAGAATTAAAGATGGATATCAAGAGGACTCTTTCCTTAACCATCCTTCGGAAGACGTCAATCTTTCATTCAAAGAGGGGTTTTGGATGCAGAAACACAAAATATATGTACCTGAATCTTCTCGCCTTGAAGTCCTCAAAAGTGTCCATGATTCTAAACTGGCAGGACATCCTGGGGTTGCAAAAACACAAGACTTACTACTTCGTTTCTTTTGGTGGCCTAATTGTAGGAAGGACGTGAGGAAATATGTTTCAACCTATTTAACATGCGCACGAAACAAGACCCCACGATCGTCTCCTCTAGGACTCTTGCAACCACTCCCAGTTCCATCCAGGCCTTGGGGATCTATTTCCATGGATTTTATTGTGGAACTACCCCCTTCCAAACAGATGACCGTCATCCTTGTCATAGTGGACCGACTCACAAAAATGGCCCACTTTATTCCAACTGAAGGAATTCCTACTGCTGAAAAAACTGCAGAACTGATGATCAAAGAGGTATTCAGGTTACATGGAATTCCTGACAACGTGGTGTCTGACAGAGGCGTTCAATTTACGTCAAAATTTTGGAAGAGTTTCTGTACAGCCTTGGGAGTCACGGTGAATCTTTCTACGCTTTCCATCCTCAGTCCAATGGCCAGACGGAGAGAACGAACCAGACATTGGAGCAATACCTCCGTTGCTTCATTTCTTATCTTCAGGATGACTGGGTGGACTATTTACCAACAGCAGAGTTTGCCTACAACAACTCCATACATAGCGCTACATCTCAAACCCCATTTTTTGCTAATTATGGAGTACATCCAGTATTTATTCCTAATCTGCCAGTGAACACTCCCATTCCTGCTGTTAATGACAGGCTTGCAAAATTACAGGAATCCCAGAAGGAATTATCAGAGATATTACTCAAGACCCAGGAAGAATATAAGGAAGCAGCAGATAAACATCGGAGAGTGCCCCCTGCTCTTCAGGTTGGAGACAAAGTTTGGCTGTCCACTAAAAACCTTAAGACACAGGTGCCATCCTCCAAATTGGGTCAGAAATTCATTGGACCTTTTCAAATTTCTGCAAAAATTAACCAGGTTGCTTTTCGTTTAAAACTTCCCAACAATCTGAGGATTCATCCAGTGTTTCACATATCCTTGCTCAAACCCTTCTGTGAAAACCCATTTCCAGGAAGAATTCAGCCACCTCCTCCACCAGAAAGGATCCGTGGTGAAGAAGAATACATTGTGAATACGATTCTGGACTCCCGAAAATTCAGAGGTAAACTGCAGTATCTGGTGCAGTGGGAAGGTTACGGACCAGAGGAAAATTCATGGGAACCAAAGGACAACGTCCATGCTCCTGGACTTACAAGAGCCTTCCATCAGAGGTACCCAGATAAGCCAGCTCCTGAGATGTCCAGAGGCCATCCTGGAAGGAGGGGAGTACTGTCAGGAATCGAACCCAGTGTCTCTTGTCCACCAGCCAGCAGCTCTACCATCTGAGCTATTCTGCTGGCTACAAAGTTCCTTGCTGAACCCGGATACCATTGACTGTTCTTCCTGATCGGCTTCACCCAGTGCTCTCTCGTTTGGCCTCTGATTGCCAATTACACGCCCTATATAAACCTGGCCCTGTGGGTGTGTCATTGCGAGATTATTGTGCTTCCAGCCTTTAGTCAAGCTCTTTCTCCTGCTGTTCCTGCTGCTACAAACACTGCTCTCCTGTGAACTGACCTCGGCCTGCCACCTGACTACGTTATCTGCCTGCTCCTCTGCTACCGAATTGCCTTTCCTGTGTACCGACGTCCGGCTGCCACCTGACTACATTATCTGCCTGCTCCTCTGCTACAAACACTGCTCTCCTGTGAACTGACCTCGGCCTGCCACCTGACTACGTTATCTGCCTGCTCCTCTGTTACAAACACTGCTCTCCTGTGAACTGACCTCGGCTTGCCACCTGACTACGTTATCTGCCTGCTCCTCTGCTACCGAACTGCCTTTCCTGTGTACCGACCTCCGGCTGCCACCTGACTACGCTACCTGCCTCTGCTTTCCCTAGTGTTTGCAGTAACATCGGCTCCAACCCACACGGGATCCTGACACCTTACCATCTTTAGAGAAAAATATTTAGACTTGAGAGTCCTCAGTGGTTGATACCTTTTAATGGCTAACTGAAAAGATGGTAACAAATTGCAAGCTTTCGAGACTACTCCGGTCTCTTCATCAGGCAAAGACTAAAACAAAAACTGAAGAATCACATATATATATCATCATCTTTAGAGACTGCTTTTTTCAACATATTCTTCAGGTTTTATTGAACCTTTCTACTAAACCGTCTGTTTGGGGATGATAGACCGATGTGCGCAACTGTTTAACACTTAACAACTGGCAGAGTTCCTTCATGATTTTTGACATAAAGGGGGTCCCCTGATCTGTTAAGATTTCTTGAGGGATTCCCACCCGAGAGAACATACCCATGAGTTCTTTTGCGATCAGTTTGGCCGAGGTGTGTCGCAGGGGAATAGCCTCAGGATACCTGGTAGCGTAATCTAGAACTACGAGGATGTGTTGGTGACCCCTTGCTGATTTATTAACCAGCCCCACCAGATCCATGGCTATTCTCTCAAACGGGACCTCTATAATTGGTAATGGCACCAACGGACTCCGAAAATGAGGCTGCGGACTGGTTACCTGGCACACGGGACAAGAGTTACAATACCGTTTAACTTCTTCATAGACCCCTAGCCAGTAAAACCGCTGTAGAATTCTGTCTAGGGTTTTCTTTTGGCCCAAATGTCCCCCTAGTACATGCGCATGCGCTAAGTCCATTACCAACCTCCGATATGACTGCGGTACCAGCAATTGCTCGACAATTTCCCCATGTATTTTTTCAACCCGATACAGCAAATCTTGGTTCAGCTCGAATCGAGGAAATACTGTAGCTGCCCAGGGGTGTTGGGGTTCCCCATTGACAACCAGTACATTTTCCCGGGCTCGAGTCAACGTAGGGTCCCGGAGTTGCGCCGTACCAAAATTGTCACCTGCCACATTTAAGTCTGACAATTCTGGTCCCGGTGCAAATCTTCCATCTCCCCAGCTAACACTTCTATAGGAGAGGGGTTTTCCTCCTCCACCGAAGGCAAAGGTACTCCTACCGCCAGCACATCTTCCTCTGGGCCACCAGGTTCATGCCCGATTTCTGGAGAATGCAACCTGGTTGCCACTGGTGCCGATGACTGTTCCGTGGGAGGGGTAATTACAGGCCAAAGCACAGAAAATAACGTAAAATCTCTCCTCATTATTACATCATAATGCAAATTCACCACCACCCCCACCTCGTGGCACCTCCTCCCCGCTGACGTGTTTATCATCACCAGGGCGGTAGGATAATGTTTTAGGTCCCCATGTATACACAACACACCCATCTTCCGACCAGTATACTCTCTGATTTGGACGTGGCTGGCTCGTATTAGGGTCACGAGACTCCCTGAGTCCAGTAGAGCCACACCAGGGTTACCCTCCACCTCCACTTTACACAAATGATTCATATTGGGTCCCTCTGGTTTACCCACTGCACACATGTGTTCGGCATAGTGAGACTGATAGTACCCATAGTTTGTGTCCATGGGCTCAGTCAAGTGGGGCAATCAGCTCTTACATGTCCTGGTTCTTGGCACCGCCAACAGATTATGGGGCCCCTTTCGTCCCCAGACGTGTCCTGGGCGACCTTCCGAGTTTCTGCTCGCCGAACGGCGGGTGAAGGTTTGGGGAATTTACTCATTACCTTCCGGGTAGTCTCTCCCTGTATCTCCTTGGTAGCCCCATATCTTTCAATGAGGTCTACCATTTGGAGACCATCAGTAGGGGCTGCCTGTCCAACCCATGTTTGAAGGGTGTGGGGCAAAGTTCTCTAGAATTTATCAGTCACTATACGATCCAGCATAGAGCGGGGTGACAACTAGTGTTGAGCGATATTGCTCGATATCTAAAAATATCGTATCGAAATTGTATCGCCGATAGCACTAAATATCGTCGATATCCGATTTCGATACCGGAAGTCCCATGTAAGTCTATGGGAAGCGAGTCCTGTGTGCCTGAATTGAACTGGTTTTGTGCTTGAGAATTGCTAAAATCATCAGAGAATGTATTTGCCATTTTTCCGCCATATCTGCGTCACGACGAGGCACTGGTGAAGAAGAAGGGCGTGCTCTTCATGGGTGTACACTCACTCAGTGACGCAAAAACGATGGCTCTAAATGGTACTGCAATGTAAGATCGTGCCCCACAGCTCTTCAGTTCCGCCTCCTCATCCTCCTCAGTGGGCGGAAACTAACACGAAGGTCCCGCCTCCCTACAAAAGAGGGGCCCTCTCCAGATGCTAATGACACATGTGACTTGGCAGAGATGGCTAATGGACACGAGCAGAAGTGTGAAGGGATGGAGCAGTCAGAGCTCTCCCCCCACGGAAGCGACCCGATCGCCACGGAACCACCGTTGGGCACCCGGCCTGGAAACCCTCCTACGCTGCAAGAAGCGGAGGATACCCTAAGAGGCCTGGCCCGGCACCGGGAGGAGGTGCCAGGATGGAAGCGAGCTGGCGTGCCCTAAAACTAAACTTGGAGCGGCGCCAATCCCTCTTACCTGAAGTGTCTGTACCGGAAGGTGAGGCACCCGTTCTAGTAGAGGAGTCCTTGCAATGTGATCCGGTTGACGTTGTCGCAGTGGAGGCACCCGTTCGTGCAAAAAACGCTGCACCGGCAGCACCCCAGATCCCGCTGTCTGCCCCCGTCGCTGAGACAGAAGAAGCGACACCCGTCCTCATGGAGGAGGCCGCGCAGGCACCAGAGCACTACCTGCCTGTACCGGAGCCCCGACTGTCATCTGTTCCAGAGCCGGCTGCTTCCTCCGCAGGTGAGCGCCGCCAGGACTGGGGGGCGCCAGGAGAGCTGCCGCAAACCGGACACTGTAAGCTGCAGTGGAGTGGTGGAGACATGGAGCTGCTGGTGGAGGAGAATTACAACCGGCGTCAGGAGGAAGAGTGGAGACGTTGGGAGCGGGAAGCAGAGCGACAAAGGGAGCAGCGAGAATCCCAAAAACTTTGGCAACGTAACCTGGAGAAGGACCGGGCAGATAAGGACCGGATGAGAAAGGATAAAGGAACCCTGTGTGAGCCGCGGCGTAAGGGTGCACTACGGAGCTTTAAATTGAAAGGTGGTTGGGGCTTCATCCAGGAGCCTGGACTTTATTTAGAATTTTTGTGAACCGGCGGGACGTGGAGGCTCACCTCCCAGAAGGACACCCGGGGAGGGACCTGTTGCCAGGAGACTTGGTGACTTACACCCGACACTGGGGTTACAATGGATGATACGCCCTAAATGTTACCAGGTGCGACCCTACTCCCCAGTGTGTCAGGAACCTGTGAGACCCTCGGAGCCTTCAGCCTCCCACATCCAGGCCTCTGCAAAAGTGCCCACCCCACGCCATAAATCTCCCAAGCCTCCCTCAGTGGTCTCCTCAGCAGCCCCAGCTATGGACATGATAAGTATAGCTGGCCCGTACCCGGCGCCTGTTAGGCCCCCTGGGGTTCGTTCAGTCCGGGACATAGGGTTCCAGACCCGGAGGGAGATGAAAGAGGTGGCCACACAGACCCAGATAGCGGGTCACGACTTGACTGTACAGGCCACACGACGTCATCAGGTCCTGGTGGTCCTTGGTGCCTCGGATGTTTGGCAAGCATCAGAAGAGTACCAGGTGGTACCTGGAACACCCCTGCCAAAGAATTATAAATAACCCGGACAGGGTCCCTGTATGTAAATAGTTAAATTGTTTATGTACCCGGACGGGTGAATGTTAATAAAAAAGTTTTTTAATTTAATAAAAAAAAAAAACACAGTTTTCATTACTTTTATTACAGTCTCATCCTGCAACGCCATCGATCTCCTGTAAAAAAATGAAAAAAAAAAAAAAAGTATACCACCTGACTGACGCAGTCCGTAGTAACGAGTGTCCCACGACGATCCAGCTCTGCTACATCAGAATCCCGGCGCAGCACAGCTGATTACCTGCTTCCCCGGCGGTGACGTCATCGGACTGGTTTACGGCCGGGATTACCCTGCAGTCACTGCAGTTATCGCGAAAAACTGCATGTGACCGCCAGGGAGAAGATAATGGCAGCCATCAAGCAGTCCAGGACGTGACCGCCGGAGATCTTCTGCCAGGTAAGTGCCGCTGACTCCTGACAGACCCGACCGACGGACACTCACAGTGACAGTGACAAATCCGATTCCGGTATTTGATAAGACGAAAATATCGAAACGAATTATCGAAAGGCCGATAGAGCTAATATCGGCCGATAGCCGATATTTGCATTATCGTATCGCTCAACACTAGTGACAACACTTCCGGCTGCAACCACTTTTCTATCAGGTGTATCAAGTCATAATACTGGGACCGAGCTGGCTCGGAAGGGGAAAACTTCCACTGGTGTACCCGCTGAGCCCGGACTAACACATTTACCCCAAGACGTGCGAGTATCTCACCCTTGACGATCTCATAGTTCCTCTGGTGCTCGGGGGGTAGGTCTCTATAGGCTTTTGCGGGTCCTGGAGCCAAAAACGGAGCCATGATCTCGGCCCACTGGTCCCGGGGTAGTCTCTCCCTCTCAGCCACGCCTTCAAACATCTCCAGGTACACCTCGACGTCATCTGACTTTTCCATTTTCGGAATCGCTGTGCGTACCACTTTCCGGACATCCTGACGTCTCGGGGCAGCTCCTGCTGTCTGCGGCGCTGTGATGTGTTGCATCAGTAGTGTGTTGGTTTCCTGTTGTTGCTGCTGTATAGCCTGCTGCTGCTGCATAGCCTGCTGCTGCTGCTGTATAGCCAGCTGCTGCTGTCGCATGGCCTCCACAAGCATTTTTACTGTGCTCTCCATCTCCGGACAGCTATCCACCGGGTTTTGTGTCACTTTCTTCACCCAGGACATTTACTGTCATGCAGAGAAAAAAAAACATCCACAAAAAAAAAAACAGCCTGACCTCACTGCGTATGCCCGCATTCTCCACCAATTGTAGGGATCCGCTCTGGTAGGCAGGGGCCGGGCCGCAGTAATGAGGCATACACACAGGCTTTTAATTCAAAGTTCAGTGGTTTTAATAACGGGTTCAACAAAAAGTCCAGATAACAAAATCAAAGCAGAAGATAAATCACTCCAGTTTGGAGAACCACTGGTCCCAGACTCACCCTTGCTTGGGACGGGCTTAACTAAGCGGCTGCAGGACAGCAGAGATCGCCAGGTGCCATTCGGGGTGGTCTGGTACTCGCTTCCTGGTGCACACTGACACACTGTAACAAAATAAGCTTCCAGGCTGACTCCAGCCAAACTCCTTCCTTCCACACACCCACCAACTACAACAGCTCCTTATTTTATAGGCCTAGTCCACACCCTCAGGTGAGGTACACATCAGCTGACTTGATCACGTGACTATGACCTCATCACAGGTCCTTGAGATCAGGGAAAATCCTGAACAAACTCCAGTCTGCTAGGAGAAATATATCTCCCATCCATCAAGACCCCCTTTGATGTACCACATACTATACAATGACCCACTCCATGAATGGTAGATGTGAGTGGTTGTTTCATCAGTATTTTGCACCTGTACTGGCTCCGTCTTTGTCATGGGGGTCTGCTGCATTCTATGACTGCATTTAATATTCTGTTCTGTTCTTTAGCGGCTTGGATTGTGTGTCTCTCCACTCTTCCTCCAGACTCTGGGACCTTGATTTCCAAGGTCTAGTGTAAAGTATACACAATCAGTGATGGTTTGGGGTGATTTGTCATCTGCTGGTGTAGGTCCACTGTGTTTTATCAAAATCAAAGTCAGCACAGCCGTCAACCAGGAAATTGTAGAGCACTTCATGCTTCCCTCTACCGACAAGCTTATTGGAGATGGAAATTTCATTCTCCAGCAGGACTTGGCACCTGTCCACACTGCCAAAAGTACCAATTCCTAGTTTAAAAAATAACAGTTTTACTGTCCTTGATTGGCCAGCAAACTCACCTGAACTTAACCCCATAGAGAATCTATGGGGTATTGTCAAGAGAAAGATGAGAGACACCAAACCCAACAATGCAGACAAGCTGAAGGCTGTTATCAAAGCAATCTGGGCTTCCATAACACCTCAGCAGTGCCACAGGCTGATCGCCTCTATGCCATGCCGCATTGATGAAGTAATTGATGCCAAAAGAGCACTGAACAAGTATTGAGGACATTTACTGAATATACATTTCAGTAGGCCAACATTTCAGATTTTAAAATAATTTTTTAAGCTGGTGTTATAAAGAATTCTAATTTACTGAGGTAATGACTTTTGGGTTTTCATCATCATAATCATCAACATTAACATAAATAAACACTTGTAAAAGATCACTCTGTGTGTAATGACTCTATATAATATATGGGTTTCACTTTTTGTATTGAAGAACTGAAATAAATTATGTTTTTGATGATATTCTAATTTTGTGAGATGCGCCTGTATATACAGCATTAGCAGTTTGACCTGTCTAATGTATATTGATTGTTGTATATACAATATATAAGTGATACAGTGATTATATACAGCAGTATCACCAATATAATGTATGTACAGCAGTCTATATACATTATATAGGTGAAAATGCGATTTCGGTGTGTATGTTATATAGGTTATACCACTGTGTGTATATATACTGCAACCAGTGTGTATAGCCCATATAGGCCAGCCGCAGTGTGTATGTATATATATATATATATATATATATTACACTGCTCAAAAAAATAAAAGGGAACACTCAAAAAACACATTCTAGATCTGAATGAATGAAATATTCTCATTGAATACTTTGTTCTGTACAAAGTTGAATGTGCTGACAACAAAATCACACAAAAATCATCAATGGAAATCCAATTTATTAACCAATGGAGGCCTGGATTTGGAGTCACACACAAAATTAAAGTGGAATGTAATGTCCTTAAAACAAGTCAAAATGATGCTCAGTAGTGTGTGTGGCCTCCACGTGCCTTTATGACCTCCCTATGCCTGTATGATCTCCCTGCAATGCCTGGGCGTGCTCCTGATGAGGCGGTGGATAGTCTCCTCAGAGATCTCCTCTCAGACGTGGACTAAAGCATTCGCCAACTCCTGGACAGTCTGTGGTGCAACGTGACGTTGGTGGATGGAGCGAGACATGATGTCCCAGATGTGCTCAATCGGATTCAGGTCTGGGCAACGGGCGGGCCAGTCCATAGCTTCAATGCCTTCATCTTGCAGGAATTGATGACACACTCCAGCCATATGGCATTGTCTGGCATTGTCCTGCATTAGGAGGAACCCAGGGCCAACCACACGAGCATATGGTCTCACAAGGGGTCTGAGGATCTCATCTCGGAGCCTAATGGCAGTCAGGCTACCTCTGGTGAGCACATGGAGGGCTGTGCGGCCCTCCAAAGAAATGCCACCCCACACCATTACTGACCACTGCCCAACCGGTCATGCTGAAGGATGTTGCAGGCAGCAAATCGCTCTCCACAACGTCTCCAGAGTCAGACTCTGTCACATCTGTCACATGTGCTCAGTGTGAACCTGCTTTCATCTCTGAAGGGCACAGGGCGCCAGTGGCGAATTTGCCAATCCTGGTGTTCTGTGGCAAATGCCAAGCGTCCTGTGAGCACAACCCCCATCCTCAGACCATCCTCATGAAGTCGGTTTCTAACCGTTTGTGCAGACACATGCACATTTGTGGCCTGCTGGAGGTCATTTTGCAAGGCTCTGGCAGTGCTCCTCCTGTTCCTCCTTGCACAAATGCGGAGATAGCGGTCCTGCTGCTGGGTTGTTGCCCTCCTACGGCCCCCTCCATGTCTCCTGATGAACTGGCCTGTCTTCTGGTAGCATCTCCTGCCTCTGGACACTACGCTGACAGACACAGCAAACTTTCTTGCCACAGCTCGCATTGATGTGCCATCCTGGATGAGCTGCACTACCTGAGCCACTTGTGTGGGTTGCAGAGTCCGTCTCATGCTACCACGAGTGTGAAAGCACAACCAACATTCAAAGGTGACCAAAACATCAGCCAGAAAGCATTGGTACTGAGATGTGGTCTGTGGTCCCACCTGCAGAATCACTCCTTTATTGAGTGTGTCTTGATAATTGCCAATAATTTCCATCTGTTGTCTATTCCATTTGCACAACAGCATGTGAAATTGATTGTCAATCAGTGTTGCTTCCTAAGTGGACAGTTTGATTTCACAGAATTTTGATTCACTTGGAGTTATATTCTGTTGTTTAAGTGTTCCCTTTATTTTTTTGAGCAGTGTATATATATATATATATATATATATTACATACACATACATATACACATATATACACTGCGGCTGGCCTATATGGGCTATACACACATTACACACTATTACACACAGTGGTATAACCTATATAACGTATATACTGCAGTCGCAGTTTCACCTATACAATGTATGTGTGAGTGAGTATATGTGTGTGTGTGTGTGAGTGTGTATGTGTGTGTGAGTGTGTATGTATATGTGTCTATGTACAGGCCCGGATTGGCCAACTGCTGAGGGGGGCATTTGCCTGGTGGGACGGTGGCACCGAGTTAGAAAGTGGCCGAGGGCCCTTTAAAACTGTTGAAGAAGCCCCTGTTTTCCTGCCCTTCCCCACAAGGCTTCATTCAAAAGTTTTTTTTCTGCTAACCGTCACAGGTAAAATTCAGGATCCGCTCCTCTGCATGTCAAACGCTGCAGCTCTTTTTCAATTTCCCCCTCGTTTCAAGGATTTGGGTAAGTCCCAAGATAAATGTTTCTATGTACCTGTATCATGTATATACAATATATGTGCTACTGCTAGTGCTATATACTGTATATGTTATGTAGGTGTTACTTTGATTATTCACAGCAGTCTATCTTTATTACAGCAACTGCTGTGTATAATTGCAGTATTACCTATATATTCTATAAATAACAGTTGCAGTATCACCTATATGATGTATACAGACTGATCTATATACATTATGCTGGTGATACTGCTACTGCTGTATATACATTTTATAGATGATACTGCAATTATGCACAGCAGTTGATGTAATATAGATAGACTGCTGTGTATAATTGCAGGTCACCTACAAAACATATATACCGCAATCACAGTATTACCTATACAATGTATATACACCAATCTACATACATTATATAGGTATACTGCTATATATACATTATATAAGTGATACTGCGACTATACACAGCAGTTGCAGTATCACCTATATAATGTTTATACAGTAGTCTCAATGTAATATATACAGCAGTTGCTGTGTCTCCTATATGATATATATGTGGGTCTCCTATGTGATGTATGCATCACAATATAGTATAATACTGTCTTAATTATAATGTAGAGATGTGTGTGTGTGTATATAGTGTAGAGCTGTTCATATAGTATATTTCTGTGTATATAATATAGAATCCACACTATATACACTGACACATCTCTACACTATTTAGTAGATACATAGCTCCACTTTATATTCCTTAACACAGTATAGTATTGTGGAGCTGTGTACATTGTGTATACTCTTCCTGTCCTGTATACATGGTGTAAATATAAGTATCTGCTCTAAGTGAGTGTATTTGTATGAAAATAAATGCACTCCGATTAATTGTTGAAAGTGGAGGACTCTTTATTTGCTTATGTGGCGACCTTTAAGATCCATAACAGAACATTTCTCTGCTATGGAATTGAAATGTCACCAAATGGGATTATAAAGACTCCTTCACTTCTCTCTTATTTACTGTATATACTCGAGTATAAGCCGAGATTTTCAGCCCATTTTTTAGGGCTGAAAGTGCCCCTCTCGGCTTATACTCGAGTCATATACTGAGGGTCGGGGGAGGGGGAGCGCAGCTGTGCTATATACTCACCCCTCCTGGTGCGGTCTCTGCAGCCCCTGCTCTTCTCCCGCGGTCTCCAGCGCCTGTGTTCAGCGGTCATGTGGTACCACTCATTAAAGTCAAGAATATGCACATATTCATGACTTTAATGAGAGGTACCACATGACCACTGAAGTTAGGAATAGCTGCCGGAGACCGAGGGAGAAGAGCAGGGACTGCAGAGACCGCGATATTCACCTGTCCCCGATCCACCGCTGCGAGCCGCTGTGTCCTCACGTCCTTTGGCTGTGAATGTTCAGATCAAAGGGCGCGATGACGTAGTTAGTGCGCGCCGCGCTCTCTGCCTGAGCATTCACTGACGGAGGACCCTGAAGTCAGCGGTGTGCAGCGGTGGACCAGGGACAGGTGAATATTGCAGGTTCCGGGGCCTGAGCCAGCGGTGACACCGGCACCTGTCCCCAATAGCACGCCGATGTCCCTGCCTGCTTAGGGCACCGGAACCTGGTCCCCAGCGACGAGAGGTGAGTATGTCATTTTTTTTTTCTTATTATTATTCGCAGCAGCATATGGGGGCATAATCTATGGAGCATCTTGTGGGGCATAATACATGGGGCAGCATATGGGGCACAATCTATGGAGCATCTTGTGGAGCATAATACATGGGCAGCATATGGGGCATAATCTATGGAGAATCATATGGGAGCATAATACATGGGGCAGCATATGGGGCACAATCTATGGAGCATCTTGTGGGGCATAATATATGGAGCATAATAATATATGGAGCATAATATATGGGGCAGCATATGGGGCATAATCTATGGAGCAGCATATGGGGCTCCTGTTTCAATATGGCTATTCAAAAACATTTAACCTACTTTAATTTTACTTTTATTGGTATCTATTTTTATTTTTGAATTTTACCAGTAGCTACCTCATTTTCCACCCTAGGCTTATACTGGAGTCAATAAGTTTTCCCAGTTTTTTGTGGCAAAATTAGAGGGGGTCGGCTTATACTCGGGTCGGCTTATACTCGAATATATACGGTTATCGGTGTGCTGATTATTTTCTTTTATAAATCCCTTTGATTAAAGGATGTGTGTCCTAAAAGTATTTCACCCACTACTTAATACTTGGTGGTGCTCAGTTATGACACATATATCAGGGCTGACATCACCACTCGGTGCAAGTTGGCAAGTGAAGGGGTCCACAAGCCGTTGGGGACATGGCATGCTATGGGACTTGTAAGTCATGGGGCCCCAGTGCCAGCGCCGACACAGTTGAAAACAATGATGAGTGAGGAAACCATCCGCTGATGCTACCTCTCCCATCATTCCCCCTCTGTGTCTCAGCTCTGTGACATCTTAGCGCAGAGGGCACAATTACATCACTACAAAGCATCCTTTTTGCCGAGCAGTGAAAAAGGTCAGAATATGCTGAAGAGACCAGAGCAGTGGAGTACAGGGAGAAGTGAGTATTTGATATTTTTTTTATGTGTGGAGTATTATATTGGCCCCTTTATACTGTATGAAGTAATATTTGGGGCCCATGATACTGTATGGAGTAATATATTGGGCCATTATACTGTATTGAGCAATATATGGGGCCTGGAATACTGTATGGAGCACTATGTGGGCCCATTATACTGTATGAAGGAATATGTGGTGCCTATAATATTGTATGGAGGGTTATATGTTGCCCATAACACTGTATGGAGGACTATGTGGTGTCCATAATACTGTATGGAAGACAATTGGCACCCATAATACTGTATGGAGGGCTATGTGGTGCCCATAATACTGTATGGAGTGCTATGTGGTGCCCATAATACTGTATGGAGCGCTATGTGGTGCCCATAACACTATGGAGGACTATGTGGTGCCCACAATAGTGTATGGAGGACTATGTGGTGTCCATAATACTGTATGGAGGACTATGTGGTGCCTATAATACTGTATGGATGGTTATATAGTGCCCATAATACTGTATGGAGGGTTATTTGGTGCCCATAACACTGTATGGAGGACTATGTGGTGCCCATAATACTGTATGGAAGACTATGTAGTGCCCATAATACAGTATGGAGGGCTATGTGGTGCCCATAATACTGTATGGAGTGATATGCGGTGCCCATAATATTGTATGGAGGACTACGTGGTGCCAATAATACTGTATGGAGGACTATGTGGTGCCCATATTACTGTATGGAGAAATATGTGGTGCCCATAATACTGTATGGAGAACTATGTGGTGCCCATAATTCTGTATGGAGGAATATGAGGTGCCCATAATTTTGTATAGAGGGATATGTGGTGCCCATAATTCTGTATGGAGGAATATGTGGTGCCCATAATACTGTATGGAGGACTATGCGGTGCCCATAATTCTGTATGGAGGACTACGTGGTGCCCATAGTTCCGTATGGAGGACTACATGATGCCCATTATACTGTATGGAGGACTACGTGGTGCCCATAATACTGTATGGAGTACTATACTGTCTGCACTCACTCTGTGTGACTGCAGATTTTTGCATCCCCCCAGAGCACGCACTGTGCGCTGCGAGGATTCGCCGGTTTCTGAGCTACTGTAGAATTTACAATAGATATCGCTCATGTAATGTAAGAAGTTAAATCTTTGGCATTGTACTATACCTATATTTCCTGTACATCATACTGTATATAGGAAGTATAATTCACACTAACTGGAAACCTGAATAATTAGGCTCCATTCACAGATGGCATAAAAACACAATTTTTATTGAACAAATATAATATGAAACACACATGTATCTATAAGGGAGGTACATAACAGTATAAAATAGGGACTAACTCAGCCTTGATGACCCTCAATAATTAACCCCACAGGCTGATATGCGAAATAAATAGTGAACCCACATGAACAGTGTTAACAAAACAGCTATTGCAGTTAAATAGTAACTGGAATATTGTTAAGCATTTACTCCAATAATATGTCATGACTCATGACACAAGATCACGATAAAAGCCACTGCATCTAGTGTGAACAAAGGCACAGTCTAAACAAGTGTATAAACCACCTGCATTAAACTGTACCCTCGCAATGAGGACTCTACCTCAAAATATCAAACACTGTCTCACAGACATGTGTATTGCATTCAATGCCTATGATCATAGCAGGCTGTGCATCTGTTCACTCCATGCTGATGTAAACAAAACACTATGTGCAAAATAACAATATAGCGATCCCCTGGGGATACGTTTATAAATTCCTATATGTTCATCTGTGGGAATAAATGTTCATGACATGGCAGATGAATCAAATAAATGACTAGCAATGTTGCTGACATGAATGTGCCTCACCATAAAGTGGAATGGTTGTGATCTATACCGATCACCATATATCACTATAACGAGTATTTAAGCCCTAACACAGAGGGCGAATGTCACCAATATCAAAATTAGGCACATATCATGATCGCCATCCAATGAAAGTAGCGATCCAGTCAAATCCACCCATGTCATGAATTCAGTGCAAGTAAACAAAAGTTATAACACAATCATCACTATCCTACCTGTGGGGAAATATGCAGTCTCTCTGACGTCCCTCTGCCCCGACGCACGTTTCTCTTCCGCTTCTTCGGGAGGCGTAATGAGGCAGGGAGAGGCCAGTTTAAATACACCCACGCAATGTTTCTATTCGTTAACATGGCCCCCATGTGCTCACTATTGCACCTGGTAATCTAACGGTAGCCTAAGATACAGAATCATGCCGCCCACAGATCGTGTCATACTACTCTGACACACCCCTTCCAGGATCGCATTTGTATAGCGCATGCGTGTAAGACGTATTAACTATTTTCCTCAAAATAGAGAATTTTTCTCAATATTCAAATGTTAAACAAATTATCAACTTCCTAATCCTCCAAATACAGTAAAATTAGTATCGCTTGTGGGTGGACATGGCGCATGTGTCAGTTCGTCAGTCTGCTACATAAACATAGGAGCAGTATTGGGTGGTCACGTGTTCACCACCCCCACGTCATCATTCAATGACGTAAGCTGTCGGCGGACACTTTAGACCTTCCCATACATCTCCCGCTAGGTGCAGAACCGCGCATGCGCACCCCTCACAGCGATAACTATAACAGAGAAAATGAGATGGTAAGTATAGGGTTTTCCGGCACTGATGTTCTGGGAATCACTACTGGCATACTGTTCTACTAATGAAGCTAAGGACTCTATAACTTTTAAATCTTTCTAAGGCACAAGATAACCTAGGAGAAACTCCTATACAAGGCACTCTAACCTAAATACGTTTTTGTGATAAACATAATGAATTAACACGTGGGTATATTCTAAAATTCTGGATCTAAATACATCACTTTCTATCCAAAAAAAGACAAATGTGTAAAACACAAAACACAAAATATGTACTAATAATGTTATTCGGCCCAATTTTCTGCTTTCCCTCTTCCATTTTCTTCATCATCTCGATATAATCTGTCCCAATTGTCCACTTGATCTTCCAAGGTAAGTGGGACTCCAAATTTTTCCTGAGACCATTCAAAGGGAATATGGTGGAAAAGCCGAAATACTATTGAAAATCATAAAAAACAATAAGTACAAATAAAATGAAACAAAGATGCATAAAAAAAATCAACCCCTGACCCATAAAATATCTGATGGTTTCATGGAACTCTAATAAACCAATCTTTTACAAGTAGGCACTGAATCCATTCGCCAAGACTGAATAAAGTGGCTGAAGTTTTCAGCAATGATATCCCTACCATGCATGTCGGGTTCTGATAATTTAAAAAATGTCATGTTACAATTGGAAAAGAAAATGGCCAAGGAACTATGCACCTGGTGGGATTTAACAACTTTAAAAAACGCATGAATCTAAATGTATGATTCCAAGAGGACTAAGACTCAAAAAGACTGCAACCACTGTCTATAGTGACATGCTTTGTACTGAGTGGAATGAAATACTCAATCAGTGTTCACTGAAACTTATATCATTAATAATTAAATATGAAGATAAGAGTTAATAAGAGTTAAACACTCTAAAACAAGAAATATGTGATCTTCAAAAATCTTTGGAGGCATACTAAATTTTATAACGACAAATTAAAAGAAACTATATCTAAACTGGAATCACACATCATGGACATCAAAAAAAGTAAGTGTAAGAGAGATATGGAGGACTATGCCTCAAATAAGGTTTATAATTGGAACACCAAGCCTTATTCAATTTTGAAAAACTGGCATCAAAGACGTAGGCACAATACGGGAAGAGTCAGCTTTAGTGATATAAACGATTCCTCTGATGCTTCTTTATTTTTGACGTCTGATGATCATCTGGACACTTCAGCAACCTCTGCTGGCAGCTCTACTTCTCTAAAGAAAAATAAATCTACTGCAAATGCTCCAAAAAAGCGGTGAAAATGCGCAAGGAGAAAACGAGAGGGGAGATAATATAGGAGGAAACAGATACAAAACTCGATATTGGAAACGTCGACATCAGAAATACCAGTATTACATTTACCAGTTTCATTATTTCTGAACAACAGGTTTCTTTACTTTCTAAAGGACTTGGTTTTGTCCCAAATAAGAATTTTGACATCTTTTCTACCATTTTAGATGTGAACAAATTTGTACTTAACATCACAATTAAGTGTCATTTTTTTGATGAGAATGTTAATGATGTTCTGAATATTGATGATGGAATTGAAGTTGACAATGCTGATACATTTAAATCATTAGACAAGCAAATTGCATTACTGAATTTAAATTCTTTGAAAAAGAATCATGTCATGATACTATCTCTCTTAATGATAATTTTGCAATAAGTAATCCAACTTTCTATCCTTTACAGTCTAGATCATCTGTTCTCAACAATTTCCAAGAACTTGTAGAGAAGGAATTAAATAAAAAGATCCAGGACACAGAACATAAAATAAATTCCAATTTTTCAATGGGAGAAAAACGGGCTATAAAGGAACTGAGGAAAAACAAGGATTTAATCATAAAAGAGTCGGACAAGGGAGGCACCATTGTTTTAATGGATGCAAACTTATATAAAAAACTAAATTTGATTGACCTAGAAAATACTAATACATATCAAGAAATTTATTTGGATCCCACCAGGGGTGGGATTCAAATTTTTAACAACAGGTTCTGTGTTTGTGCGTCAGAAAACCACACCCATTTTAAGTCACACCCATTTTAAGCCACGCCCATTCTTAAAGCCACACCCATTCACACACACACCTTTTCCTCAAAAAAAAAAGTAGGGGCGCAGTCAGTTGAAAAACAATAAATTGGAATGAGATCAGAACAGTGCACATTCTGGCCAGCGGCTCTCCTGACCCGAGTGTGACAGCTGCATATATTTCTATATATATATTTCTATGCAGATGTCTCACTTGACTGACCGGCTGGCCAGGCTGTGCACTACATTCTGATTAAGAAGTCTCTTTCTAGTCTCATACTGAACTGAAGATTAAACTATAGTATTATGTAGCTGGGACTTACAGTTCTACCTTCTATCCAGAAATACAATATACAATAATTAGTGATGAGTGAACGTACTCGGATAAGGTGTTATCTGAGCATGCTCGGGTTCTAACCGAATGTCTTCTGCATGCTCGAAAAATATGTTCCAGTCCCCGCGGTTGCATGTCTCATGGCTGTTCGACACCCGCAACACATGCAGGGATTACCTAACAAACAAGCACATTTGCTCATCAATAATAATAATAATGTATTTATTTCTCTAAGGATAGGGTCACACGACCGTATTTTGTCTCATCCGAGAAAATCTTCCGATTAAGCTAATCACACTCTGATCGGAGTTTGATCAGAGTGTGCTCACAGCATGCTCCGATTTTCGTGGATGTGGAGAAGGTGGAAATAAAAAGTTCCCCATCTTCTTCATTCTGTAAAGCTGTGAAAATCAGACTGCACTCAGATGTCATCCGAGTGCAGTCTGATTTTTTTTTCACGGACTCACTGATTTGCCTGGCTGAGTGCGATCCCATAATCGGATGCAACTCGTGCGTGCTGCCATTTTTTCTTCTGACCAAAAATACGATTGTTTGGATCAGCCTAAAGTCGATACTACATAATATCTGAATAATAAACGTGTGTCTAATATCTAGACAAATGGGGAGATGCTGGGACTTATACTAGTGATTGTAATAATAGAACATATTTATTGTATTACCTGCAGTAATCTCTATAGATCAGATGCCAATATGCAATGCTGGGACTTACAGTTCCCCCACCACCACTGCATGTACAGTACCTAAGGTACGATATAGGTATAACTGTCATCTTTATAAAGTAGACCGTATAAAAAGCCGCAGGATGTAAATGTGACTCTATACACCTGGGTACATACAAGTGTATTGCAAGCTTCTCGGTAATAATGTCTAAGAAGGCACCAGGATCTGGGAGCTGGTGGTCTGTCTCCAGCTGGGTGGCTTTCTACAGCTGTGCCCTACAGACAGCTCTGAGCATAGACCTCAAGCTCTCCAGAGAAGAAGACAACGCAGGGGGCTAGAAGAACTGCTCTTCCATGGAGGCCTTACTACTCTGACCGGCGTCTATCTATCATAGATCGACGCATGTCAGACCACCTCAGTCCACACAGACACACTCCTCCAGCTCCACTCCAGGGCCCAGGCAGCGCCACAGCTCAGCTCACACAGTACCTCTCTCCTCTCCGGCTCCGCTTCGTGACTAAAGAAGATGGCCGCGGGGGCCGGGGCTGGCGGTGTGCTGCGGCGCTGCAAGCTGGCTGCAAAATAGTACCGGACATGGGCGTACCCAGGATCAAAACTGGGGGGGGCAAGCCAATGTCGCATCTTGTACAGGTTACATCATATACACTGTACATTATCCTGCATATTAGGTATGGAGCATTAGAACTGTTGTATATTGTATAATACAGCAGTGTATGCGACACTACGCTGTATATACCATATATTATACATGGCAGGAGCGGTACCAGCAAGTCCGAGGATTGCAGTGCGATCCTCGCATGAGTTAGACGGCCGTCTGTCTATGCCCTTGTTATAATAATACTGAAATATTAATCTATTATTAAAGTATTAAGGAGCTCACAAGTAAAAAAAAAGCCCCCTACCTCCCCTGTCCCCCACCCACACCCCAACAGCCCATCGTCTCACATGCACCCGTTAGTGTTCTGTCCCACTGACCCCACAATACCCCCATCCTCTCACATGCACCCCTCAGTGCTCTGTTGCCTGTCCCCACTTCAGTCCCCACAATACCCCATCCTCTTACATTCAACCCCAGTGACCTGTCCACCCTCCCTCACAATATCCCATCCTCTCACATCAACCCCTGTGCGCTAGCCCCCACAATACCCCATACTCTTATATTCACCCCAGTGCCCTAGCTCCCACAATACCCCATACTCTTACATTCACCCCAGTGCCCTGTACCCCTCCGCCACAATACCCCATCCCCTCACATCAACCCCTGTGCGCCAGCCCCACAATATCCCCATCCTCTCACATTAACCCCCCCAGTGCCCTAGCCCCCACAATACCCCATCCTCTTACATTCAACCCCAGTGACCTGTCCACCCTCCCTCACAATACCCCATCCTCTCACATCAACCCCTGTGCGCCAGCCCCCACAATATCCCCATCCTCTCACATTAACCCCCCCAGTGCCCTAGCCCCCACAATACCCCATACTCTTACATTCACCCCAGTGCCCTGTGCCCCTCCCCCACAATACCCCATCCTCTCTCACATTAACCCCCCCCAGTGCCCTAGCTAGCCCCCATAATATCCCCATACTCTTACATTCACCCAGTGCCTTGTACCCCTCCCCCACAATACCCCCATCCTCTCACATTAACGCCCCCCAGTGCCCTAGCCCCCACAATACCCCCATCCTCTTACATTCACCCCAGTACCCTGTACCCCTCCTCCACTGTACCCCCATCCTCTCACATTCCCCCACAGTGACCATGACATGCCTGAGCAGAATGACTTTAATAAATTCCATCCCCTTTTACCATGAAGCTTGCAGGCAGTGGCTGAGGCAGGAGCAGGAAGTGTCCAGTGTTGCACACAGAGGGCACTAGAACCCAGTGTGGCTGAGACAACCAGAGCCTGCACGGCAGAAAGTGAAACTACAGCTGCTGCCGCCAGGAAGGAAGGAAGAGGCTCCTCTGGTGAGACAGCAGCTCCGTGCACTGCGCACATTACTCCCATGGTACCGGATCGCCGCTCTGATTCTCTCCGGTTCGGGGAACCGGCTGCTTTTTGAACAACCGGTTCCATTGAACCGGGGAGAACCGGCTGAATCCCACCCTGGATCCCACAACAGATTGTAATCTTAAATTGTTTAATCTTTTACAGGAGGGTCTGCACATGAAGGCATTTGACAAAAAAATCATGGATTATCTTTATAATGATCACCCAGTAGTCCCAATATACCATGCACTCCCTAAGGTACATAAAAATATTTTCCCTCCACCCATGAGACCAATTGTGGCTGGTATAGTGTCTATAGGGAAGCGCTTGGGTTCCTGGGTGGATTATTATCTTCAACCTCTGGTTCAAACCTCACCTAGTCATATAAGAGATTCCAAGTATATTGCTACCATTTTTAGCACTTTTATATGGCAAAATAATTACAAATGGTTATTGTGTGATGTCATAGGTTTGTATCCTTCTATTGTTCATGTTACTGCAATGACTAGTCTATCATATCACCTGGAGAAGTACAGTATTTATGATGTGGAAATTAATGAATTCCTTTTTTCAGCAACGGATTTTTCATTAAAACATAATTATTTTTCCTTTAATAACAGTTTTTTTTTTTTACAAAAGACGGTTGTCAGCATGGGGGCCAAATTCTCAACCTCATTGGCAAACATTGTTATTTGTCACTGGGAGGAACTATTTCTGTACAATGAAGCTCATCCCTATGATAAAAACATCATATGGTTTGGTCATTATATTGATGACCTCCTCCTGGTTTGAGATGGCCCGCAGGAGGAAGCTGCTAAATTATGGAATATATCGGTGAGAATCAATTTAATTTAAAATTCACTCATTTATTTGATGAATATTCTAATAATTCTTTGGACCTGACTTTGACAGGGGATGCTGCTAATCATATAGTTGCTTTATCACCTTACGAAAAACCCACAGCAAGCAACTCTACTCTTATGGCCAATTCCTGCCATCCCCCACATGTCATTAAAAATCTCACTTTCAGGGAACTTATTAGAGTAAAACGTAATTGTACCAGTGAGGATGTTTTTTTCAAACAATCTAATAAAGTTTGTAAAAAAATTATTTATTATTGGCTATACTAGGGAAAATTTAATAGCGCTTTGGGTAAAGTAAATATCATAAAACGGCAACAACTTTTAAAAAATAAAAAAAGAAAGCTGATAAATCAAATATTTCTAATTTCCCCATTACTTTAGTACCCAATACAGTCTACAATATAAACAGATTGTTTTTATTGTGCAGAAATATCTTACTGTTTTAAATCTGGATGTGAAACTTAAAACCATTTTAAAAAATCCGGTGCACTTTGTTTCTAGGAAGGCTCCAAATCTTGTCTCAATTTTATCTCCCAGTCTTTTCCAAAGTAATACTGCTGGAGGAACCCCCCAAAAAAATTGGTTGAATGTCAGGGTTTTTTTTAAAATTTGGAGCCAACAAAAGCAAATCTTGCCGCTTTGCTTACAAAACGGACTATTTCAGTTCTGTGCACAATTCTGTTATGTACCCTATTAATGATTTCATTAATTGAAACACCTCTTTTGTTATTTATTGCATCAACTGCACTATTTGTAATATCCAGTATGTTGGCTGTACAACCTGTCCTTTAAAAATCCAAATCAGACGTCATATTGCAGGTATAGCTAATCCAGATGCTTTTCCTCCCTCTGCAGCTTCACTCATTTTATTACTTGCCACAATAGGGGTGTTAGTTCTTTTTTATTTCATGCAATTGAAAAAGTGCACAAACCACGCAGAGGTGATAATCATAAATATAAATTACTTGGGAGAGAATCTTTTTGGATTTTTACTTTAAACACCAGGGTTCCCTCAGGTCTAAATGCCAGAAAAGACCTCATAATGCACTATTGAATTTAGTAATTTATGATTGATGTTATTCCAGTTTTTTAAGTATTGTCATGTATTATTGTTTTTTATGTATATTTTTTCTTTTTTCTTTTTCTTTTTTTATAGATATCTATTATTTTCTTTGATATTTTAATCTCTGTGAAATGCTTATATTATAGCACTTACCGTATATACTCGTGTATAAGCCGAGATTTTCAGCACCTTTTTTTGTGCTGAAAATGCCCCGTCGGCTTATACATGAGTCATTGGGCAGAAACCAGCGGGGGGAGGGGTGCCGCGGCAGGAGCGGGTGGCTGGGACATCATACTCACCCTCCCCGTGCCATCGCTGAATGTCCCGGCAATCCTGCGTTGTACCCGGCTTCCTGCAGCTCTCCTGTGCTGAGCGGTGACGTAATACCGCTCATTAAGGTCATGTAATATGGACGCGATGCCACTCCCATAGGCGTGGCGTCCATATTCATGGCCTTAATGAGCGGTATTACGTCACCGCTCAGCACAGGAGAGCTGCAGGAAGCCGGGTACAACGCAGGATTGCCAGTACGTTCAGCGATGGCACGGGGAGGGTGAGTATGATGGGGGGAGAACGGAGGACGGGGGAAGCATGAGAGGAACAATGAGCACGGAGCAGCACGGGGGGAGGACGGAGAGCACAGAGGAGCACGGAGCAGGACGAGGGGAGGATGGAGGGCCCAGAGGAGCATGGAGCAGAACGGGGGGGAGGATGGAGGGCACAGAGGAGCATGGAGCAGAACGGGGGGGAGGATGGAGGGCACAGAGGAGCACGGAGCAGGACGGGGGGAGTATGGAGGGCACAGAAGAGCACGGAGCAGGACGGGGGGAGGATGGAAAGCACAGAGGAGCACGGAGCAGGACGGGGAGAATAGAGAGCACAGAGGAGCATGGAGCAGGACGGGGGGCACAGGAGGACGGAGCAGGAAGGGGGGAGCACAGCGGAGGACGGAGCAGGAGGGGGGGAACACAGAGGAGAATGGGGGAGCACAGAGATGGATGGGGGAGCAAGGAGCAGGACGGGGGCAGCACAGAGCAAGACGGCGGTTTATACACCCGGCTTATACGCGAGTCAATAAGTTTTCCCAGTTTTTTGTGGCAAAATTAGGGTGGTCGGCTTATACACGGGTAGGTTTATACATGAGTATATACGGTAATTGTCTAACCAATCATGTTATTGCCCATAATATAAATATATTGTGTAGTGCGCATATAGCCAGATCTTGAAAAAGACTGTTGAAACGCGTAGATCTGTGTTTCCATGCAGTGTTGCCAGACATAATGTGCCTGAAAATATTTTAATGCAACCTTGAAAATAAATATTGATTTTAGCCGCCACCCAACAACGCTGGATTCTTTTCCTTTTTTTTTTTGGTGTTTTCTTACTGTATATAAGTATTTGTTTTCATCCAGGAAAGTGGGACGATTTTTTTCTCACTTGTCTTCCTTTTGCAGTCAGTTTTTTTTCTGAGCAGTTATTAATCATTTACAGGAACATTTACAGTTCCCTATGTTATAGAATTGTAATGTAACCGTAAATATTGGATGTTATACTGAGGTATCCAATTTTTTTCTCCCACCCATAAACTTGAATGGGTGAGTCTCATTCAATTGCAGAGCCAAATCGCAGAATGATATAATTTTTTTTCTCACACCGAATCAGTTTGAGAAAAAAATTTCTCTGTGCGGCCTCATTGTATAACATCAGTCCGTGTGCTATCTGATAAAAAAAATCACACACGCCTGATTTATACACTTGTTTCCACGAGCTGTGGTCGATCATGCGCACTGTGGCGCCATTCACACGTGGCTATTCAAATAACTCATATAAGAGAGTGGTGAGGGGGACAACAAAATATAGCAAAAATCCACTGATCTTGGGTGGGATGTGTTATAGTATGTGGGCTGGAGGGGTTTGTGTGGCAGGGCTGTTTTTTGTCCCAGTCCACCCCTGCCACAGGACCACAGCTCTGCAGCCATTATTGTGTGTCTGTATGCTTGTGCCAAGCCTGCCATTGCCATAAATGATCCTTGTTCTGGATTCTTCTGTGTGGTTCTTGTATGTGCGGTGATGGCGCTGACATACTGTACTTGTGTTCAGATATCTTTTTTTCTATTTCTCTAAATTAAAATGTCCACTATTGTACAATTTTTTACAGGATAGATATAAATCTATATGAACCAGATTAATTTCTACTGATTTTAAAAATTTACTATGGGGGGGTGCCGTTTTGTAGTTCGCCTCAGGCAGCAGAGAGGCTAGGTTCACCCCTGCACATGTAGAACAGTCACATTGGAAGATGTTAGTACTCTAACCGGCCACCAGCGATACACTGGCAGGAGTGTGCATAGCGCTGAGCTGACGTAAGGGAGATCACCGGATCTGATCAGCTGATGAACTCTAGAGAACTTTCTCACCACAGCTCAGTGCTATACACTGCAGGAGCGATTACCTCCTGTGTCAGTGTGTGCCCAGCTGTCTCTAAGAGCATTTACTCCAGTGACTGCTCTCAAAGTCATCAAGATCGTCATGGAACATTGTGGATTATTATCGTCTTGGCGGACAAGATGAGGAATATTGTGGTTTATTATTTTATTTTTGTTACATGAGACATTGACTTCAGCGGATTAGGCGTTCGATGAGTAAGATTCAATTTAGATTCAATAAAGGAGTCTGTGTCATTTCAATTAAAGGATTTTATTGTACAGGTGCAGCTCACAAAATTAGATTATTATCAAAAAGTTAATTTATTTCAGTTCTTCAATACAAAAAGTGATTCTCAAATATTGCACAGTCATTACAGAGTGATTTATTGCAAGTGTTTATTTCTGTTAATGTTCATGATTAAGGCTTACAGCCAATGAAAACCCAAAAGTCATTATCTCAGTAAATTAGAATACTTTATAACCCCAGCTTGAAAAATGATTTTAAAATTCTGAAATGTTGGCCTACTGAAATGTATGTTCTGTAAATGCACTCAAACTTAGTTGGGGCTCCATTTGCATCAATTGCTGCATCAATGTGGCGTGGCATGGACGCGATCAGCCTGTAGAACTGCTGAGGTGTTTTGGAAGCTCATCTGCATTGTTAGGTCTAGTGTCTCTCATCTTCCTCTTGACAACACCCCATAGATTCTCTATTGTGTAAAGGTCAGGCGAGTTTGCTAGCCAATCAAGCACAGTGATAATGTTGTTTTTAAACCAGGTATTGGTAATTTTAGCAGTGTGGACAGGTGCCAAGTCCTCCTGGAGAATGAAATTTCCATCTCCAAAAAGCTTGTAGGAGGAGGGAAGGATGAAGTGCTCTAAAATTTCCTGGTAGATGGCTGCACTGACTTTGGTCTTGATAAAACACAGTGTATCTACTCCAGCTGATGACATGGCTCCCCAAACCATCATTAATTGTGGAAACTTCACACTAGACCTCAAGCAACTTGGATTATGTTCCTCTTCACTCTTTTTACAGACTCTTTGACCTTAATTTCCAAATGAAATGCAAAATTTACTTTCATCTGAAAACAACACCTTGGACTACTGAGCAACAGTCCAGTAATTTTCTCGCTGGCACAGGTAAGACACTTCTGGCGTTGTCTATTAGTCATGAGTGGCTGGACACAAGGAATGCGACACTTGCAGCCTATGTCCTGGATACGTCTGTGTGTGTGTGGTGGCTCTTAAAGCAGTGACTCCGGCAGCAGCCCATTCATTGTGAATCTCCCCCAAATTTTTTAATGTCCTTTTTATAACAATCCTTTCAAGGCTGCGGTTATCCCGGTTGCTTATGCACCTTTTTCTACCACACTTTTTCCTTCCACTCAACTTTCCATTATATGCATGGATACAGCACTCTGTGAACAGCCAGCTTCATTAGCTATGACCTTTTGTGGCTTACCCTCCTTGTAGAGTGTGTCAAGGACTGCCTTCTAGACATCTGTCAAGTCAGCAGTCTTCCCCATGATTGTGGAGCCTACTCATACAGACTTAGGGACCTTTTTAAACGCCTAGGAAGCTTTGCAGGTTTTTTTGTTAATCATTCTAATTTACTGAGATAATGACTTTTGGGTTTTCATTGGCTGTAAGCCATATTCTTCAATATTAACAGATATAAACACGTGAAATAGATCACTCTGTTTGTAATTACTCTATATAATTTATGAGTTTCACTTTTTGTATTTAAGAACTGAAATAAATTAACTTTTTGATGATATTCTAATTTTGTGAGAAGCACTTGTATGTGTGTGTGTTCTTTTTATAATATCACTATGGGGTTAGCAATGGGGGCGTCTTATAGACACCTCTCCATTACTAACCTGTAGACTTGATGCCACTTGATAATACTAAGGTGATATCAACCCCCAATCATTATCCGACTTGCCATCGCTACAGGGCATGTGGGAATGCGCCTTTTCTGGGGCAACTGAGAGCTGATGTTTTTAGTCTGGGAGAGGGCCAATATCCATGGCCCCTTGCTAGGCTATTAATATCAGCCCGCAGCTGTCTGTCTAGTCTTTGCTAGTTACTGTTATGGGTCTGCAACTCAGGAATAGAGTGCGGGGGGGAATCTGACCCTGCACTAGGACTAGACGCGAACCCTACAATGGAGCAGGCGACCTATTCCTTGCGAATAGACTCACCGACGATCCTAGTCTAGACTCAAGCGAAAAACCTGAAGATGGGGAAGAGGATCCCTGAAAGATCTAGGGACTGGGAACAAATCACTGGTAACCTCCTAGCAGGGAAATAGAGGAAGCTGCAGAAACAAAAGGAAAAAATAAAAAGACTAAGCAAGCAGAACTAGAGATCCCAGAACTGCACAAAGTATAGCACAAAGCTATCAAGGCTCCTAGCCAGAACTCAAGCGGATTAACACTGATGTCCAGCAAGGACTGGGAGGCAGGTGCAGGGTAATAAAGCGTGATACAATCACCTGACCAACGACAAGACCAGCACCAGGGGAAAAAGACCAGCAGCCAGAAACCACAACAAGCTGGCGGATGGTCAAACTGAATAGATTTTACCAGTTACGATATATAGGGGGACTCTATGTCAATTTTTTTGTGATCCCTTGTAAACTATCCAGTAAAGGCTAAGCAAATAGTTGTGAGCTGATTTTAATAGCCTGGGAACCTTTATGGTTATTGGCTCCTTCTCAGAATATTAACATCAGCTGTCGGCTTTCCCTCTGCTGGTTATGAAAGTTACGCTGGAGCCTAAGCAAAGAAAATTTTTATTTTTTGGTAAAAATTAACAGTTTTTGTTTGGTTACAGCATGTGTAGGTTCAATCTATTAACCCTCCTGCATAGGTTAGTTACAATGAGTGTGTGTGTGCATGTGTGCATTTACTTACCCGTTTAGTAATGATGGTGTCTGGCTGACACCTTTTCATTACTAAAATTAGGGCTTGGAGTCAATGACACCAAACCCTAATCCAATTACCCTGATGCTTCTGCATCAGAATGAAAAAGAAGGTGTTGAACCAAGAAATTACATCACAAAACTTTTAAAAATTTTATTTTATAAAAAATTCTTCATTACTGTACAAAAACGCATGCAAAAATGCAGCAAAAAAGGCAGAAAAACACGCTTTTTTGCCGCAGTGTTTTTGCTGCCAAGAGATGCAGAAACCTTGCAGAAATTTATGCAAGCAAATACTCAACATGTGCAAATTCAAACTAAATACTTAACTACACTGTTTTTTTAGGCTTTGGTTCTGGGGCCTATACCTATTATGTGGGACAATTTCTTATCAAGTGGCTACTGATGTTTGCAGTTTGATCATCTTGAATCCTGTATGTATTTGACATATATTCCACCTGGTGGCTCTGTTGGTGTTTTACATTTTTACTATTTATAATCTTGTTTTCTTTTTTAATTGTGCGGGCATCCGTGTGTTGTGGTGTTACCACTTACCAATTTTTGTTTTAATAAAGGTATTTTATCTCTATATAACTATTCAAATCTTTCCTTGACCACATATTCAGCTTCCTCTTCTTCTTCTGGTGAATTTAAACTACAATAAACTCGCCTTTGCACCGTGAGACTCTTCTCACGGTGCAGAGGTCACCGCAGTTCATTTGCCGGCTGGGAACACAGCCTCAGTGACCGGCAGTAACCTTGATGACGTAACCGCTAGTCACTGATGCTGCACTCGCTGCAGCTCAATCACCAGTGGTTCTCAGCCTGGACGTTCACATCTTTGCACTGTCCAGGTTCAAAACTATTAATCTCCCAGACAGAACGATGGACAGGTTAGGGATATTGTTTTTTTTTATTTTTCTTTTACTTCAGGAGATGAGGGATACAGTGGAATTAGGCGTTAGGTGAGTATAACTGTGTTTGTTATTTTTAAATAAAAATTGAAAACTGTGTTTTGCTTTATTTCTAATAAAATTCTTTATTCTGGCTATGTCTTTATTTACCATGTAACTATTGGATTAGTCATCGATTGGTGTCTTACAGACACTTCTCCATTGCTAAGCCATGGGCTTGATGTCACCTGACAATACAAAGGTGACATCAACCCCACAAATATGAACCCCCTTGCAAATGCCACAGGGCAAGTGGGAAGAGCTGGGCAAAACGCCAGAATTGGTGCATCTAATAGATGTGCCTTTTCTGGGTATCTGTGGGCTGCTATTTTTAGGCTGGGGGATCAATATCCATAGCCCTGTAACAGACTGAGAATACCAGCCTTCAGCTTTCAGCTTTAGCAGTGCTGGTTGTCAAAAATGAGGGGGACCTCACATTGTTTTTAATTTTTTTTTTTTATATAATACAAAAAAACAGTGTGGGGACCCCTCTATTCTCGATAACCAGTCATGCTAATGCTGACAGCTGAGGGTTGCAGCCCCCAAATGTCAGTTTTGCCTAGCAGGGTAAAAATAACACAGGGGAACCCACGCTGGTTTGTTCATTTATTTATTTATTTATAGCCAAGGCTGCGGGTGAGGAATACTCTTATCAGCCGCCGCTTGCTGTCATTGTTCTCACTTGAATACAACTCTCATCATTCTCCCCTGCTCGAGCTGATCACCATCAGAACAGGGGAGAATGATGAGAGCCGTCTTCAGCACCCGATGCAGGAGAACAGCGCTTACTGTACCGCTGCTTCCCTGATGCCCGCCATGTGGTACTGATGCAGCTCACGGGTGGCACACGGCTGGCACACATGTGCTACAGGTATTACACACACTGATACTGGCATCTCCAGTACCTTTTTAATGTTAGCGCAAGCGTCATGGGAAAATTTTTAACGACGCTCACGCTGACATCAGTTAGGTGAAGTGAGTTCATTGGCTGTGAACTCCCAGGACCTTTCAAACGGCATCACGAGCATGAGAAATTTCTCACCCTCGCAGTGACGTCAGAGAGGTTATAGAAGTTCACGCCATACATCCCCAAATGCTGAGCCATTAAGGGGACCCTACCCCCAATATGTTCAGACTAGCCTATCTATTTTCCAGTGAGGTTTGACAAAGACCCTGGAAGGGTCGAAACTAGAGATGAGTGACTTTGCCTTTTTTAGGGTCGAGTCGGGTTTCATGAAACCCGACTTTCTTAAAAGTCGAGTCGAACGAAATCGGCCGACTATAGGGAAAAGTCGGTGGTCCGACTGAAACACGAAACCCAATGCAAGTCAATGGGGAAGAAAAGTCAGCAGAGAGTGGAGGACAGTAAACACACCTACAGTGCCCATATAAATGGTAATGACATAAATTCTTATTACTTAACTTGACAACCTTAATTAACTTTATAATAATAGTTACGCATTGAAAACTGGAGGTTATTTAACACATAACACAATTCATGATGCTCCAATACGGCACAGAAATATAGGTATAGTACAATGAAAAATACTTCACTTCTTACATGACATGACGGATATCTATGTTAAAATCTACAATAACTCAAGAACCAGACTGTATATTCCTCCATACAGTATTATGGCCACCACATAGTGCACCATACAGAATAATGAGCCCCATATATTGCTCCATACATAATTGGTCCTATATAATGTTCCATACAGTATATGATGAGCTCCACATACTGCTCCAGTATATGATAGTCCCCATATAATGTGACATAAAGTAAAGGACGGTCCTCATAGAGTAGAATGAGCCCCACATATTGCTCCATACAGTATAATGAGTCGCATATAAAGCTCCATACAGAATGGGCTTCTTATAATGCTCAATACAGAATAGACCCCATATGTGCCCCATATGATGCTCCATACCCTATATGATGCCCCATAAATAATGAACCCCATATGATTCTCCAGTATATGATGGGCCCCATGGATGATGCTCCAGTGTCTTATGGGCCAAAATAATGCTCCATATATAATCTGCCCCATTTATAATGCTCCATTTTAAAATGGTCCCTGTAAATGCTGCTCCAGTGTCTGTTTTCCCCTTTTTAGAATGCTCCAGTATATATTGGGCCCCATGGAAGCTGCTCCAGTGTCTGATCTGCCCCATTTAGAATGCTCCAGTATGTGATAGGCCCCATGGATGATGCTCCAGTGTCTGATCTGCCCCATTTAGAATGCTCCAGTATATGATGGGCCCCATGGATGATGCTCCAGTGTATGATGGGCCAATATAATTCTCCACATATAATGGGCCCCATTTATAATGATCCAGTGTATAATGGGCCCCCTAAATGCTGCTCCAGTGTCTGTTTTCCCCCTTTTAGAATGCTCCAGTATATGATGGGCCCCATGGATGCTGCTCCAGTGTCTGATCTGCCCCATTTAGATTGCTCCAGTATATGATGGGCCCCATGGATGATGCTCCAGTGTCTTATGAGCGAAAAAAATTCTCCATATATAATGGTCCCCATTTATAATGCTCCATTGTATAATGGGCCCCTTAAATGCTGCTCCATTGTCTGTTTTCCCCTTTTTAGAATGCTCCAGTATATGATGGGCCCCATGGATGCTGCCCCAGTTTCTGATCTGCCCCATTTAGAATGCTCCAGTATATGATGGGCCCCATGGATAATGCTCCAGTGTCTGATCTGCCCCATTTAGAATGCTCCAGTATATGATGGGCCCCATGGATGATGCTCCAGTGTCTGATCTGCCCCATTTAGAATGCTCCAGTATATGATGGGCCCCATGGATGATGCTCCAGTGTTTTATGGGCCAAAATAATGCTCAATATATAATGGGCCCATTTATAATGCTCCAGTGTATAATGTGCCCCATAAATGCTGCTCTAGTGTCTGATGTCCCCCATTTGGAATGCTCCAGTATATGATGGGCCCCATGGATGATGCTCCAGTGTCTTATGGACCAAAATAATGCTATATATATAATAGGCACCATTTATAATTCTCCAGTGTATAATGAGCCCCGTACATGCTGCTCCAGTGTCTGATGTCCCCCATTTAGAATGCTCCAGTGTATGATGGGCCCTATCTATGATGCTCAAGTGTATGCTGGGCCCCATATATAATTCTCAAGTGTATAATGCTCCCCATATATTGATCTAAACATTAAAAACAATGAAATAACTCTCCTCGCTGTGCACTGCTCTACTCTGGACTCCTCAGCGTCGCCATCTTACAGCTCTCTGCACTTGGACTGTTTAGGCAGAGGGCGTACAGACGTGACGTCATCGCGCTCTCTAACCTGAATGTCACTGTCAGGAAACGCGGAAGACGTCACAGCAGTGGAGAAGGGAGAGGTAAGTATTGCAAGTGCTGGGGCCCTGAGCAAGCAGGGGGAGCCGACTCGTGGGCGACGGCACTGGCACAGGGCCCCTCATAGTACGCCACTGTGTCTGACGGCGAGTGGGCCCCCCCACCGTCAGAGACACTTTTTTCTACTATGAGGGGCTCTGTGCCAGTGCTGTCGCCCACGAGTCGGCCCCCCCAACTGCTCATGGAACCGGCACTTGCCCGGGTGCGCCAGGTGCTGACGCCGGCCCTGGGGTGGGGTATTTGTAGGTTTTGTAGTCCGTCTACGCTTGCAAGTGCATGTTCATTAAATGTCTAAGCATGCAACTGGTATTCAAATTTCTGAGATTTTTCCCTCGGCTAAAGGTCCTTTCGCACTTCTTACCTTTGCCTCATCAATAGGATTTTGGTCAAAAAAGTGCCACACTGGACTCTTCCTACTATGGTATAAATTTTCAGGGCTTGCACGCTGTGCTAATTTCACCATCTGGCCAAGATGTTCTGCAACTCTTTTTGTTTTTTTAAGATGTTTTTGGACTGCTACGGGCCTGGCAGATAACCGATGTTGCGGTGTTGATGCCTGCTGCGGATCCTTCTCCTCTTCTGAGCTATTGCCAGCGGCACCCTCTTCCCACAATGGATCCCAATCCGGGTCTACAACTGGTCATCATCACCTCCTCTTCAATTTCATCTTCACCTTCCTCTGTGTCACCGTGTAAGGTGGTATAGTATGCGGGAAAGGGTACCTGAGTTCCATCAGGGTCAGATTCTTTCTCAGTAGACTGCGAGTGAAATATAGTGCTCTGGGTGAATGTACCAGCAGAATCATCTAGCACTAGCTGTGCATCAGTGCACTCCATCTCTGATTATATTTGTGACTGGGGAATACAGGATTTGACTTGATAACCCAGGCATGGTATGTGAAAAGAGCTCCATGGAGTAATCTGAAGTGTAGGCTGCCGCATCCTTCACTTTTGGTGGGGGTGAAGCATACAAGGAAAGGTGTTGTTCCTGACCAGGAGCCTGCACTGACGACTCAGTGCTTGCATTTTTTAAAAGTTCAGAAGAGGAGGCGATAGAGCTGGAGGCTGTTTTGGCAATGTAAGCCAAAACCTGTTCCTGATGCTCCGGTTTTAAAAGCAGTTTACCTACTCCCAGTAAAGGGAGCCTTCCAGGCCTTTTTGAGCTAGATGATGATGCTGGCTCAACACCTCCTGCCTTAGGTGCTATTGTGCTTATGGCATTTCCAGCAGATGCATCACCACCACCATCAGAACCATGCTGGCCCCCCACGCCCACGTAGGAGTCCTATTCCACCATACTTCCTCACTTTTGTAAAAATGTACCCAAAATACCAGCAGATATATGTTACTGTATTTAAAGCGTACAGCTGTATACAGTCTAGGGATAATTGTAAATCTCCGTATATATTTCAGGAGTCACACACAGACACTCTCAGGCTCAGTATGGATTACACCATAATATAAAAAGTAGAAAAAGGGTAATATATTAGAAGCGTACAGCTGTATACAGTGTTTGGGTAATTGTAAATCTCCGTATATTTTGCCGGAGTCAGACACAGGCTCTCACAGGCTCAGTATGGATCACACCAGAATATAAAAAGTAGAGAAAGGGTAATGTATCAGAAGCGTACAGCTGTATACAGTGTTGGGGTAATTTTTAAATCTCCGTATATATTTCCGGAGTAACAGACAGACTCTCACAGGCTCAGTATGGATCACAACAGAATATAAAAAGCAGATCCGCAAGAAATAATCACACATGAGGGCCAATGTTCCAGGTGTCAAAGATGCACTTAGAGTGGTGGGTGCAGGAGGACTTTCTGGCAAAAAGGGTACTGTATCACCAGATACCAGTTATATATAGTATTGTGAAAATATTCTAAATCTCAGTATATATTTCAGGAGGCAGACACAGGCGCTATCAGGCTCATTATGGATTACACACGAATATAAAAAGATGAAAAAGGGGTACTGTATCACCAGATAACTGGTTTATATAGTATAGTGAAACTATGGGAAATCTCCGTATATATTTCAGGAGGCAAACACAGACGCTCTCAGGCTCAGTGTGGATTGCACAAGAATATAATAAGAAGAAAAAGGGGTACTGTATCAGCAGATACCAGGTGTATATAGTATAGTGAAAATATTGTAAATCTCCTTATATATTTCAGGAGGCAGACACAGACGCTGTCAGGCTCAATATGGATTACACAATAATATAAAAAGATGAAAAAGGGGTAATGTATCACCAGATACCAGGTATATATAGTATAGTGAAAATAATGGAAATCTCTGTATATATTTCAGGAGGCAGACACAGACACTCTTAGGCTCAGTATAGATTACTGGTATTACAGATACCAGGTATATATACAGTACAGACCAAAAGTTTGGACACACCTTCTCATTCAAAGATTTTTCTGTATTTTCATTACAATGAAAATTGTAGAATCACACTGAAGGCATCAAAACTATGAATTAACACATGTGGAATTATATATTACACTTTACAAAAAAGTGTAAAACAACTGAACATATGTCTTATATTCTAGGTTCTTCAAAGTAGCCACCTTTTGCTTTGATTACTACTTTGCATGCAGAAAAGGTGAACGGATGGACTCTACATGACTGGTTCCCACCGTGAAGCATGGAGGAGGTGGTGTGATGGTGTGGGGGTGCTTTGCTGGTGACATCATCTTTAAAACAGCCTGCTGACGCTTACTACTAGCTGTTCGATAGTGGGACACCTCGTGTGCAATACTGGCAGCTGCGGATGGAGTGCTCGTGCGACTGCACTCTGTTGACGAGCTTTCGCTTCTGGAAGAAGAGGAGGAGTAGGAGGAGGATGGAACACGTACAGCCAACTGTTGCCTATACCATGGGCTAGGCAGCACTGTGCCACCGCCACTGTCCCCTGTGGACCCTGCATCCACCACATTAACCCAGTGCGCAGTGATGGACACGTAACCGCCCTGGCCATGCCTACTGGCCCATGAATCTGTTGTGAGGTACACCTTTCCACTCACTGATTGTTTGACTGCATGGACAATGCGGTCTTTCACATGCAGTTGGAGGGCAGGGATGGCTAATCTAGAAAAGAAGTGCCGACTGGGTAGGTCATAGCGTGGGACAGCGGAGGCCATGAGGTCTCTGAATGCTGCGCTTTCAACCAAATGGAAGGGCATCATCTCTAATGAGATCAGTTTGGCAATGTAGGCGTTCAAACCCAGTGTATGCGAATGAGAGGATGAGTACTTTCTTGTCCTACTCAGAGTTTCTGGTAGGGTGAGCTGGACTTGAGAGCTGCATATGGTGGAACTATCAGTGGACATGACGGACTGAGAGGGGGTTGGTGATGGTGGTGGTGATGGCCTAGATGCAGTCTTTCGTTGCATAAACATTGTGATTCCCTGACTGCTTTGGCCTTGCGACAACACTTTAGCATTTCTTGCTGGTCGTGTGCCAACCGGTGGGCTTACAGTGGGGGATGCGATGAAGCGTTGCTGGCTACCTTCAATCGGAGCAGGTGCACATGTGCTACCTGAGGTTTTGTAGTCCGTCCACGTTTGCCAGTGCATGTTCATTAGATGTCTAAGCATGCAACTGGTATTCAAATTTCTGAGATTTTTCCCTCGGCTAAAGGTCCTTCCACACTTCTTACAGATAACCTTTGCCTCATCAATAGGATTTTGGTCAAAAACGTGCCACACTGGACTCTGCCAACTATAGTATAAATTTTCAGGGCTTGCACGCTGTGCTAATTTGACCGTCTGGCCAAGGTGTCATGCAACTATTTTTGTTTTTTTACCACCTTTTTGAACTGCTATGGGCCTGCCAGATAACCGCAGCTGCGATGTCGATACCTGCTGCGGTTCCTCCTCGGCTTCTGAGCTATTGCCAGCGTCACCCTCTTCGCCCCACTGGATGCCAATCAGGGTCAACAACTGGTTCATCCCTCACTTCCTCTTCAATTTCATCTGCACCTTCCTCTGTGTCACCGAGTAAGGTGGCAAAGTATGCAGGAAGGGGCACCTGAGTTTCATCAGGGTCACATTCTGGCTCAGTAGACTGCGAGGGCAATGTAGTGCTCTGGCTGAATGTACTAGCACAATCATATATCAGTGGCTGTGCATCAGTTCATTCCATGTCAGATTCATGTTGGACTGGGGAATTCAGGATTTGACTTGATAACATATTGTGAATGTGTTAGAAATGAATTCTGAGCAGAAGCTACCTTTGGTGGTTACAAACAGTACTGAACCATTCAATGAAGATTGTGAAGTTTGGCAATCAGGAGTTACAGACTGGTCTTATATAAGGGAGGTTCCCTCCCATCAGGGTTGCCGGTGATCAATTGTTCTTGTCTCAACTTTGGTTCCTGGTTCACTTGGAAGCTTGCTGAGTCTTGCCTGCATCTTCTGCTAACAGATAAGATATTTTCTGCTTTTATTTTTGTGCTTGCTTTTTGCATTTTTTCCTGCACTTCTGTGGAGGTCAGCCAGGTCCCCTCCGGGGCTTGTGCTCCTCTCAGTTTATCTGAGCCACTGTTATTTGTTCATTTGCCTTTTCCAGTTTTTTCAGTGGCTGCGGCTTAGTTTTGTTACACCAGAGAACTAATTTAGGTGGTAGAGGTCGTGTGATCTCAGGTGTTTTTGCAATTAGTAGAGTTGGTATTTTTTTTAGGGTTTTTTGGATTGCAGTAAGTGTCCTTCCTATCCTTTTCTTTCTAGGAAGATTTGGCCCCAACATTTGCTCATACTATTTTCTGTTTGTGTCTGTATTTCCTCTTGTCTAACCGCCATTACATGTTTGGGGGCTTCCTATGTTCTTTGGGGATCTGCTCCGGGTCAGATAGCTTTCCTCTTTTTATCTTTAGGTGTAGTTAGCCTCTCAGGCTGTGACGAGGCGTCTAGGACCAACGTAGGTACGCTCCACGGCTGCCTATAGATGTGGTGGTTAGTCAGGGTACTGCAATCCAGTAGATTCCAACCTCTCTGGTGTATTGCCGTTTTTGCCTGCTCTCCTCAGCTACCAAATCATAATCAGCGATTTTTTTTTTTTTTCTGTTTGTTGCATTTTTTTTTCCCTCTGTTTCTCTGGGTGCTGAGGATTTTTTTTTCTCTCAATGGAGTTTGCACAGTTGCCTGGCCATGTGGATCATCTTGCCACTGAAGTTCGGAGTATTGCTACCTATCTTGCAGGGTTGCCGGTTGTGGAACCTAGGATCCCCATGCCAGATTTGTTTTTAGGGGATCGAGCTAAATTTCTGAATTTCAAAAATAACTGTAAGTTGTTTTTTGCCTTAAAACCTAAGTCCTCAGGGAACGCAGCACAGCAGGTTCAAATTGTCATCTCTCTCCTGCGTGGCGATCCTCAGGATTGGGCTTTTTCCCTGACACCTGAGGACCCTGTTTTGAGTAATGTCGATGCATTTTTTCTGGCTTTGGGGTTATTGTACGATGAACCTAATGTCACTGATCAAGCTGAAAAAACCTTGTTGGCATTAAAACAGGGGCTTGAGGACGCTGAGTTATACTGTCAGAAATTCCGAAAGTGGGCAGTCCTGACCAAATGGAATGATGATGCTTTGGCAGCCCTTTTTCGGAATGGTCTGTCAGAGAATGTAAAAGATGTTATGGTGGGTTTCCCTGCTCCTTCTGGTCTCAATGATTTAATGTCATTAGCGATTCAAATTGACAGACGTTTGCGTGAGCGTAGAGGTATGCGTGGAATAGTGTTGCCTTGTGAACCAGCTTCTGAACCCATGCAGTGTGATAGAGTGGCTTCTGGGGCACAGCGTCATGAGTTTCGAAAACGCAATGGTTTATGTTTCTACTGTGGTGACGCTTCTCATGCTATTTCAGTCTGCCCTAAGCGGGGAAGACGTTTTGCACGCTCAGTTGTCTTGGGTATGTTCAGACTAAATTTCTGTTGACTTACCCTGATTTGCTCCCTGTCCACATTTTCTGCTCAGGATTTTGTTGATTCGGGAGCAGCTATTAACCTGATGGATTTTGATTTTGCTAAACGTTGTGGGTTTCCCTTGATACCCCTACGGAAGTCTATTCCCCTACTGGGGATTGATTCTACCCCTTTGGCTGAGAATAAACCCCAGTTCTCTACTCAGGTGATAATGAGGGTTGAACCTGATCATCAGGAGAGTTGCAAATTTTTGGTGCTGTATAATCTGCATGACATTATTGTACTAGGTTTCCCTTGGTTACAGTCTCATAATCCTGTTTTGGATTGGAAATCTGTGTCTGTAACCAGTTGGGGCTGCCAATGTGTTGGTGCCAGCACTCCTGTTTTTTCTGCCTCTCCCTAGGCTCAGGATGTTCCTGACTTTTTGACTGATTTTTCAGATGTGTTTAGCGAAAGTAAATCTGCATCCTTGCCCCCATAGGAGCTATGACTGTGCTATTGAATTAGTGCCTGGTAGTAAATTCCCTAAAGGTCGCCTTTTTAACTTGTTTGTACCTGAACATGACGCTATGCGGTCTTATATCAAGGAGTCATTGGAGAAGGGTCATGTCAGACCATCCTCTTCACCCTTGGGTGCCGGTTTTTTCTTTGTGGCCAAAAAGGATGGTTCATTAAGGTCGTGTATTGATTATCGTCTCTTGAACAATATCACTGTGAAATATCAATATCCGTTACCCTTGATTTCTGACCTGTTTTCCAGGGTGAAAAGTGCTACTTGGTTTACCAAGCTTGACCTCAGGGGGGCGTATAACCTTATTCGCATTAAGCACGGGGATGAATGGAAGACGGCATTTAATACCCCAGAGGGGCATTTTGAGTACCTAGTGATGCCCTTTGGGCTCACTAATGCTCCTTCCGTCTTCCAGTCCTTCATGAATGACATTTTCAGGGATTTTGTGGATAAATTTCTGATTGTTTATTTGGATGATATCTTGATTTTTTCCAATGACTGGGACTCTCATGTGAAACATGTTTCGGACTGTGTTCCAGATTTTGAGAGAGAATGCTCTGTATGTGAAGGGATCAAAGTGTCTTTTTGGCGTACAGAGGATCTCATTTCTGGGATTCATTTTGTCCCCATCTGTTACTGAAATGGACCCGGTCAAGGTTCAGGCCATCTGTGACTGGGTCCAACCTACTTCATTAAAGGCTCTTCAGAGATTCTTGGGTTTTGCCAATTTTTATCGTAAATTTATTGGTAATTTCTCTGTTATTGTTAATCCATTGACTGATTTGACCAAAAAGGGTTCTGATGTGGTGAATTGGCCTCCTGAGGCAGTCTCTGCGTTTCAGGAACTTAAGCAGAGATTCATTTCTGCTCCTGTTCTACTGCAGCCTGATGTTTCTCTGCCATTTCAGGTGGAGGTTGATGCCTCTGAAATTGGGGCGGGTGCCGTTTTGTCCCAAAGAGATCCTGAGACCTCTAAAAGTAACCCTTGTGCCTTTTTCTCTCTAAAATTTTCTCCAACTGAACGTAATTATGACGTGGGTAATCGGGAGTTATTGGCCATGAAGTGGGCTTTTGAAGAGTGGAGACATTGGCTGGAGGGAGCCAAACATCAGGTGGTGGTCCTCACGGACCATAATTATCTGGTTTATCTGGAATCAGCCAAGCGACTTAATCCTAGACAGGCCAGGTGGGCCTTGTTTTTCACACGTTTTAATTTTGTGGTTTACTTTCTTCCTGGCACTAAGAATGTTAAGGCGGATGCCCTCTCGAGGAGTTTCCTTGCGGACTCTCCTGAGTTATCTGATCCTGCTGTTATTTTGAAAGAGGGTGTAGTTCTTTCCGCCATCTCGCCCAATTTGAGACTGGCTCTGGAAGGGTGTCAGGAGGATAAACCCGAGCGCTGCCCTATAGGGAAATTGTTTGTCCCAGACCGGTGGAAAAAAAGTGTGATGTCTGAGATTCATTGTTCCGCGTTGGCCGGTCATCCCGGAATTTTTGGTACCAGAGACTTGGTTAGTCAGTCCTTTTGGTGGCCTACTTTGTCTTGTGACATCAGGGAATTTGTGCAGTCCTGCGGGACTTGCTCTCGCTCCAAGCCTTGCATCGCTCTAGTGGTTTGTTGATGCCATTGCCTGTGCCCAGGAGACCATGGACCCATATCTCTGTGGATTTCATTTCCTACCTCCCTGTTTCTCAGAGAATGACCGTTATCTGGGTGATTTGTGATAGGTTTTCCAAAATGATACATTTTGTGCCATTACCTAAGTTGCCTTCCTCCTCCGAATTGGTGCCTTTGTTCCTTCAGCACGTGGTTCGGTTACACGGCATTCCTGAGAACATTGTGTTTGATAGAGGAGTCCAGTTTGTTTCCAGATTTTGGAGGACTTTTTGTTCTAAACTTGGTGTTCAATTGTCTTTCTCCTCGGCTTTTCATCCTCAGACCAATGGACAAACTGAGAGAACAAACCAGACATTGGAGACTTATCTGAGATGCTTTGTGTCTGCTGATCAAGATGACTGGGTCTCTTTTTTGCCTTTGGCTGAGTTTGCTCTTAATAATAGGGCTAGCTCTGCCACTTTGATGTCTCAATTTTTCTGCAATTTTGGGTTTCACCCTCGATTTTCTTCGGGACAGACGGAGGCTTCTGTCTGTCCAGGTGTTGACTCTGTTGTGGAGCGTATGCAGCAGATTTGGGACCAGGTAGTGGAGAGGTTGTCCCTCTCTCAGGAGAGGGCCCAGCGGTTTGCCAACCGGCATAGGACTGATGGTCCTCGGTTTGAAGTGGGGGACTTGGTCTGGTTGTCCTCAAGAAATATCCCTATGAGAGTTGCATCTCCTAAGTTAAAGCCTAGGTTCATTGGACCTTATAAGATCATGGAGATTCTTAATCCGGTTTCCTTTCATTTACTCTTCCAGGGACATTTAAGATCCATAACGTGTTCCACAAGTCCTTATTGAAGAGGTTTGTCGAGCCAGTGGTTCCTATGGCTGCGCCTACTGACCCTGTTTTGGTTGAGGGCATTCTGAAGTATGTGGTTGAGAAAATATTGGATTCTCGTTTTTCTAGACGGAAACTCCAGTATTTGGTTAAGTGGAGAGTTTATGGTCTGGAGGACAATTCTTGGGTGTTTGCTTCGGACATCCATGCTAGGAGACTGATCCGTGCGTATCACAGAGCTCATCCTGACCGACCTGGTTGCCCAAATGAGGGTTCGGTGACCCCTCCTCAAGGGGGGGTACTGTTGTGAATGTGTTAGAAATATATTCTGAGCAGAAGCTCCCTCTGGTGTTTACAAACAGTACTGAACCATTCAATGAACATTGTGAAGATTGGCAATCAGGAGTTACAGACTGGTCTTATATAATGGAGGTTCCCTCCCATCAGGGTTGCCGGTGATCAATTGTTCTTGTCTCAACTTTGGTTCCTGGTTCACTTGGAAGCTTGCTGAGTGTTGCCTGCATCTTCTGCTAACAGATAAGATATTTTCTGCTTTTATTTTTGTGCTAGCTTTTTGCATTTTTTCCTGCACTTCTGTGGAGGTCAGCCAGGTCCCCTCCGGGGGCTTGTGCTCCTCTAAGTTTATCTTATCCACTGTTATTTGTTCATTTGCCTTTTCCAGTTTTTTCAGTGGCTGCGGCTTAGTTTTGTTACACCAGAGAGCTAATTGATGTGGTAGAGGTCGTGTGATCTCAGGTGTTTTTGCAATTAGTAGAGTTGGTATTTTTTTTAGGGTTTTTTGGATTGCAGTAAGTGTCGTTCCTATCCTTTTCTTTCTAGGAAGATTGGGCCCCAACGTTTGCTCATACTATTTTCTGTCTGTGTCTGTATTTCCTCTTGTCTAACCGCCATTACGTTTGGGGGCTTCCTATGTTCTTTGGGGATCTGCTCCGGGGCAGATAGCTTTCCTCTTTCTTTCTTTAGGTGTAGTTAGCCTCTCAGGCTGTGACGAGGCGTCTAAGACCAATGTAGGTACGCTCCACGGCTGCCTTTAGTTGTGGTGGTTAGTCAGGGTACTGCAATCCAGTAGATTCCAACCTCTCTAGTGTATTGCCGTTTTTGCCTGCTCTCCTCAGCTACCAAATCATAACAATAACCCAGGCATGGTATGTGAAAAGAGCTCCATGGAGTAATCTGAAGAGTGGCCTGCCGCATCCTTCCCTTTAGGTGAGGGTGAAGGACACAAGGAAAGAGGTTGTTCCTGACCAGAAGCCTTCACTGACGACTCAGTGCTTGGAGTTTTTGAAACTTCAGAAGAGGAGGCGATAGAGCTGGAGGCTGTTTCGGCAATGTAAGGCAAAAACTGTTCCTGATGCTCCGGCTTTAAAAGCAGTTTACGTAGTCCCAGAAAAGGGAGCCTTCCAGGCCTTCTGGAGCCAGACGATGATGCAGGCTCAGCACCTCCTGCCTTAGGTGCTATTGTGCTTTTGGCACTACCAGCAGATGCACCACTACCACCATCAGTACCAGGTGTCCCCCCATGCCCACGTCCGCGACCTCTTCCACCATACTTCCTCATATTTCTGAAAATGTACCCAAAATACCAGCAGATATATGGTACTGTATCAGAAGCGTACAGCTGTATATGGCGACGGTGAAAAATTTTAATCTCCGTATATATTTGCGGAGTAACAAACATAGACTCTCACAGGCTCTGTATGGATTACACCAGAATGTAAAAACCAAAAAAAATGTACTGTATCAGAAGCGTACAGCCATATACAGTGCTGGGGTCATTTTAAATCTCCGTATATATTTCAGGAGTAACACACGCTCACCGGCTCAGTTTGGATTAGACCAGAATTTAAAAAGCAGAAAAAGGGCATTGTATCAGAAGATACCAGGTGTTAGGGTCTGCGGAACGCACCAGATAAATATAAATAGTGGGTGCGATCGCAGCCCGGGGTCCACCGTGCAGGCAGAGCCTGCTGCTAGTAAGATGGCTGTATAGGCAAACTCTGTTACTTCACAGAGTTGCAAATATAAATACTGTGGCACAATATGGTGGTATAAGCGAACTCTGTTAATACAACACAGAGTCGCTGAGGTAAAGACGCTGAGATAGGTACTGTGACCTGTTAACTCCACAGGGAGACACAGATAACTGCTGTGCGGATAGCAGTCCGTGATCATGCAGACAGCAATGCAATCAAGCAATCTCCTCACTGGAGAAGCCGGTATTCTAGGGGCTTATTTCAGCCAAGCCCTAACCACATGCACACAAATCTCCTCACCGGAGGTGCCGGTATTCTAGGGGCTTATTTCAGCTGAGCCCTATCCACATGCGTGCATGATCGCACTGGCGCAAAGCACATAATGCAATTTATACTAGCGTATTGCCGCATGGCTGTTATGAATGTGCTAGAGATGGTTTTTGAGCAGAGGCTCCCTCTGGTGGTTACAGACAGTACTGAACCTTACAGCGAGGAATGGCAATCTGGAATCACTGACTGGACTGATATAAGGGAGGTTCCCTCCCATAATGGTCGCCGGTGATCAATTGTTCTTGTCTCAATTGTGGTTCCTGGTTCATTTGGAAGTTTGCTGGAGTCTCGCATGCATCTGCTGCTTTCAGATAAGATGATGGTGTTGCCTTGTGAGCCAGCTCCTGGGCCCATGCAGTGTGATGGAGTGACTTCTGGGGCTCAGAGTCATGAGTTTAGAAAGCGCAATGGGTTATGTTTCTACTGTGGTGACGCCTCTCATGCTCTTTCCGTCTGCCCTAAGCGGGGAAGACGTTTTGTCTTGAGTAGTGTTCAGACTAATTTCTGTTGACTGTTACCCTGATTTGCTCCCTGTCCACATTTTCTGCTCAGGATTTTGTTGATTCAGGAGCAGCTATTAACCTGATGGATTTTGACTTTGCCAAACGTTGTGGGTTTCCCATGATACCCCTTCGGAAGTCTATTCCCTACTGGGCATTGATTCTACCCCTTTGGCGGAGAATAAACCCCAGTTTTCTACTCAGGTGATAATGAGGGTTGAGCCAGATCATCAGGAGAGATGCAAATTTCTGGTGCTGCATAATCTGCATGACATTATTGTACTAGGTTTCCCTTGGTTACAGTCTCATAATCCTGTTTTGGATTGGAAATCTGTGTCTGTGCCAATGTGTTAATACTGACACTCCTGTTTTTTCTGCCTCTCCCCAGTTTCAGGATGTTCCTGACTTTTTGACTGATTTTTCAGATGTATTTAGTGAAAGTAAATCTGCATCCTTGCCCTCTCACAGGAGCTACGATTGCGCTATTGAATTAGTGCCTGGTGGTAAATTTCCTAAAGGTCGCCTTTTTAACTTGTCTGTACCTGAACACGATGCTATGCGATCTTATATCAAGGAGTCATTGGAGAAGGGTCATATCACACCATCCTCTTCACCCTTGGGCGCCGTTTTTTTCTTTGTGGCCAAAAAGGATGGTTCATTGAGGCCGTGTATTGATTATCGTCTCTTGAATAAGATCACTGTGAAGTATCAATATCCGTTACCCTTGATTTCTGACCTGTTTTCCAGAGTGAAAAGTGCTAGTTGGTTTACCAAGCTTGACCTCAGGGGGCGTATAACCTTATTCGCATTAAGCACGGGGATGAATGGAAAATGGCGTTTAATACCCCAGAGGGGCATTTTGAGTACCTAGTAATGCCCTTTGGGCTCACTAATGCTCCTTCCGTCTTCCAATCCTTCATGAATGACATTTTCAGGGATTTTGTGGATAAATTTCTGATTGTTTATTTGGATGATATCTTGATTTTTTCCAATGACTGGGACTCTCGTGTGAAACATGTTCGGACTGTGTTCCAGATTTTGAGAGAGAATGCACTGTATGTGAAGGGATCAAAGTGTCTTTTTGGCATACAGAAGGTCTCATTTCTGGGATTCATTTTGTCTCCATCTGTTATTGAAATGGACCCGGTCAAGGTTCAGGCCATCTGTGATTGGGTCCAACCTACTTCATTAAAGGCTCTTCAGAGATTTTTGGGTTTTGCCAATTTTTATCGTAAATTTATTGGTAATTTCTCCGGTATTGTTAAACCATTGACTCATTTGACCAAAAAGTGTTCTGATTAGGTGAATTGGCCTCCTGAGGCAGTTTCTGCATTTCAGGAACTTAAGCAGAGATTCACTTCTGCTCCTGTTCTACGGCAGCCTGATGTTTCTCTACCGTTTCAGGTGGAGGTTGATGCCTCTGAAATTGGGGCAGGTGTCGTTTTATCCCAAAGAGATCCAGAGACCTCTAAGAGTAAGATCTGATTTAGGTGGTGGAGATCGTGTGATCTCAGGTGTTTTTGCAATCAGAAGAGTTGGTATTTTTAAGGGTTTTTTGTTGGATTGCAGTCAGAATGCTTTCCTGTACTTTTCTGTCTAGACAGATTGGGCCCCAGCATTTGCTCATTCTATTTTCTGTCAGTGTCCGTGCTTCTTCTTGTCTAACCGCCATTACATGTTTGAGGACTTCCTATTTTCTTTGGGGATCTTCTCCGGGGCAGATAGCTTTCATCTTTCTGCCTTTAGGTGTAGTTATCTCTCAGGCTGTGACTAGGCGTCTAGGATCAACGTAGGAACGCTCCACGGCTACCTCTAGTTGTGTGGTTAGTTCAGGTTACTGCAATCCAATAGGTTCCAGCCTCTCTGGTGTATTGCCGTTTTTGCTTTTTCTTCTCAGCTACCTAAACACAACACATGGTCATACAACCCTTCTATACAAGCAACTACAGGGCCTGCCAGAAAAGGACCAATGAGAAACTGTTCAGAACACATGTAGTTTCAGGACCTTCCTGGCGGACCAATAGGAGCTGCTGCAGTACCTGAGCATGTGACCCCTGATCTCCAATGAGAGATCTTACCCTGGGCATGCTCAGAAGGGGAAACGCAGGACTTAGTCCTAAAGACGTCTGCTCGCCGCTGACCAGTACTGGCCACAATAGCAGAACTTGGAGAGGCAGCAGTAAACCTCTGCACAGTACTAGGCTGAGCAAGACGCTGGGACTGACGTATCTGCTGAGGAGACTCCACTGCGGCCGGAGACGGATGGGGGACCGCAGCGGGAATGGCTCGAGATTCCCCCTGTGCAGAGGCAGGAACTTGATCTCTGACATTACCCCCCAGGGCCCCCCTTCCTTGGGCCTCGCTACGCTCGAAGGCAACGATGAGCTGCAGAGCCTGAATACGCTCAGCAGGCTCCCATGACCTATCCTCAGGCCCATAACCCCTCCAATACCACCTTGCACCCCAGAGTAGCATTCACCTCATTGTCGTCCGTAGATGAACCCGATGTCCCGGCAGATGACTCGGAAAACAGGGACAAGTATACGGGTTTCAGGAGGGAGACATGGAATGTGTCGGTGATACCCCGGCATGGCGGAAGGGCTAGACAGTAGACCACAGGATTGACCTGTTCAAAGACCTTGAAGGGACCCAAGAAGCGAGGTGCAAACTTAGTGGACTCTACTCGCAGCCTGAAGTTACGGGTGGAGAGCCACACTAAGTCGCCAGGAGCAAAAGTCGGAGCGGGCCGCCGATTTGCGTAGACGGTAGAACTCATCCTCTTTTTGGAGGCCAGAATGGCATCCTGAGTGTGGTCCCAAATGTCCCGTGCCTCCACAGCCCAGTCTGCCACCCTCGAGTCGGTGGAAGACACAGGCATAGGTACAGGAACCGTAATTAAGGAGGAATTAAGGAGGAACGGAGTTTGTCCAGTGGAATCAGCCACGGCGCTGTTTAATGCAAACTCCGCCCACGGTAGCAAGGATGCCCAGTCATCCTGCCTGACCAAAACAAAATGATGCAGATATGTGACCAAGGTCTGGTTGGCCCTCTCCACCAACCCATTTGTCTCGGGATGATAGGCAGAAGAGAGATTTAATTCTATACTGAGAAGGCGACAAAGCTCTCTCCAGAACCGAGACGCAAACTGGGGACCCCGGTCACTGACGATTTTGTCCGGCATACCGTGTAAACGGAAGATGTGTCTGATAAACAGTGCCGCCAATGCCCGTGCAGAAGGTAACTGAGGTAGCGGTACCAAGTGCACCATTTTAGAAAAGTGGTCGGTGATAACCCATATGATGGTGCAACCACGAGACTTGGGTAGGCCTACCACAAAGTCCATCCCACCATCTCCCAGGGCCTGTCTGCCACCGGCAATGGATAAAGTAACCCAGCTGGCCATTGACGAGGGGACTTATTTTTGGCACTGGAGACACATACTCGAATATAGTCTCCAACGTCCCGGACCATATGCAGCCACCAGTACGTCCTCACCAGAAGCTCGGATGTCCTTTTTTTCCCAAAATGTCCACCCACCCTGGACGAATGGGCCTAAGAGAGAAACTCCGGTCGCAAATTAGATGGTACAAAAGTCTTGCCAGGCGGCACAGACTCTAGCGACACCGGAGCTACAGTTCTCAGGCTCTCAGAGGGGACAATAAGCCGCGACTCCCCTTCCTCCTCCTCGGAAGACACAACGGAGCGAGAGAGAGCGTCAGCCCAGATATTCTTCTCTCCCGAAAGAAAATGGAGGGTGAAGTGAAAGCGGGAGAAAAATAAGGACCATCTGACCTGACGGGAATTTAGCAGCTGGGCAGTTTGTAAATAAACCAGATTCTTGTGATCAGTAAAAACTTGGAAGGGAAAGCGGGCCCCCTCCAACAGATGTCTCCACTCAGAGAAGGCCAACTTCATTGCTAGCAACTCCCTGTCCCCGATGGAATAATTCCTCTCCGCTGGTGTGAAGGTCTTGGAAAAGAAGAAGCAAGGATGCTTCCGGCCTTGAGCATCCTTCTGGAAGTGGACTGCTCCAGCACCAACGGACGAGTCATCCACCTCCAAAATAAAGGGCTTATCAACATCGGGGCGATGTAGGATGGGAGCACTAGCAAAATGGGACTTAATAGAAGAGAAGGCCTTGGAGACCTCTTCTGACCACAATTTGGGATTTGCTCCCTTCTTGGTGAGGGCTACCAAGGGAACTACCAAAGTTGAAAAATGGGGAAGAATCTGATGATAGTAATTAATGAACCCCATAAAGCGCTGCACCGCTTTCAGAGAATGGGGTTCTTGCCAGTTCATCACCGCCTGTAGTTTGGCAGGATCCATAGCCAGTCCCTGGGCAGAGATGATATAGCCCAGGAACGGTAAGGACTCCTGCTCAAACATACATTTCTCCAACTTAGTGTAGAGAGAATTTGCCCGTAAGAGGTCGAAGACTCTGCAGACATCTTTCCGGTGGGAGTCAATATCTGGGGAGAAGATGAGAATATCATCCAGATAGACTACGACTGAGGTGGAAAGCATATCCCGGAAGATGTCGTTAACAAAGTCTTGGAAGACGGCTGGGGCATTACAGAGCCGAAGGGCATCACCAGATATTCATAGTGCCCATCTCTGGTATTGAAAGGCGTCCTCCATTCGTCCCCCTCACAGATGCGAATCAGGTTATAAGCACCCTGCAGATCTAATTTGGTAAATACCCTTGCTCCCCGTAGCCTATCAAAGAGCTCCGAAATCAGTGGCAACGGGTATTTATTCTTAACGGTAATGACGTTAAGACCCCTGTAATCGATGCATGGACGTAATTCTCCGTTCTTCTTCTGAACAAAGAAGAACCCCGCCCCTGCAGGTGACACTGACTTCCTAATGAATCCTCTTGCCAGATTTTCCTGAATGTATTGGGACATAGCCTCCATCTCCCAGAGAGAAAGGGGATAAACTCGTCCCCGAGGAGGTTCTGCTTCGGGCAAGAGGTCAATAGGACAGTCATAGGGATGGTGAGGAGGAAGGATCTCCGCAGCCTTCTTGACGAACACGTCTGCATAGGCCCAATAGTATTTGGGAAGGGAAGTAAGATCTGCGGGCATCTCTGTAGTAGCCACCTGAATGCATTCCCTCTTAAATCTGCCTTTACATGACTCACTCCAACCCAATATCCTCCCAGACATCCACTCAATATGTGGGGAATGGAAACGGAGCCAGGGCATCCCCAGCAATATCTCGTCTATTTCCTCGGGAATGACAAGGAGTGAGATAATCTCCTGATGAGAAGGGGACATAGATAACGTGAAAGGGATGGTCTGATGTATGATTTGTGAAGGCAGTGTTGACCCATTCACTACTCGAACAGTCACAGGTTTGGCTAGCATCACCAGAAGTATAGAGTGGCGGACAGCGAAGGTAGAGGACATGAAATTTCCTTCGGCACCAGAGTCCACACAAAGCGTTACTGTTATAGTGGATGAGCCTAAATTGATTGTCCCCTTAAAGGACAACTTGGAGGCGTGTACTGCTGTGTCTAGTGAACCCCCTCCAATGGTTACTAAACGCGGTCGTTTTCCCGACCGCTGTGGACATTGGTTAGCATAATGCCCTAACTGTTGGCAAACATTACAGATAACAGGTGCTCGAGCGGCCCGAGACTTAGGTCTCGCTCGAGAAACCTCCATGGCCTCAGCGGAATTGGGCGCCTGAACGGAAGATTCAAGAGGTCTGGCGAAGGTGGGCGCCAGCCGGAACCTCTGCCTACACTGGGTCCTCTCCAACCTCCGCTCGTTAAAACGGAGGTCGATGTGGGTAGATATGGTAATGAGCTCCTCAAGTGTGGTGGAGTACAGTAGTATAAGGACTTTATCTGGCCACTCCAGCTCAGAGACCAGAGTCCGAAATTGGACGTCGAACTGGCTGACCATGGATGAACCCAGGGTGATTGCCAACAGTTGGAGAGCCATATCGTTGGGGACACGAGGTCCTAAAAAGACCTGTCTCCGAGTATCCAAAAAGAGAGGAGCACTCTGCACCACACGATCATCGCGCTCCCACAACGGCGTTGCCCACTCCAATGCCCTGCCCGACAAAAGGGATATGATAAAAACCACTTTCGCTCGCTCCGTGGGAAAACGTGCAGCAAGGAGCTCTAAATGTATGCAGCACTGACTGATGAAACCCCGACATTGTTTACTGTCGCCAGTAAACTTATCTGGAAGTGGGAGGCGGGAAGAAGTCGGGGCAGGGGTAGCAGAGGACAAACTGGCTGCAGCCACACTAGCAGCCTGAACAGCGACTGCGTTAACATCCACAGCTGAGGTTGTGCGCTCTAGAGACGCCAACCTACCCTCCAGCAGCTAGATATACCACTGCAGACGCTGGTCGTCCGCCATTTTACTAGCTAGACCCTGGCGCTAGTATACTGTTAGGGTCTGTGGAACGCTCCAGATAAATATAAATAGTGGGTGCGTTCGCAGCCCGGGGTCCACCGTGCAGGCAGAGCCTGCTGCTAGTAAGATGGTGGTATAGGCAAACTCTGTTACTGCACAGAGTTGCAAATATAAATACTGTGGCACAATATGGCGGTATAAGCGAACTCTGTTACAACACAGAGTCGCTGAGGTAAAGACGCAGAGATAGGTACTGTGTCCTGTTAACTTCACAGGGAGACACAGAAAACTGCTGTGCGGATAGCAGTCCATGATCATGCAGACAGCAACGCAATCAAGCAATCTCCTCACCGGAGAAACCGGTATTCTAGGGGCTTATTTCAGCCAAGCCCTAACCACGTGCACACAAATCTCCTCACCGGAGGTGCCGGTATTCTAGGGGCTTATTTCAGCCGAGCCCTAACCACATGCGTGCATGATCACACTGGCGCAAAGCACATAATGCAATTGATACTAGCGCATGGCCGCATGGCCATACAACCCTTTAATAGAAGCAACTACAGGGCCTGCCAGAAAAGGACCAATGAGAAACTGTTCAGAGCACATGTAGTTTCAGGACCTTCCTGACAGACCAATAGGAGCTGCTGCAGTACCTGAGCATGTGACCCCTGATCTCCTATGAAAGATCTTACCCTGGGCATGCTCAGAAGGGGAAACGCAGGACTTAGTCCTAAAGACGTCTTCTCGCCGCTGACCAGTACTGGCCACAATAGCAGAACCTGGAGAGGCAGCAGTAAACCTCTGCACAGTACTAGGCTGAGCAAGACGCTGGGACTCCACTGCGGCTGGAGACGGATAGGGGACCGCAGCGGGAATGGCTCGAGATTCCCCTGTGGAGAGGCGGGAACTTGACCTCTAACACCAGGTGTATACAGTGTAGGGGTAATTGTAAATCTCCATATATATTTCAGGAGTAACACACAGACGCTCACAGGCTCAGTATGGATTAGACCAGAACATGAAAAGCATAAAAAGTGTACTGTATCAGTAGCGTACAGCTGTATACAGTGTTGGGGTAATTTTAAATCTCCGTATATATTTCCGGAGTAACACACGCTCACAGGCTCAGTATGTTGTAGACTAGTATATGAAAAGCATAAAAAGTGTACTGTATCAGTAACGTACAGCTGTATAGAGTGTTGGGGTAATTTTAAATCTCCGTATATATTTCAGGAGTAACAGACAGATGCTCACAGGCTCAGTATGTTGTAGACCAGAATATGAAAAGCATAAAAAGTGTACTATATCAGTAGCGTACTTCTGTATACAGTGTTGGGGTAATTTTAAATCTCCATAAATATTTCAGGAGTAACACACAAGCTCACGGGCTCAGTTTGGATTACACCACAATATGAAAAGCAGAAAAAGTGTACTGTATCAGTAACGTACAGCTGTGTACAGTGTTGGGGTAATTTTAAATCTCCGTATATATTTCCAGAGTAACAAACAGACGCTCACAGTCTCAGTATGGAGTAGACCAGAATATGAAAAGCATAAAAGTGTACTAGATCAGAAGCGTACAGCCGTATACAGTGCTGGGGCAATTTTAAATCTCTGTTTATATTTCAGGAGTAACACACATGCTCGCAGGCTCAGTATGGATTATACCACAATATGAAAAGCAGAAAAAGTGTAGTGTATCAGTAGCGTACAGCTGTATACAGTGCTGGGGTAATTTTAAATCTCTGTTTATATTTCAGGAGTAACACACACGCTCACATGCTCAGTTTGGATTACACCACAATATGCAAAGCATAAAAAGCGTACTGTATCAGTATCGTACAGCTATATACAGTGTTGGAGTAATTTTGAATCTCCGTATATATTTGAGGAGTAACACATATGGTCACAGGCTCAGTATTGATAACATCAGAATATGAAAAGGAGAAAAAGTGTACTTTATCAGTAGCGTACAGCTGTATACAGTGTTGGGGTAATTTTAAATCTCCGTATATATTTGAGGAGTGACACACACGCTCACAGGGTCAGTATGGATTACACCAGAATATGAAAAGCAGAAAAAGTGTACTGTATCAGTAGTGTACAGCTGTATACAGTGTTGTGGTAATTTTAAATCTCCCTATATATTCGAGGAGTAACACACACGTTCACAAAAAAGTGTACTGTATCAGTAGCGTGCAGCTGTATACAGAGTTGGGTGTTATGTTTCGGTAGCTGAGGAGGACAGGAACAACAGCAGGGCAGCCGAACACCTGAGATGTTGGTAACTGATGGGTTGCAAATTCCTAAACTAACGACTAGTGTTGAGTGATACGATAATGCAAATATCGGCTATCGGCCGATATTAGCTCTATCGGCCTTTCGATAATTCGTTTCGATATTTTCGTCTTATCGAATACCGGAATCGGATTTGTCACTGTCACTGTGAGTGTCCGTCGGTCGGGTCTGTCAGGAGTCAGCGGCACTTACCTGGCAGAAGATCTCCGGTGGTCACGTCCTGGACTGCTTGATGGCCGCCATTATCTTCTCCCTGGCGGTCACATGCAGTTTTTCGCGATAACTGCAGTGACTGCAGGGTAATCCCGGCCGTAAAGCAGTCAGTCCGATGACGTCACCGCCGGGGAAGCAGGTAATCAGCTGTGCTGCGCCGGGATGACAGGCTCTGCCTGTCATTCTGATGTAGCAGAGCTGGATCGTCGTGGGACACTCGTTACTATGGACTGCGTCGGTCAGGTGGTATACTTTTTTTTTTTTTTTCATTTTTTTACAGGAGATCGATCGCGTCGCAGCAGGATGAGACAGTAATAAAAGAAATGAAAACTGTGTTTTGTTTTTTTTTATTAAATTAAAAAAAATTTTTGGAACATTCACCCGTCCGGGTACATAAACAATTTAACTATTTATTTACATACAGGGACCCTGTCCGGGTTATTTAGACTTCTTTGGCAGGGGTGTTCCAGGTACCACCTGGTACTCTTCTGGTGCTTGCCAAACATCCGAAACACCAAGGACCACCAAGACCTGATGACGTCGTGTGGCCTGTACAGTCAAGTCGTGACCCGCTATCTGGGTCTGTGTGGCCACCTCTTTCATCTCTCTCCGGGTCTGGAGCCCTATGTCACGGACTGTACGAACCCCAGGGGGCCTAACAGGCGCCGGGTATGGGCCAGCTATACTTATCATGTCCATAGCTGGGTCTGCTGAGGAGACCACTGAGGGAGGCTGGGGAGATTTACGGCGTGGGGTGGGCACTTTTGCAGAGGCCTGGATGTGGGAGGCTGAAGGCTTCGAGGGTCTCACAGGTTCCTGACACACTGGGGAGTAGGGGTCGCACCTGGTAACATTTAGGGCGTACCACCCATTGTAACCCCAGTGTCGGGTGTAAGTCACCAAGTCTCCTGGCAACAGGTCCCTCCCCGGGTGTCCTTCTGGGAGGTGAGCCTCCACATCCCGCCGGGTCACAAAGACTTCTAAATAAAGTCCAGGCTCCTTGATGAAGCCCCACCCACCTTTCAATTTAAAGCTCCGTACTGCACCCTTACGCCGTGGCTCACTCAGGGTTCCTTTATCCTTTCTCATCCGGTCCTTATCTGCCCGGTCCTTCTCCAGGTGACGTTGGCGAAGTTTTAGGGTTTCTCGCTGCTCCCTTTGTCGCTCTGCTTCCCGCTCCAAACGTCTCCACTCTTCCTCCTGACGCCGGTTGTAATTCTCCTCCACCAGTTGCTCCATGTCTCCACCACTCCACTGCAGCTTACAGTGTCCGGTTTGCGGCAGCTCTCCTGTCGCCCCCCAGTCCTGGCGGCGCTCCCCTGCGGAGGAAGCAGACGGCTCTAAATCAGATGACAGTCAGGGCTCCGGTACAGGCAGGTAGTGCTCTGGTGCCTGCGCGGCCTCCTCCATGAGGACGGGTGTTGCTTCTTCTGTCTCAGCGACGGGGGCAGACAGCGGGTTCTGGGGTGCTGACGGTGCTGCGGTTTTTGCAGGAACGGGTGCCTCCACTGCGACAACGTCAACCGGATCACATTGCAAGGGCTCCTCTACTATAACGGGTGCCTCACCTTCCGGTACAGACACTTCAGGTAAGAGGGATTGGCGCCGCTACAAGTTTAGTTTTAGGGCACGCCAGCTGGCTTCCATCCTGGCGATCTCCTCCCGGTGCCGGGCCAGGCCTCTCAGGGTATCCTCCGCTTCTTGCAGCGTAGGAGGGTTTACAGGCCGGGTGCCCAACGGTGATTCCGTGGCGATCGGGTCGCTTCCGTGGGGGGAGAGCTCTGACTGCTCCATCCCTTCCCACTTCTGCTCGTCGTGTCCATTAGCCATCTCTGCCAAGTCACATGTGTCATATCTGGAGAGGGCCCCCCTTTTTGTAGGGAGGCGGGACCTTCGTGTTAGTTTCCGCACACTGAGGAGGATGAGGAGGCGGAACTCCAGAGCTGTGGGGCACGATGTTACATTGCAGTACCATTTACAGTGGGCGGCCATCGTTTTCACACCACTGAGTGAGTGACACCCACGAAGAGCACGCCCTTCTTCTTCACCAGTGCCTCGTCGTGACGCAGATATGGCGGAAAAATGGCAAATACATTCTCTGATGATTTTAGCAATTCTCAAGCACAAAACCAGTGCAATTCAGGCACACAGGACTCGCTTATAGCGAGCTACAGAATCCTGTTTGTGACGCCCAAGTTGAGTCGCACAGAGCCAGAGGTTTTCGGGGTACTCGGCACCGAGCCCGTCGACTTCTATGGGGTATGTCACGTCTTTACCCGGCAATTGAATTAGAGTCGATTTTACTATGTAGAAGTGTATAAACTATAAATATATGTATATATATATGTCACAATGACATGTATATATATATATATGTATTCTATGTGTGTATATTTTGTGTTTACAACGAAAGAAAGGGTTTTTTTTTGTTGCAATATTTTGTTCCCATAGACTTACATGGGACTTCCGGTATCGAAATCGGATATCGACGATATTTAGTGCTATCGGCGATACAATTTCGATACGATATTTTTAGATATCGAGCAATATCGCTCAACACTGCTAACGACAAAACTAAAGGTAGCCGTGTAGCGTTCCTACGTTGATCCTAGACGCCTCGTCACAGCCTGAGAGATGACTACACCTAAAGGCAGAAAGATGAATCCTATCTGCCCTGGAGCAGATCCCCAAAGAAAATAGGAAGCCCCCAAACATATAATGGCGGTTAGACAAGATGAAAATACAAACATAGGCAGAAAATAGACTGAGCAAACGCTGGGGCCACAAGCTGACTAAATAGGATAGGACAGGAGAGATTACTTTCTGCAACCCAGAAAACCCTACAAAAATCCAACAATTCTGATTATAAAAATACTGAGATCACACGATCTCGCCACTCACTAAATCAGGTCTCAGTGTGAACAAAAACCAAGCCGCAGCCGCTGAAAAAACAGAAAAAAGCAAATGAGCAAATAACAGTGGCTGCAGAAAAACTGTGAGGAGTTCAGGCCCCAGGAGGGGACCTGGCTGACCTCCACAAAAGTGCAGAAAACAATGCAAAAAGCAAGCACGAAAAGCAAAAAATATCTTATCTGAAAGCAGGAGATGCAGGCAGGATTCCAGCAAACTTCCAAATGAACCAGGAACCACAATTGAGACAAGAACAATTGATCACCGGCAACCATCATGGGAGGGAACCTCCCTTATATCAGACCAGTCCGTGATTCCAGATTGCCACTCCTCGCTGAAAGGTTCAGTACTGTCTGTAACCACCAGAGTGAGCCTCTGCTCAGAAACCATCTGTAGCACATTCATAACAGTTGGGGTAATTTTAAATCTCCCTATATATTTGAGGAGTAACACAAACGCTCACAGGTACAGTATGGATTACACCAGAATATGAAAAGGAGAAAAAGTGTACTGTATCAGTAGCGTACAGCTGTATACAGTGTTGGGGTAATTTTAAATCTCCGTATATATTTCAGGAGTAACACATACACGCTCTCTCAGTGTGGATTTGACCGTAATACAGAAGGGAGAAAACGGTACTGTATCAGAAGATACCAGCTGTATACGGTTTTGGGGAAAATTGAAATCTCCGTATATATATTTCCGGAGTCACACAAAGATAGTCAGCATGTATTTGTCTGTGATACCAGCCGGTACACGGTAGTGTGAGGAGCATACAGCTCTATACGTTGTGGAAAAAAATGAACGCTCGGTAACTGTGCAGAAAAAAATTTAAGTATTAGTGCTGTGTAGGTGCTGGGTTAAAAAGTAGTCTGCACAGCATGGTACACACAGCAATACAGCTAGCAGGCAGCCTAATAATCAGCTCTGCTGCTGCACACTAGAAATTCCTCCTCTGTCACTGGCAGGCAGCCTAATAATCAGCTCTGCTGCTCCACACAAGCAATTACTCCCCTCTCACTGGCAGGCAGCCTAATAATCAGCTCTGCTGCTCCACACAAGCAATTCTTCCCCTCTCACTGGCAGCCAGCCTAAGAACCAGCGCTGCTGCACACAAGAAATTCCTCCCCTGTCACTGCACAAGTGCACAGCTAATCGCTATCAGCACAAGCACAGAATTATTGTGGTTTTCCTGCCTAACGCTCTCCCTATTGAGAAACAGCGTCAGCAACCTCTCCCTACACTAAGATCGGCAGAAGTAAAATGGCAGTCGGCGGTGAGGGCTTTTATAGGCACTGTGAGCCACACAAAGCAAGCCAATCACTGCAATGCCCTTCTAAGATGGTGCTTACCACTGCCCATGTCAAAGCGTTGCCCACAGTCTGCGTCCTTGCTCATTGGCTGAGAAAAGGCCCTTCAAGCATTATGGGAAAACCGACTTTGGTGCTCGGGTCGCCGAAGACGTGGCCGACCTCATGCTATGGTTGGATTTCGCTCGGCGAAACCCGACTTTGGCGAAAGCCGGTCTTTTTTTAAATTGACCGACCTGTTTCGCTCAACTCTACTCTTTACGGATGGTCCTCTTCTTGTGGTGGAAGAATCCAATGAGATGATTCCAAAGTCTCTCAGATGATCTGTAACAGTGTTTCTGTGACTCCGAGAATACTTTTGTCATCATTAAAAAATATTTAGACTTGAGAGTCCTCAGTGGTTGATACCTTTTAATGGCTAACTGAACAGATGATAACAAATTGCAAGCTTTCGAGACTACTCAGGTCTCTTCATCAGGCAAAGACTAAAACAAAAATTGAAGAATCACATATTTATACACAACACAGCACAGAAATAATGCAATAGGTAAGACAAGTGACATGAAGCAGAACTGTCATTATGGGAGAGGGATGAACATAAATATTGAAACAGTTCATAGATGAACTGTATGAACTCTATGAACTGTTCCAATACACTCCTTATCTATGAACTGTTCCAAATTTATGTTCATCCCTCTCCCATAATGACAGTTCTGCTTCACGTCACTTGTCTTATCTATTGCATTTTTTTTGTGCTGTGTTGTGTATAAATATGTGATTCTTCAGATTTTGTATTAGTCTTTGCCTGATGAAGAGACCTGAGTAGTCTCGAAAGTTTGCAATTTGTTATCATCTTTTCAGTTAGCCATTAAAGGGTATCAACCACTGAGGACTCTCAAGTCTAAATATTTTTCTATCTACTGGCTAACACGGTGCGAAGATACACATCTTTCCTTTGTCATCATTAGGCAGAAAAGTATTCACACAGATTACAGAGCAAAATCCTGCTGCCATATTCCCTTTAAATGGGGTTGCCTAGCATAAGAAAAATTGTTTGCCTTTCTTTCAGGAAGAATTTCACACATATCCATGAGTTGTGTCAGGTGATACTGCTTTGTTTTATTGAAATTAATAACTGAGTGAATGAATAAATGAATGATAAAATGAATGAACGAGCATAAATAACATTATATATTCTAACAATGCTACTCATTTGGGAGTGACACGATGAATCACACGAACCGTTTCTATTTAAAAGTCCGACTGGTTTATTTCTGTCCTCATAAAGCACATCACAGAAAAACTTAGATACAGCCCTTGTCGAGCACTAAGTGAAACATAAGGTAAGCAGTCCTTTCAGTAGAGCAGGTTCGCCTGCTTGGCTTACAGTTCAGCTTCTTAGTCCTTTTGCAAAGCCACACAATCCAGGAGGTCTACACACCTTCATTCACAGAATCATGTGTCAGATTAACAGGCCTCAATTTACAATGTGAACCACACCCAGTGATGGAGATATGTTGAGCAACCATCTCTCCCAACTCTTCACCTGCTCCCAATCAACCTGTCATAGCCGATTAACCCTCTTAGTACTATGTGTACCAGAGAATAATTCCAGGTTTAGATTACAGAGGACATTCACCTCTGTCATACATATCTCCCATCCAATACATGTCCTGCAGCAACCTTACTATATATATATAAACCACGGGTGAAATAAGTATTGAAAACATCACCAATAAATTATGTGTAATAATAAGAAATAATACAGGGAAAATGTATTGAACACACTTACTGAAATTTAATACTTCGTACAAAAGCCTTTGTGACAGCTTTAACCCCTTAATGACCGCCAATATGCCTTTTAACTGCGGCAGTTAAGGGTACTTATTTCTCAGCGCCCCCCAGGTTATAGTGCCCCCCAACTTCCAAAAATCTCCGGGGTCTCGGCTACCAGGGCTAACTGAGACCCCGCAGAACATGATTCGGGTCAGTTTTTAGGGACTCCAGTGTTGCAATCAACGTTATTCACTGAATAATGGCGAACGCAAAAAAAAAATCTGATTTCCTATTTATTTATTTCTCCTCTGATATGATCTAGCACATCAGAGGAAAGAGAAATGGGGTCCCCTGAGGCCACCCAGTACCTGCGGTGTCCCGCAGTCCCTCTGGCTGTGTCCCCCAGCCCTCAGCGTCTCCTTTCGGTAAGAAAATGGTGGGCGCATTTGCAGTGCGCCCGCCGAGATCTGCCGGCCGGCACCTTGCAACAATAGTTTTTTCCCTATTGGTTCATTTTGATCACTGAGATAGACCCTATCACAGTGATAAAAATAAAAAAAATTAGTAAATCAAGCCCTCCTTTATCACCGAATTAGGTAAAAATGATAAAATAAAAAAATTGTTTTTTTTCCATTTTTCCATTAGCGTTAGGGTTAGGGGTAGAGTTAGGGTTATAATTGAGGTTATAGTTAAGGTTAGGGTTTGGGCTATGGTTAGGGTTGGGGCTAGGGTTAGGGTTGGGGTTAGAGCTAGGGTTAGGGTTAGGGTTGGGCTAGGGTTAGGGTTGGGGCTAGGCTTGGAGCTAGGGTTAAGGTTGGGCTGGGGTTAGGTTTGGGGCTAAGGTTTGGGTTGGGGATAGGTTTAGGGTTGGGGTAGAGCTAAGGTTAGTGTTGAGCTAGGGTTGGGGTTGGGGCTAGGGTTGGGGTTAGGGATGAGTTGGGGTTAGAGTTGTGTTGGGGTTAGGGTTATGTTGAGGTTAGGGTTGTGGTGCAGGAGTTAGGGTGGTGTTGAGGTTAGGGTTATGGTTAGGGTTGGGATTAAGACTAGGGGTTTGTTGGGGTTAGGGCTTAGATTAGGGCTCTGTTAGGGTTGGAGTTAGAATTGGGGGTTTCCACTGTTTCGGTACATCAGGGGGGCTCCAAACGCGACATGGTGCCCCCATTGATTCCAACCAATTTTGCATTTAAAAAGTCAAACCGTGCTCCCTTGCTTCTGAGCCCTGCCATATGCCTAAACAGTGGTTATCCTCCACATACGGGGTATTGGCATACTCAGGGGAAAATGCACAACAAATTTTGAGGTCCATTTTCTCCTGTTTCCCTTGTGAAAATAAAAAAGTTTGGTTCCAAAGTATTTTTTGTGAATAAAGTAAAATGTTCATTTTTTCCTTCCATGTTGCTTTAGTTAATTTTTTCCACATTCCAAAAATTCCAGTGAAGTGTTAATAATCATCTTGAATGTAGTTTTGTGCACCATGAGGGGTGTAGTTTTTAGAATTGTGTCACTTTTGGGTATTTTCTGTTATATTGACCCCCCAAACTCACTTCAAACGTGAGGTGGTCCTTAAAAATGGTTTTGTCAATTTTGTTGGAAAAATGAAAAATCGCTGGTCAACTTTTAACCCTTATGACATCCTAACAAAAAAAATATGTTTCCAAAATTGTGGTGATGTAAAGTAGACATGTGGGAAATGTTATTTATTAACTATTTTGTGCGATATGACTCTCTAATATTAAGGCACAAAACTTTAAAGTTTGAAAAGTGCAAAATTTTCAACATTTTTGCCAAATTTCAGTTTTTTCATAAATAAACACAAGTCATAGCGAAGAAATTTTACCACTAACAGGAAGTACAATTTGTGAAAAAAAAACATTCTCTGAATCAGTGGGATCCGTTGAAGTGTTCCAGAGCTATAACCTCATAAAGTAACAGTGGTCAGAATTGTAAAAATTGGCTCAGTCATTAAGTACAAAATTGGCTCTGTCACTAAGGGGTTAAGATGCCTTCAGCATGAAGAAACTAGTCATATACATTGATCAGGTGTAATTTTGGCCCATTCTTCCACACAAAAACTATTTAAATTCGGAAGGTTCCATTGACTCCTTCTATGAATTTTGAGCTTTAGTTCCCTCCATATATTTATTTTTGGATTCAAGTCAGTTGATTGGCTGGGTCATTCTAGCAGCTTTATTTTCTTTCTCTGAAACCAGTTTAGAGTTTCCTTGCCTGTGTGATTGGAATCATAGTCTTGATGAAATGTCTGCCCTCATTTCATCTTCATAATCCTGGTAGATGGCAACACATTTTTATCAATAATGTCTTGGTAGTACATTTGTCCATTCATCCTTCCTTCGATTACAAGAAGTTTGCCAGTGCCGTATGCTGAAAAAAAGCCCTACACCATGATGTGCCCACCTCCAAACTTCACTGTTGGTATGGTGTTTTTGGGGTCATATGCAGTGCCTTTTTGCCTCCAAACATGGTGTCTATTATGGCATCTAAAGAGTTCAATTTTGGCTTCACCTGACTAGACTATATTCTCCCAGAATTCCACAAGCTTGTCTAAATGTTGTTGAGCAAACTTAAAATGCATTTCATACAGGTCATGGAGGTTGAGTGCACTACTTATTGTTTTCTTTGAAACAATTGGACCTGGTGTAGCTTTTCACAGGTGGTCCTTGGCTCTTAGGGTGAGTTTCCACGGTCAGGAAACACTGCGTGTTTGGCGCAGTGCGCTGGCGCAGCGCCAAACACGCAGCGTCCAGATGTTACAGCATAGTGGAGGGGATTTCAACAAATCCCGTCTCCACTATGCGTAACAATACGCAGGTGGCAGACCTGCGTAAACGGACATGCGGCGCGTCTTTTTAGACCGCAGCATGTCCTCGCGTATTGCGGCGACGGTGCGTCGCCGCAACAGAATTTAACACAGGGCTATGTAGCCCTGCGTTCTTTCCGGAGGTGTTCCGGAGGTGTCCTGAACACCTCCGGAAAGATCGCGCGTCATAAAGGGGGGGGGCTTAGACGGAGCGGAATTTCCGCTCCGTCCAAAGCGCTGTGGTTCCGGACCGTGGAACCACAGCCTTAGACAACTCTTCTGATAATTCTTTTCACTCCTGTGTCTGAAATTTTGTGGGGAGCCCCTTGCTGTGGCAAGTTTATGGTGAAATTATGTTCTTTCCACTTACAGATTATGGCCCCAAAAGGACTCACTGCATCTTTCAGTAGTTTAGAAATTCTTCTGTAACCAATTCTAGCAGTATGTCTTGCAACAATATTGTTGCGAAAATCTTGTGAGAGCTCACTAGTTTTACTCATCATGAGATGTTTCTTGTGTGGCACCTTGGTAATGAGACACCTTCTCATAGGCAGCCAGTTGGCCCAGCTGATATTATTATTCACGTGATTTTATAATCAGTTGTAATGTACACAGTTTGTCTATGTGTCTTCCTGCACTATTAACATGTGCTAATTTTGTGTTATTTTTTTTTCACAGAACTTTGAGTTTGGTGGACACTTATGTGGATGAATATTTTCACTAAAGTCAACCTTGACCAGTTGTGGTTTGTTCTCATTGATTTCATCCTCTTATTTTACTTATATGTAATTTTAAGTACTAGTATCATTACCACTTACATTTAATAGTTTTTTAAAATTACACACCTCTCGTGGGTTTTTTTTTTTATGGATTCTACTCTTTTTTCACTGTTAATATACAGTACAGACCATAAGTTTGAACACACTGTTAGGGTTTGAGTTCCCGCTGCTGCATAAGGGGAGTCTCAAACCAGTCCCGCTGCGGTCCCCCATTCATCTCTGGCCGCAGTGGAGCCTGCTCAGCAGAGACATCGGTCCCAGCGTCTTGCCCATACCAGTACTGTGCAGAAACTTGCTGCTGCCTCTCCTGAATATGCTATTATAGCCAGTGCTGGAGCAGACATCTTTGGGATGAAGTCCTGCGTTTCCCCTTCTGAGCATGCCCAGGGTAAGATCCCTCATTGGAGATCAGGGGTCACATGTTCAGGTACTGCAGCAGCTCCTATTGGTCCGCCAGGAAGATCCTGAAACTACATGTGTTTTGGAACAGTTTCTCATTGGTCCTTGTTTTTGGCAGGTCCTGTAGCTGTTACTATAAAAGGGTGGCATGGCTGGGCCGCCAAGCGCTAATATCAATCGTTATATGCTTTGCGCCAGTGTGGTCATGCGTGTGTGTGGTTAGGGCGGCTGAAATACGCCATTACAATACCGACTTAATCGGTGAGGAGCTTGGTATGCTAGCTGGTCAGGGTCGGTGTCCTTGATGCCCTAGATTACCGGCATAACCGGTGAGGAGTTTGATTGCCCTATTCAGGGCCTGGCGTTCAGACGTCATAGATTGCGGGTGACTCCCGTGAGGACATTAGCGCATGATCACGTTCTATGTTCGCTTAGCAGTCAACTGTGTACCTGGGTGCCTGACAGGACACAGAAGTTTGTCTCAGCGGCTCTGTGACACAACAGGGTTTCCTTTCAACGCTAGACAGCGCCCTAGCGTGTTTATTTTGTGACTCAGTGATGTTAAGTGAGTTTGCACACATCGCCATATAGCGCTGCGGCACTCCTTCTAGCGGCTCTGTGGAATAACAGAGTTCGCACATATTGCCACAGCGCGTTACGGCATTTATTTTGGTGACTCTGCGGGATAAAAGAGTTCACTTCTTGCGCCATTTTACTAGCAGCAGGTTTCGCCTGCACGGTGGACCCGGGCTGCGAACACACCTCTCTACATCATATATTTGGTGCGTTCCGCAGACCCTAACATAATATTAGAGCCAGGATCTGGCTAGTAAAATGGCGGATGACCAGCGTCTACCGCAGTACATCCAGTAGCTGGAGGGTAGGTTGGCTGCTCTTGAGCGCACAACCTCAGCTGTGGATGTTACCCCAGTCGCTGTTCAGGCTGCCAGCGTGGCTGCAGCCAGTTTGTCCTCTGCTACCTCTGCCCCTACATTATCTCACCTCCCGTTTCCTGACAAGTTTGCCGGTGACAGCAAGCAATGTCGGGGATTCGTGAGTCAGTGCTCTATACAGCTCGAGCTTCTGGCTGCACGTTTTCCCACGGATCGGGCACAAGTGGGTTTTGTACTGTCTCTACTCTCGGGCAGAGCGTTGGAGTGGGCAATGCCGCTGTGGGAGCGCGAAGATCGTGTGGTGCGGAGTGCTCCTCGTTTCCTGGAGGCTCTTAAAAAGGTCTTTTTAGGACCTCAGGTCACCCACGATACGGCGCTACAACTGCTGGCATTGGCACAGGGTTCGTCTTTGGTCAGTCAGTTTTTCCGTCCAGTTTCGGACTCTGGCCTCAGAGCTAGACTGGTCGGATAAAGTTCTCATTACAGTCTACTGGCGAGGACTGGCTGACCATGTTAAAGACGCTTTGGCTACCAGGGAGATTCCCGCCACACTGGAGAAGCTTATCTCCATATCTACCCGCAATGACCTCCGTTTTCACGAGCGGAGGTTGGAGCGGGCCCAGTGTAGGCAGAGGATTCGGTTGGCTCCCACCTTTGCCAAACCTCTCGAACCCCCAAATCTGGCGTCCGAACCCCAAAAGGCCACAGAGGTTCCTCGTGCAGGACCTAAGTCTCGAGTCGTCCGAGTATCTGTGGTCTGTAACCTTTGTCAGCAGACAGGACACTATGCCAACAAATGTCCACAGCGATCGGGGAAGCGATCGCGTCTAGTGGCCCTGGGAGGAGGTTCACTAGAGACAGCGGCATTTTCCTCCAAGATGACATTTAAAGGGACAGTCACTGTAGACTCTTCCACACTTACAGTCGAGCTTTGTGTGGACTCAGGAGCAGAGGGGAATTTCATGTCATCCACCTTTGCTCGTCGCCACGCAATACATCTGGTAGCGCTCGACAAACCAGTGACTGTCCGGGTAGTGAATGGGTTGACATTGCCCTCGCCAATTACACATCAGACTGTCCCTCTTACTTTGTGTGTACCCCCTTCCCATCAGGAAATTATTTCCCTTCTGGTCCTTCCCGAGGGAATAGACGAAATCCTACTGGGAGTACCCTGGCTCCATTCCCACTCCCCTCATATTGAGTGGACCTCCGGTAGGATACTGGGCTGGAGTGAGTCATGTAAGGACAGATGTGTCAGGGAGTGCATTCAGGTTACCACTACAAAGATTTGGTCTATTTACAGACAGCCCAGCGGCTAAATTCTCGTCAGGCCAGATAGTCACTGTTCTTCTCCCAGTTTCATTTCACCCTCCATTTCCTCTCCGGTGAGAAGAACATTCGGGCCGATGCTCTTTCTCGCTCCGTGGTGTCCTCTGAGGAGGTGGAGGAGGAGCCTTGGTTGATTGTCCCCACAGAGAGCCTAAGAACTGTGGCCCCGGTTTCGCTTGAGTCTGTGCCTCCGGGCAAGACTTTTGTGTCCACCAATTTGCGACCGGAGGTACTCTCTTGGGCACATTCGTCCAGGGTGGGTGGACATTTTAGGGCAAAAAGGACATCTGAGTTGCTGGCGAGGACATACTGGTGGCCACATATGGTCCATGACGTCAGGGAATACGTTCAGGCGTGCGTCTCCTGTGCCAAGAATAAGTCCCTCGACAACGGCCAGCTGGGCTACTTTTCCCTTTACCGGTGGCAGACAGGCCTTTGGAGATGGTCGGGATGGATTTTGTGGTGGGCTTACCCAAGTCTCGGGGCTGCACCATCATCTGGGTGATAACCGACCACTTCTCCAAAATGGTGCACTTAGTGCCGTTACCACGGTTACCGTCTGCACGGGCCTTGGCACCATTATTCATTAGGCATATTTTCCGCCTACACGGTATGCCAGACAAAATTGTCAGTGATCGAGGTCCCCAGTTTGCGTCTCGGTTCTGGAGAGAGCTGTGTCGTTTACTCAGCATTGAGTTGAATCTCTCCTCTGCATACCATCCCGAGACGAATGGGTTGGTAGAGAGGGCCAACCAGACCTTGGTCACATACTTGCGACATTTTGTCTCTGCCAGGCAGGATGACTGGGCATCCTTGCTACCATGGGCTGAGTTCGCTCTAAATAATGCTGTGGCTGACTCCACCGGACAAACCCCATTCCTCCTGAACTACGGTCAGCATCCGCGGGTACCAGTGCCCATGCCCGTGTCTTCCGCCGATTCCAGGGTGGCAGACTGGGCTGTGGAGGCACGGGACATTTGGGACGGCACCCAGGATGCCATTCAGGCCTCCAAAGAGAGGATGAGGTCTTCGGCTGATACCCATCGGCGCCCCGCTCCTACATTTGCTCCGGGTGACCTAGTGTGGCTTTCTGCCCGAAACATCAGGCTACGTGTAGAGTCCACCAAGTTGGCACCTCGCTTTTTGGGCCCCTTTAAAGTTCTTGTGCAGATGAACCCGGTGGTTTATCGCCTAGCCCTTCCGCCTCGCCTTGGTATCACCGACACCTTTCACGTGTCCCTCCTGAAACACGTAGCCATTTACCGGTTTTCCGAGTCATCTGCGGGACATCGGGTTCATCTACCGACGATCATGAGGTGAACGCCATTGTTGGGTGTAAGGTGGTTCGAGGCAAAAAATTTTATTTTGTGGATTGGAGGGGTTATGGGCCTGAGGATAGGTCCTGGGAGCCTGCCGAGCATGTTCACGCTCTGCAGCTAATCGCTGCCTTTGAGCGCAGCCCAAAGAAGGGGGGCCCCTAATTGGGGGGGTAATGTTAGGGTTTGAGTTCCCGCTGCTGCACAAGAGGAGTCTCGAACCAGTCCCGTTGCGGTCCCCCTTTCGTCTCTGGCCGCAGTGGAGCCTGCTCAGCAGAGACGTCGGTCCCAGCATCTTGCCCATTCCAGTACTGTGCAGAGACTTGCTGCTGCCTCTCCTGGATCTGCTATTATAGACAGTGCTGGAGCAGACATCTTTGGGACGAAGTCCTGCGTTTCCCCTTCTGAGCATGCCCAGAGTAAGATCTCTCATTGGAGATCAGGGGTCACATGTTCAGTGTTCAGGTACTGCAGCAGCTCCTATTGGTCTGCCAGGAAGATCCTGAAACTACATGTGTTTTGGAACAGTTTCTCATTGGTCCTTGTTTCTGGCAGGTCCTGAAGCTGTTACTATAAAAAGGTGGCATGGCTGGGCCGCCATGCGCTAATATCAATCGTTATATGCTTTGCGCCAGTGTGGTCATGCGTGTGTGTGGTTAGGGCGGCTGAAATACGCCATTACAATACCGACTTAATCGGTGAGGAGCTTGGCATGCTAGCTGGTCAGGGTCGGTGTCCTAGATGCCCTAGATTACCGGCATAACCGGTGAGGAGTTTGATTGCCGTATTCAGGGCCTGGCGTTCAGACGCCATAGATTGCGGGTGACTCCCGCGAGGACATTAGCGCATGATCACGTTCTATGTTCGCTTAGCAGTCAACTGTGTACCTGGGTGCCTGACAGGACACAGAAGTTTGTCTCAGTGGCTCTGTGACACAACAGGGATCGCTTTCAACGCTAGACAGCGCCCTAGTGTGTTTATTTTGTGACTCAGTGGTGTTAAGTGAGTTCGCACACATCGCCATATAGCGCTGCGGCACTCCTTCTAGCGGCTCTGTGGAATAACAGAGTTCGCACATATTGCCACAGCGCGTTACGGCGTTTATTTTGGCGACTCTGCGGGATAACAGAGTTCGCTTCTTGCGCCATTTTACTAGCAGCAGGTATCGCCTTCATGGTGGACCCCGGGTTGCGAACGCACCTCTCTACATCATATATTTGGTGCGTTCCGCAGACCCTAGCACACACCTTCTCATTCAAAGATTTTTCTGTATTTTCATGACTATGAAAATTGTACATTCACACTGAAGGCATCAAAACTATGAATTAACACATGTGGAATTATATACTTAGCAAAAAAGTGTGAAACAACTGAAAATATGTCTTATATTCTAGGTTCTTCAAAGTAGCCACCTTTTGCTTTGATTACAGCTTTGCACACTCTTGGCATTCTCTTGATGAGCTTCAAGAGGTACTCACAGGAAATGGTTTTCACTTCACAGGTGTGCCCTGTCAGGTTTAATAAGTGGGATTTCTTGCCTTGTAAATGGGATTGGGACCATCAGTTGTGTTGTGCAGAAGACTGGTGGATGCACAGCTGATAGTCCAACTGAATAGACTGTTAAAATGTGTATTATGGCAAGAAAAAAGCAGCTAAGTAAAGAAAAACGAGTGGCCATCATTACTTTAAGAAATGAAGGTTAGTCAGTCCCTAAAAATTGGGAAAACTTTGAAAGTGTCCCCAAGTGCAGTTGCAAAAACCATCAAGCGCTAGAAAGAAGCTGGCTCACATGAGGACCACCCCAGGAAATGGTTTGGGGTGAGCTGGACTGCAGAGTGAAGGCAAAAGGGCCAACAAGTGCTAAGCATCTCTGGGAACTCCTTCAAGATTGCTGGAAGACCATTTCCAGTGACTACCTCTTGAAGCTCATCAAGAGAATGCCACGAGTGTGCAAAGCAGTAATCAAAGCAAAAGGTGGCTACTTTGAAGAACCTAGAATATAAGACATATTTTCAGTTTTCACACTTTTTTGTTAAGTATATAATTCCACATGTGTTAATTCATAGTTTTGATGCCTTCAGTGTGAATTTACAATTTTCATAGTCATGAAAATACAGAAAAATCTTTGAATGAGAAGGTGTGTCCAAACTTTTGGTCTGTACTGTATATTTCTCCAGCATTTTGTGTATTCTAATAATAATAATAATCTTTATTTTTAAATAGTGCTAACATATTCTGCAGCGCTTTACAGTTTGCACACATTTTCATCACTGTCCCTGATGGGGCTCACAATCTATATTCCCTACCAGTATGTCTTTGGAATGTGGAAGGAAACTGGAGTACCCGGAGGAAACCCACCCAAACACAGGGAAAACATGCAGACTCATTGCAGATGTTGTCCTTGGTGATATTTGAACCCAGGACTCCAGCGCTGCAAGGCTTCAGTGCTACCCACTGAGCCACTGTACTGCCCCCTTTTCATCATTAAATCCACTGACTGTATTATAAACATATATATATTATGAATACGGTTTAGTTTCAGAATCAGCCATGTAGTGTCTTTTCTCATTTGCACAATCACCCCTTTGTATGATTGAAATTTTTTCTCTGTCCAATATGATATTGGTATATCTATTATGATGCGCACATCTGCACTTGTGCTGTGAATCTGCTTAACATGCTATGTTGTTACCCACAGTGTTACGTGCATGCGCATTGTTTGTATTTTGCTTTTTTGATCTGGCGCATGCGCTGTGTATAGTCTCAGTGCCACTGTTTACTTTCTGGAACCTGCACACAACCAGTAACATGTGTTTCCTGCTCTGCTTGTACATAGTTTATACCTCTTTACCTCAGACATATCGCAGTATGCATGTGTACTTATGCTTGCACGAAACTTGTATAGCTTGAAACATGCATTGGTCTCCTGCTATGTACGCTCATTGTATGCATTTCTTCACTTTCAATATTTTGCAGGATGCATGCGTGCTTACTCTTTGCCAGTATTAAAATTTCCCCTGGTAAGTCTCACAGCTGATTACTATTCCTCCTGATTATATGTGTATATATATATAACAATCAAATTGAAATGAAATACAATACAGTGTGGAAATATATAATAAATTGAAATTAGAATACTAAAAAATATTAAAAAATAAATCCACACCAAATAATTGAATCTCACAACAAAAAAAGGAGGTGGATGGCATAAACCAGCCAAATGACGAAGGAATAACCTTTCCGAAACGCGCGTCGGGGCGCGTTCTAGGCTGCCTGGCCACCACCAGCGATTTCCTCCCTGGTATTTCAGGTTGTATGATTATTTGTATGGACATTTAGTAGTTATGTTAGTCACGGTGATGGTTTGTATATGAGCACAGTTCATTTGGTGCGCATACTGTGGTTGTTTTCACTGGCAACATAGGATTTTATTTTTGTCAACATTACTCTTTGTGACACATTCTAGTTTGCATCAGTGATATGCATATATTCAAAAACATATTGTAAAGGACATATATACATTATTGTGATTGTTTTCACTGGCAACATTGTATTTTATTTATGCCTACACTATTTTTTGTTACACCATATTGTAAAGGGCATATACACATTATTGTGTGGATACACTGTTTTATGAATTTTATTTTAGCACAATTATATACATATATTTTCTTTTTTTGAATACACTTATATATAAATTTTTACTGTATTATCATTCAGTCCATTTTTACATATTTTTTGACATACTTTATTATTGACCTGATTGATTCTTATTATATACCAGGGTATTGGATCACACTGTGTGGGGCTTTTGGCTTCCTTTTTATCTTAATTGATGCTTGTGTTATATTTTTATGTGTATACTTAATAAAAAATTTGTTACATTTTACCCCCACTGCTGGGTGAAGTTCCTTCTTTCTTTTTCCCCCTATTCTTATTGCACTAAGGGTTACGTGTATATATATATGTATAGGTATCCAGAACCGTACTACAAGCCACCTTTGTGGCGAAACTCATTGGGCATCTTTTCCTGCCTCATTCACTGGGTCTAGGACTGTACCATTACATGCACCAGATATATTAGATTGGTGAGATTGGGCATTTTGCTGTCTGACCATTACGTGGCCTGGCACGTGGCAGAATTTACATTGTACAAGTTATTTAGATGGCATTGTGTCTTATATTCAGTCTTTGATGTTTTATGCATATTTATTTCGTTCTCATGTGGGCTATCTGCTAATAGGCTTCTATGACTGTTTTTTATTGTAAATTACATGTTATTATGAAGTAAAAAATTTTTCAGCTCAATTATGTAATTCCACTTTGTGCACAGAATGGTAGTGTCATAAGTGCATGCATTTATATTTTTACATGTTCTGTTCTTTGGCATCATATATACCTGAATATTCATTGTTTGTATATACACCAGGTGCTGATCATATACTTGTATATCCTCTTACTGGGTCATCCTTTGGTAGTATGTTATTATACATTACATCTTTGATATTGAGTGTGTCATTTGTTAGGCAGGTTTCAGCTGTAATGTGGGTTTTGTGTCACGTGTTTCTTACTTTTAAATGTTTTTAAGAATTGTTTGAGGCTTTTATGAATCAATAAAGCATTGATATATTTTTTGGTGATCCCTGGTTTATAGCATGTTTCTTTTTTCGACATTTAGCTTTTAGTGACATTCTACAGGCTAATACCAAATATATGGTGATACCCTGTTTTTCTATGTTGCAGAAATCTAGCACCGCACTTTACCCTTAAAACACCATCCCCACTGTCAAACATGGTGTGAGGATGCTTTTCTTTAGCAGGGACAGTGAAGCAGGTCAGAGTTGATTGAAAGATGAATGGAGCTAAACCTGGGCAATCCTGTAGGAAAACCTGTTAGAGACTGCAAAAGACTTGAGACTGGTACATAGGTTCACCTTCCAGCAGGACATCAACCCTAAATTGACAGAGAGAACAACAATGGAATGGTTTGGATCCAAGCATGTTCATGAGTTTGAATGGCCCAGTCACATTCCAGACCTAAATCCCATTGAGAATCTGTGGCAAGACTTGGCAATTGCTGTTCACAGACGCTCTCCATCCATTCTCACTGAGCTACAGTTATTTTGTACAGAAGAATGGGCAAAGAAGACACCCTATAGATGTGCGAAGCTGGTAGAGACAAAAGACTTGTAGCAGTAATTGCATCAAAAGATGGTCGTGCAACTTATTGACTCGGGGGGCTAAATACAAATGCATATCATAATTTTCAAATTAAAATTTTAAAAAATATTTAGAAAACAAAGTATCATTTCCCTTCCACTTCTCAAATAGTTGCTACTTTGTGTTGATATATCATATAAAGTCCCAATAAAATACATTTAATTTTGTGAGTATAACGTGAAAAAATGTGGAAAAGTTCATGGGGTATTAATATTTTTCAAGACATTGTATATTTAGCAAACCTATTAACTAAAACACAATCAGCAAAAGCAACCAACAACCAGCCAAAATGGTGTTACAGTTTTGTTTGATTGTATAAGCTTAAAAAATATAGCTATTGTGCCAGATAATTTTAGATGGGATAAGCTAACAGATCTTTTTTCCTCAAATAGTTCAATAATTGTATTAAAAAGTTGTCTTTGATTTTCAATACAGTTGAGGACATTAGATAAATTATTACATAATTTAGATTTATGAAAAATTTGCCACAAAAAAAGTTTTTCTCCTTTTTAGATCACTAAAATTATATATTAACATATTTGAAGCAAATGAAACTAAGGGTTGTTTTCGTACATTGCTTACATATATTACTGTATAATTATCTTTTGTTGATCAAAAATAGAAATCATTTCAAGCATGGTATAAATAGGGATTGTGTTTATTCCAAATTCTTAGAGAAAAGGCACAAGATTATATCAGCATGTTCATTATTTTAATGCAATTAGACTTCCATTGATTATATAACAAATTTCTTTATATCTCAAAACAACGCTATCAAAACAAAGAGTTAAAAGGCATTACAATTACCTGCTGTGTTCAGTTAACACCAGATTCATTGAGCGTTATTGTTTGCAGTTTTAGTACAGATTTAGGAGTGATTGCATTGATTTTTACAGAATACAGAAATACTCAATGAATCTTTCTTAAGACTTTCCTTAGATACAATGTTCAGTTAAAAAACGTCTTTAATTGATCACACATTCTGAAGCACCTTGGGCAAAAAATGTTTTTCATTGCCAATAAAGCTATTGCTGACTTCATAATAGAGAGAAATGTGTTAATTGGCAGGATTAAAATAAACAATCCTTTAAATTTGGGTGGAGTGGATTTCTGCATTTAGAAAGTAGGTGAAGATGCCAAGAAATATGTAAATCCTCTCCTCTAAAAGCCTCAGAAAACTGCTTGATAGCTTCAGTGAAGAGCTTAAGCATTGCTCTCTCTCCCTTATAAACAATAAACCTTCAACGTAAAAAAAGACAGTAACAAAGGCAAATTATGAACCTGTTGGCTAAGATAATTTAAAGAATTGGTCAAGGTAACCATTACTGTATGGAACAGTGGATTGATCTTAGTTTTTTGCTCATCCTTTCTTTAACCTTCCTTTCTTGTCCATTCATTGGCTGACCATTAAACAAATACTATTCAGATTCCTTAGCTTAATCTACAAATACATGCAAGCTCCACTCTGTCATTGAATGCATGAATTGGCCAAAAGATGTGCTAAGCGTTTCAATTTTTTCTTATTATCCAGAGCAGTATTGCTATTCATATTTTATATATTCCATGTCTACATGCTTTAGCACGACAGAGTGCAACATCGTTTGTATATTGTATATGGAGGTTGCTGCCCCTAGTATACACTATTCACATTTGCTATTCATATTTCATATATTCCATGCTTTAGCATGACAGAGTGCAACTTCTTTTGTATCTCATTCTGAGCTGGGCATTTCATCTATATAGTTTCCCATGGACATGTGTCTACAAAGTCAAGCACCTTTCCTGCTCTGCCCTTATTCACATTGAGGTTGGCTGACACAAGGTAAGGTTTTTATACTAGACAGGACAGGACTATCCCAAATGGATACGCCCTGTCTTGGTGGGGTGGCTTTTACTCTATTTTGATCCAAATAGTGTTAACTAAGTATTCTATGTTATTTAAATGGACTATTACCATTTACTTATTTACTTACGATAGGATATATGGTCATTTTGTTTTTTCTTGGGTTTTGTCTATCAAATGGCCACAGTGTGAACATGCTCTTACACATTGCATGTATACCAATTCATGATCCATTTCATTTATTGGGTTTTTCTGTAGTTTCTTGTGCTTTGTACAAACAGACGTGTGGCCCCCTTTCTGAGCTATGCATTTGGTTTGGCTGTTATTTCTTATATTCGAGAAAGGCTGAAAGGTTTGCTAACCTATTGTACAGTACTATGCAAAAGCTTTAGGCAGATGTGGAAATATGCTGAAAAATATAAATGCATTAAAACTAAAAGTTTTACTAAAAGTACCAGTCTGTCATTGTAAATTTGATTACTGTAAACGATATCTTTAACTTTGTATGTAACCCCTTCTCATGTACAGCACCATGGGATTAATGGCGCTATATAAATAAATAATAATAATAATTATAGTTTATTTTTATCAGTTAACAAAATTCAAAGTAAATGAATAAAGTAATCTAAATCAAATAAATATTTGGTATGAACATCCTTTGCCTTTAAAATATCATCTCAGCACTAATTGTCTCCTAGGTACACTTGCACATAGATTTTGAAGAAATTTGGCAGGATCGTTGTTCCAAACATCTTGGAGAACTAACTACAGATCTTCTGTGGATATAGGCTTACACTGATCCTCCTATCTCTTCATTTAATCCCAGACAGACTTGATGTTGTTAAGATCATAGCACCGTGGGGGGCATATCATCACATTCAGAATTTATTGTTCTTTTTTATGCTGAATATAGTTCTTAATGTCATCAGCTGTATGTTTGGGGCTATTGTCCTATTACAGAATAAATTTGGAACAAATCAGATGTCTACCCAATGGGACTGCATGATGGATAAGTATATGCATGTATTTCTCAGCCCTGAGGACACCATTATTCCTGATCAAATCCCCAACCACATTTACTAAAATGCAACCATAAACTTGTAAGGAACATCCACCATGCATCACTGTTGTCTGCAGACACTCATTATGGAACTATTCTCCATCCTTTCGATAAACTTCTTTCTGTTATAGCCAAATATTTCAAATATTGACTGATCAGTCCAAATCACTTTAGCTTGTTTCAAAGTAGAAAGTACACTATGGTTATGGCTGGAATTCTTCTATAAAGGCCAAATGTCTGGCCAGACTTCTCCGAACAGTTGATGAATGAAGCTTGGTGCCATTGGTTGCTGTCAGTCCTAAGCTGATGTCACTGCTGAGTATTTTCCAATTTGAAAGGGAAGTAAGCATGATGTGTCTTTCATTTGCTTCACTGTTTCCTTTTCTTATATACATGTTAGGCTGTGGTTCACGGTCCGGACCACAGCGCTTTGGACGGAGCGGAAATTCCGCTCCTCTAAGCCCCGCCCCCTTTATGACGCGCGATCTTTCGGAGGTGTTCAGGAACCTCCGAACACCTCGGAAAGAGCGCAGGCTACATAGCCTGTGTTAATTCTGTGCGGCGACGCACCGTCGCCGCAATACGCAGGACATGCTGCGGTCTAAAAGACGCGCGCATGTCGTTTACGCAGGTTTGCCACCTGCGTATTGTTACGCATAGTGGAGACGGGATTCCTTGAAATCCCTCCACTATGCTGTAACATCTGGACGCTGCGTGTTTGGCGCTGCGCCAGCGCACAGCGCCAGACACGCAGCGTATCCTGACCGTGGAAATCGCCCTTAAGTGACACTTCATGAAAATTATGCAAATTGTCTCTTCAGAGAGGAAGAGAGCTAGAACTTAGTGCCACCTTTTGGAAGGTAGCAATCCTACAAGTCAATGTCGACCTTTAACGAGCTTATCACATGACCTAGGATATAGCCAAACCAGAATCTCAATTGCAGACACTGTGTTTCGGGTTCAGCCCCTCGTCAGTGCAAAGCGGAGATCTGGTTTGGCTGTGTGAGAGGCGTCAGACCATTGTCCAAGAAATCTCCGCAAGGAGTGACGATATTTCTTGGACAATGGTCTGACGCCTCTCACACAGCCAAACCAGATCTCCGCTTTGCACTGACGAGGGGCTGAACCCCGAAACACAGTGTCTGCAAATTGAGATTCTGGTTTGGCTATTATCCTACGTCATGTGATAAGGCTCGTTAAAGGGTCGACATTGACTTGTAGGATTGCTACCTTCCAAAAGGTGGCACTAGAGTTCTAGCTCTCTTCCTCTCTGAAGAGCATTGCATAATTAGCATATTTCCCAGAGGAGCATTGCGGCTTTAAGTCTCCTCATCTGCATGCTTAGCATGTTGATCTCCGCAAGGAGTGACGATATTTCTTGGACTTTCATGAAAGCCACACACATTTTTACTTTGCCCCATGTTTGTTTCTAAGGCTGTGTGATGTGATAACCCAATCTCATTATCATAAGGGTTCAATACATTGGAAAAATCATATCCTTTCAGAAATCATCATTTAAATACTTCCAGCATTTATTTTCTCAGATATTTCTCAGATATTTCTTAATTCTTCCTGAAAAACGTACTGGATTCCACGCTAATTGGCAATAAAAATGTCTTGGCAGAAGGATTATATGCCAGTTTTTAAAGTAGCAGTTGTGATGATTCATTCTCTATGTAGAAAAAAAACATCTAGTTTACAAGCTGTCAAATTCCATGTTTTCTTTGAATTTAAAAAGTCTGCAAAGAATTTGGTCATTTAGTGTCTCCTTGGGACAGATGGCTGGGAATTAAAACCTTTTTATAATACAGTTCTGCAAGCATTTAGAGCACAGATCTGTCCAATTTTTTGCCATATTGCTAAAAGCATTTTATACTTAGCTTTAGTTTCTACTGCTGTTGTAAATTGGGTAGTTTTATTTTTAAGTTTCTAAACTCAAACTATAGAATATTCACAAGTAAAAGAATACAACTATGCAAGTCCATTTGTACTTTTTTATCAATATATTTTAATATTTTCTTATAAATTAGGTTAAAGCATGAGTGATTTTATCTTCAAAGCAGTTGATTCTGGAACCCCTTGTGATAAGCAGAATCAGGAGACCATAGTGCTTATCATGAACTCTTATCATGTATCCAGAAAAAGCACCACTACAATGGTACGGCTTTACTTGTACTGATGGTTTACTTATTGGTTGCTGTCCTATGAGTCAGGCTCCGCTGATCATAAATTGATTACTCATCAAATGATAGGCAACCAACGTCCTGGACAATGTGCTTAAAGGGAATCTGTCACTCCATTTTTCGTATATAAGCTGCAACCACCGCCTACAGGGAGGGAAAGCATTACACCTCTCGGAACAGTGTCTGGGAGGCTGTGGTGGCTGCTGCACGCAATGTTGATCGAAAGCAAGCTTTTGAGTGTCATCGTAAAGAAAGGTGGCTATGTTGGTCACTGATTTTTTTTTTTTTTGAATGTCAGAAAAGTTTATTTCTAAATTTTGTGTTGTTATATTGCTTTAACTGGTGAAAATAAACAAGTGAGATGGGTATATATTTGGTTTTTATTAAGTTGCCAAATAATTCTGCACAGTAATAGTTACCTGCACAAACAGATGTCCTTCTAAGATAGCCAAATAAAAAAAAAAAAAAAAAACCACTCCAACTTACACAAATCTTAAGCTTTGATATTTATGAGTCTTTTGGGTTGATTGAGAACATAGTTGTTGTTCAATAATAAAAAGAATCCTCTCAAATACAAGTTGCATAATAATTATGCAAAAAGTATATAATGCTCCATATATAATGGGCCCCGTATATGATGCTCCAGTGTATAATGGGCCACATTTATAATGCTACAGTGTATGATGACCCCATGCATGATGCTCCAGTGTATGATGGGCCAATATAATGCTTCATATATAATGGGCATCATTTATAATGCTCCAGTGTAAAATGGGCCCTGTATATGATGCTCCAGTGTATGATGGGCCACATTTATAATGCTCCACTGTATGATGGGCCCCATGCATGATGCTCCAGTGTATGATGGGCCTATATAATGCTCCATATATAATGGACCCCATATGATGCTCCAGTGTATGATGGGCCCCATGGATGATGCTCCAGTGTATGATGGGTCTATATAATGCTCCATATATAATGGGCCCCATTTATAATGCTCCAGTGTATAATGGGCCCCGTATATGATGCTCCAGTGTATGATGGGCCACATTTATAATGCTCCAGTGTATGATGGGTCCCATGGATGATGCTCCAGTGTATCATGGGCCCCATTTATAATGCTATAGTGTATGATGGGCCCATGGATGATGCTCCAGTGTATGATGGGCCTATATAATGCTCCATATATAATGGGCCCCATATGATGGTCCAGTATATGATGGGCCCCATGGATGATGCTCCAGTGTATGATGGGCCTAAATAATGCTCCTTATATAATGCGCCCCATTTATATTGCTCCAGTGCATAATGGGCCCTATCTATGATGCTCAAGTGTGTGCTGGGCCCCACATATAATTCTCTAGTGTATAAAGCTCCCCATATATTGCTCCAAACATTAAAAAAAATGAAATACCTCCCCTCACTGGGCACTGCTCTACTCTGGACTCCTCAGCGTCGCCATCTTCCAGCTCTCTGCACTTGGATTGTTCAGGCAGAGGGCGTACAGATGTTACGTCATCGCGCTCTCTGACCTGAATGTCACTGTCAGGAAACGCGGAAGACGTCACAGTGGTGGAGCAAGTAGAGGTAGGTATTGCAAGTGCTGGGGCCCTGAGCAAGCAGGGGGGGCCCACTCGTGGGCGATGGCACTGGCACAGGGCCCCTCAGAGTACGCCGGTGTGTCTGATGGTGAGTGGGCCCCCCACCGTCAGAGACACCAGCGTAGTATGAGGGGCCCTGTGCCAGTGCCGTCACTCACGAGTGGGCCCCCTCACCTGCTCAGGGCACCGCGACTTGCTCGGGTGCACCATGTGCTGACACCATCCCTGGGGGGAATAGCCAAGTTTAGGGAGGTGGAAAAGCTGGCATATGTTGAGGTGTAGACTGGACGTTCAGCAGCTGCAAATGGAGGAATTGGAGAAGTCGGAGGAAGAGGAGGACAAAGCGAGCCATTTTGCTGGCAACCTATGTGTCATCAGGGGGAAGGTGGGACAAAATCCTTTGAAACTCATGCATGGTTCATTTTAATGAAGGTGAGATCACCAACATTTTGGGTCGACAGCCGGGTCCTTCTTTCTGTCAGGATTGATCCAGCAGTACTGAAGACTCTTTCTGATAGCACACTACCAGCAGGACAAGCGAGCTCCTGTAAGGCATATTGTTCCAGATCAGGCCAGGTGTCCAGTTTACAGGCCCAGTAGTCAAAGGGGCATGAACTGTGAGGGAGAACATCGATAGGGGAGGAGAGTTAATTTTGAACCATAATTGACAAATGCTGTCTCCTGTCTGTTGCAATCGATTCAGTATTACCAGTCGTGTGAGCGTTACTCGAGAAATCAGTCCACAACATGGTCATGAAACCCGTCTCCAACGCCACTTCAGCTGTGTGCACCACGAACACCTCTTCCATTTGGCCCAGTAGGCTCGTGGTAGAACCTGCACCGCTGCTGTGTACTGGGAATGCCTCTAACAAACGGTTTACCAGAGTTGCTTGTTTGTTCGCCAATATTAGCTCTAGGTTCTCTTGTGGCGTGATGTTCTATAATTTGCCTTTATAGCATGGATCGAGGATGCTGGCCAACCAGTAGTCGTGATCCTTCATAATTTTGGCAATGCGGGGGTCCCTTTTTAGTATCCGCAAGGCATAATCACACATGTGGGCCAATGTTCCAGGTGTCAATGATGCACTGACAGTGGTGGGTGGGAGGAGCACTTTCTGCCAAATCCACATCCCTCCAGTCATGCACAAACCCTGTACCTGAACTTGGCAAGCAAATATTTTCTCTTGCCCCCTGATAAGCATCGTCCTCCCCAAAATAATCATCCCTTTCATCCTCCTCCTCCTCTTCCTCTTCTTCCTCCACCTCGTCCAGGACAGTTCCCTGAGCAGACAATGCCGTACACTGGCCACACGTTGAGCACGCACAGATATGAAATGGCACGGAGATAACTACCACTAATTTGTGCATCTTTTGTTTAACTAAAAAGTACTGGTGTTTTTTACGTGAAAGGACACACAGGAGTCCAAAAAAGTATTGCCGTACACTGGCCACATATTGAGCACGCACAAATATGAAATGGCAGAGGAGTTAACAGTACCACTTAGGCCTCTTTCACACTTCAGTTGTACGACGTCAGTCAAAATCCGCCTTTTTTTTAATTTGGCGGATCCGCCATTTTTTTTTGGCGTATCCGCTGTTTTCCCATAGACTTGTATTACTGGCAGATTGCGTCCGTTGGATCCGCTTAATTTTGGCTTCTGCTGTCTCAATTGGATGGACATTGTAACGTTTTTTGTCTGGTCTAAATGGCGGATGCTGGCGGATCACGACGGATCCGCCGCGTCTGCCAAATTTTTACAATGGGCGCCTGTGGGCGGCGGATCCGTCGCAATCCGTCATTTGAGGATTCCCCCGACGGATCCGTCGGTTTGGATTGAGCATGCTCCAAATGTTGGATACTTTTCCAGACAGCCCCAAAACTAAATAAACAAGCCAGGTCTGCCTCATTTCTCATTATGCCACACATGAAGACACTGCCAGGAAGACTGAAGACTGCCAGCAAGCTTGAAAACCCTGCCAGGAAGCATCAAGCATCAAGACCCTGCCTGCCAGCTAGCCAGCCAGAGAGATTGGTTGCCAGCCCTGCTGACTCCTGCCAGCTAGTGTGAGTATAAATGCAATCATGTGTGATTGCAGCATGTTTGAGTGTGTGTCCTGCATTCTTATTTTCTTTCATACTGTAGTTATATTTCCAACATGTTTCGTTTTCATAATGTACTAGTATTTTTGTGTGCGTGCGTGCATGCATATGTGTGTGTGTGCGTGCATATGTGTGTGTGTGCGTGCATATGTGTGTGTGCATGCATGTGTGTGTGTGTGTGCGTGCATGTGTGTGCGTCTGTTTGTTTCAAGGCATGTGTATTTTGTTTCTTTTAATGTAATGTAATGTAATCTATTTTAAATAAAGAGCAGTGTAGCTCCTACTTGACCCCCCAAAAAAAGTTAAAAAAAACACATTACAATAAAAACTGTCTACAAAAACTGTCCGTAGTATAATTTCAAACAAAGGTTATTTGTGTTATTATTGGTATACCACACAAAATGTATGGGGTGTATACAAAGGTGTATACAAAGGTTATGGGGTGTATACAAAGGTTATGGGGCGTATACAAAAGTGTATACAAAGCTTATGGGGTGTATACAAAGGTTATGGGGTGTATACAAAAGTGTATACAAAGGTTATGGGGTGTATACAAAAGTGTATACAAAGGTTATGGGGTGTATACAAAAGTGTGTACAAAGGTTATGGGGTGTATACAAAGGTTATGGGGTGTATACAAAAGTGTATACAAAGGTTATGGTGTGTATACAAAGGTTATGGGGGTAGGTATCTAAAGTTGGAGGGTTGGTGTTTAGAAATGTTTTATTTTTTTGGGTGAGGGTGAAACAGGAGGTGGAGGGTTTCTGTAGCTTGTGCATTGCGTATCAAGAGGATATAAAATACGGCGTTAGAAAACCGCGCAAGTAATCTTTTTATTATTTTTGGGTATCACAGGTTTAAGTGTCTTTATACTTGCAGATTACTTTGAAGACCTAGTCAGGCCCAAGAGGACCTAGTCAGACCCAAGAGGACCCAGTCAGGCCCAAGTTTACAGTTATGTAAGTATATTGGCAAGAAAGCTTGTTACATCCTTTGTATAGTAGCTAACCAAGTGTCTTTGTACTTGCAGATTACTTGGAGGACCCAGTCAGGCCCAAGAGGACCCAGTCCAGGCCCAAGAGGGACAAAGTCAGGCCCAAGAGGACCCAGTCAGGCCCAAGAGTTTTGTTCTGATGTAAGTATATTGGCAATAGAGCTTTTCTTTATTTTATACAGTAGCTAAATTGTCTTTATGCTTGCAGATTATAGTAAGTAGTAAAGCAATGACTACCAATCCAAAAAGTTATTCAAATAAGCAGGGTAGGATCTATTCTAAAATATAACTTTTAATATTATTCTATTAAAATCAATAACATAAACCAAAGTGACATATAAGGACACACAGAAAAAACAAAAAAGAGTCAGAATTGATACTCAGCCAATTCCTATGACACAGCAATCAAAGAAAAGGGGTTGTATCCAACAAAACCCCCCATATAGAAATAATTAAATGAAGTGTATCTTATATATGATCCAACTTTTTCATAAGTATATTGGAACGATCTCACCTCATTTGTAGTTTGCCAGCCTCAAAAAGCCATAATTTCTGGTCACATTGGGAGAAGGTTTTTAACCCCTTAATGTCCACTGACGTGCAGAGTCCGTCATGGCAAGGTGCCAGTTCCGGCACCAGGACGGACTCTGCACGTCATGGCTTTGATCTACCACTGCGTGCACCTACAGCGCTGTGCTTGGTCAGTCAATCTGACTGACCAAACACAGCAGAGATCGCACAGGAGAAGCTGAAATTTCAGCTTCCCCAGCGCGATCAGTGCAGGAGCCGGCGCTGCAGTGGCCAGGCTTCCTGCACTGACAGCCAGGAGCGGAGCCCCCCGCCCCTGGCTGTTAACCCCCTGACTGCTGCGATCGAGCGCGATCGCAGAGCTCAGGGGGGGAAGCAGAGGGTCGGGAGCTCCCTCTGCCTCAGATCAGCACCCTGCAATGTATTTGCAGTGGCCGATCTCTGCCTTGATGACCCGGGGGTTGTCATGACAACCTCCGGGTCATCTAGCTACGGAAAGCTGCTGTGATCATGTCACAGCAGCTTCCACTATAGTTGCAATGCATTGCAATGCCAGAGCATTGCAATGCATTGTAACTGCAATAAAAAGTAAAAAAAGTGAAAGTCCCATAAAGGGACAAGTTAAAAAAAAACATTTTTTAAAAAAAATTGTAAAAAAAATATAAAAAAATAATTTTAAAAAAATCCCTAAAAAATACACATTTTTATGTAATAAAAAAAATAAAAAACAAAAAACATACACATGTTTGGTATCGCCACGTCCGTAAAAATCCCATCTATAAAAGCGTAACCCTAGTTAACCCCTTCAGTGAAAGCCGTAAAAAAAAAAACACAAAAAAGTAGTAAATTATACTTTTTCCAAGCGGTATCATTATACCGCTTGGAAAAAGTGCAATAACACGCGATCAAAAAGTCAGATATAAATAATCATGGTACCGCTGAAAACGTCATCTTGTCCCACAAAAAACAAGCTGCTATACAGCATCATCAGCGAAAAAATAAAAAAGTTATAGCTCGCGGAATAAACTGATGCAAAAATAATTATTTTTTCTATAAAATTTTTTATTGTGTAAAAAACGCCAAAACATAAAAAAAATATATAAATGAGGAATTGCCGTAACCGTAGTGACCCGAAGAATAAAGCTGCTTTATCAATTTTACCACACACGGAACGGAGGAAAAAAAAACAATTCCTGAATTGCTGGTTTTTGTTCATTCTGATTCCACAAAAATCGGAATAGGAAACGATCAAAAAACGTTATGTGCCTGAATATGGTACCAATAAAAACGTCAGCTCGTCCCGCAAAAAATAAGCCCATAGATAACTCTGTCGGCCGAAATATGGAAAAATTATAGCTCTCAAAATACGGCGATGCAAAAATTTCTTACAAAAAATTATTCCAAAAAAAAGCATCTTTTAGTGTGTGACAGAAGCTAAACATAAAAAAAAGGGTGTAAATCTGGTATCGCTGTAATCGCACCGATCCAAGGAATAAAGTCGCCTAATCACTAATACTGCACGAGGAACGGCGCAAAAAAGAAAACCAATTCTTCACCTTTTGTGGATTTGTTCATTGTGCCTCCCAAAGATCGCAGTAAGGCGATCACAGTGGTTCCCCCCACATATGGGGTATCAGCGTACTCAGGACAAAATTCACAATAGCTTTTGGGGTCCTATTTCTCCTGTTACCCTTATAAAAATAAAAATTTGGGGGCAAAAAGATTATTTTTGTGGAAAAAAATATGATATTTTTATTTTCACGACTCTACGTTATAAACTTCTGTGAAGCACTTGGGGGTTCAAAGTGCTCACCACACATCTAGATAAGTTCCTTGGGGGGTCTAGTTTCCAAAATGGAGTCACTTGTGGGGGGTTTCTACTGTTTAGGCACATCAGGGGCTTTCCAAACGTGACATGACACCCGCAGACCATTCCATCAAAATCTGCATTTGAAAAAGGCGCTCCTTCCCTTTCCAGCTCTGCCATGCGTCAAAATAGTGGTTCCCCCCCACATATGGGATATCAGCGTACTCAGGACAAATTGCACAATAGCTTTTGGGGTCCTATTTCTCCTGTTACCCTTATAAAAATAAAAATTTGGGGGCAAAAAGATTATTTTTGTGGAAAAAAATATGATATTTTTATTTTCACGGCTCTACGTTATAAACTTCTGTGAAGCACTTGGGGGTTCAAAGTGCTCACCACACATCTAGATAAGTTCCTTGGGGGGTCTAGTTTCCAAAATGGAGTCACTTGTGGGGGGTTTCTACTGTTTAGGCACATCAGGGGCTTTCCAAACGTGACATGACACCCGCAGACCATTCCATCAAAATCTGCATTTGAAAAAGGCGCTCCTTCCCTTTCCAGCTCTGCCATGCGTCAAAATAGTGGTTTACCCCCACATATGGGGTATCAGCGTACTCAGGAAAAATTGCACAATAACTTTTGGGGTCCTGTTACCCTTTGGAAAATAACAATTGGGGGTGGAAAGATCATTTTTGTGGAAAAGATATGATTTTTTAATTTTACTGCTCTACGTTATAACCTTCTGTGAAGCCCTTGGGGGTTCAAAGCTTTCACCACACATCTAGATAAGTTCCTTGGGGGGTCTAGTTTCCAAAATGGGGTCACTTGTGGGGGGTTTCCACTGTTTAGGCACACAGGGACTCTCCAAATGCGACATGGCGTCCAATCTCAATTCCAGCCAAAAAAGTCAAATGGCGCTGCTTCCCTTCCAAGCTCTGCCATGCGCCCAAATAGTGGTTTACCCCCACATATGGGGTATAAGCGTACTCAGGACAAATTGCACAATAACTTTTTGGGTCCTTTTACCCCTTGGAAAATAAAAATTGGGGGTGGAAAGATCATTTTAGTGGAAAAGATATGATTTTTTAATTTTACAGCTCTACGTTATAACCTTCTGTGAAGCCCTTGGGGGTTCAAAGCTCTCACCACACATCTAGATAAGTTCCTTGGGGGGTCTAGTTTCCAAAATGGGGTTACTTGTGGGGGGTTTCCACTTTTTAGGCACACAGGGGCTCTCCAAATACAACATGGCGTCCAATCTCAATTCCAGCCAAAAAAGTCAAATGGCGCTGCTTCTCTTCCGAGCTCTGCCATGCACCCAAATAGTGGTTTACCCCCACATATGGGGTATCAGCGTACTCAGGACTAATTGCACAATAACTTTTGGGGTCCTTTTATCCTTTGGAAAATAAAAATTGGGATGAAAAGATCATTTTTGTGGAAAAAATATGATTTTTTAATTTTACGGCTCTACGTTATAACCTTCTGTGAAGCCCTTGGGGGTTCAAAGCTCTCACTACACATCTAGATAAGTTCGTTGGGGGGTCTAGTTTCCAAAATGGGGTTACATGTGGGGGGTTTCCACTGTTTAGGCACACAGGGGCTCTCCAAATGCGACATGGCGTCCAATCTCAATTCCAGCCAAAAAAGTCAAATGGCGCTGCTTCCCTTCCGAGCTCTGCCATGCACCCAAATAGTGGTTTACCCCCACATATGGGGTATCAGCGTACTCAGGACTAATTGCACAATAACTTTTGGGTCCTTTTATCCTTTGGAAAATAAAAATTGAGATGAAAAGATCATTTTTGTGGAAAAAATATGATTTTTTAATTTTACGGCTCTACGTTATAACCTTCTGTGAAGCCCTTGGGGGTTCAAAGCTCTCACTACACATTTAGATAAGTTACTTTGGGGGTCTAGTTTCCAAAATGGGGTCACTTGTGGGGGGTTTCCACTGTTTAGGCACACAGGGACTCTCCAAATGCGACATGGCGTCCAATCTCAATTCCAGCCAAAAAAGTCAAATGGCGCTGCTTCCCTTCCGAGCTCTGCCATGCGCCCAAATAGTGGTTTACCCCCACACATGGGGTATCGCTGTACTCAGGAGAAATTGTACAACAAATATTGTGGTTCATTTTCTACTGATACCCTTGACAAAATTTTAAAAAATTGTGTTGAAAGAAAAATTTTGGGAAAAAAAGTTAAATGTTAATTTTTTCCTTCCACATTGCTTCAATTCTTGTGAAGTACCTAAAGGGTTAATAAACTTCTTGAATGTGGCTTTGAACACGTTGAGGGGTGCAGTTTTTAGAATGGTGTCACTTTTGGGTATTTTCTGTCATATTGACCCCTCAAATTCACTTCAAATGTGAGGTGGTCCCTAAAAAAAATGGTTTTGTAAATTTTGTTGGAAAAATGAGAAATTGCTGGTCAACTTTTAACACTTATAACTTCCTAACAAAAAAAATTTTGGTTCCAAAATTGTGCTGATGTAAAGTAGACATGTGGGAAATGTTATTTATTAACTAATTTTTGTGACATATCTCTCTGATTTAATGGCATAAAAATTAAAAGTTTAAAAATTGCAAAATTTTCAAAATTTTTGCCATATTTCCGTTTTTTTCATAAATAAACGCAAGTTATATTGAAGAAATTTTACCACTATCATGAAGTACAATATGTCTCGAGAAAACAATCTCAGAATCGCCAAGATCCGTTGAAGCGTTCCAGAGTTATAACCTCATAAAGAGACAGTGGTCAGAATTGTAAAAATTGGCCTGGTCTTTAACCTACAAAATGGCTTGGTCTTTAAGGGGTTAAATCATCTGCCTTCCTTTAGGATATCCCACCAGAACTCATTACAAGATTTCTACATTTGCCCCATATAGTGCTTCCCGACGCGTTTCGTCATTACTCATCAGGGGAAGGGTAACCAGATAGCCTGGCAGAGAAGAAATCATCCACCACTCAGCATGGGGGTCAAGAGGCATCACCTGTTTTTTGGTGTGTCCCATTTAAATATGCCGCTGTCTGCTCCACGTGTCAGCGGCATCTGGGCGTCATCAGGGTGCGTCCCACAAACTGGGCGCTACCTATGTCGTCACTTCCGGTGTCCTGGACCATAGCATATCCGGTCAGTGGAACGCAACTGAACCGCGATGTTTACTTCCGGTTTTACAGTTTCATTGTTATGAAGCGAACGTCATCACTTCCTGTATCTCAGGCGATATCATATCAGGTTTCAGGAACCCCGCTGCGCCATAGTACTTGTTATTAATAATTTATAAACATGGTGTATCGTCTCCCAATTATCACCATGTGTTTATAGGGACATGTCTACATGATATTAAATAAGTACTCAGACTAAATACAAAAAGGGGGAAAAAAGATTTTTTTGTCATACAGTGGTATTATACCATAGCTTCCAAAAAAATTCCCTTAAGATTTTTGTCAAGGCATGTACTGGTTTTGATCCACAGAGGAACACCATTCCTGGATATAAAAAGTATTTTTCAACTCATTTTTTTCAATATGTATACATCAGGAGAGGTCAAAAAAAGGGTTAATAAAAATAAAAAGATTTCTGGACTGTTTTAGATGATGTTAGAGGACATTGGATGGTATTAAGGGATATTGTAAGACAAAAAGATATTTAGAGAATTAGAGAAATTTTAGTGGGTAAAAATAGAGAGAGATGTGTCGTGCCCCATTCCCTATGATGCCTCATACTTTCTCCTACCTAACCGCGGAGGTTGGCACCCTAAAGACAGCAAACGAGAATGGCGCCCCCACTCCTCGACGGCTGACCCTTCTAGGCCCTATAAGGCCCTATTCATGTTGAAGGTTGGAAATGATAGCAAAGTATCCACACATAGATGGATAATATCTCATAGGGTGAATTCAAGATTTATAAGAAGCAATTGAAGGTCAGTATCTCATTAAGACCCCTTGGTGTCTGTGTCTTCAAACGAAAGATCCACTTTGTTTCACATTGTAATATATTTCTGTCCCAATCGCCTCCTCTCTTGGGGAAATGGACTCTATCAATCCCTATGAATCTCAGGTCACATCCTTTTCCTTGATGTTCTGCATTCATATGTCTGGCTATTGGTGTGTCCCTTTTTAGTGCTAAGTCTCTCAAATGTTCGCCTATCCGTCTTCTAAATTCCCGTTTTGTTTTGCCTATGTATTCTAAACCACATGGGCACGTAACCCGGTAAATCACTCCTTTGGTTCTGCAGTTAATGAAGTGTAGGATTTTGTATTCTTTTCCATCAACATTACTCTTAAATTTCGATTCTGTCTCTATCACTGGACATGCCACGCAGCCACTACATCTATAGCATCCCTGTGGCTTACTAGGAAGCCATGTTTCCTTTTTTTGTTCAGTGTAATGGCTATGAACCAGTCTATCTCCCAGTGACCTACCCTTTTGAAAGGTGATGCTGGGGTTTGACCCTACCAGTTCCCCAAGGTCCTCATCCATGTGCAACACAGACCAATGCTTTTGTAAAATGGAGCGGATTTGTTGTGCTCCGTTATTGAAGGTGGTAATAAACCGACAAGTATTGGTTTCCTCTCTTCTTGGAGCTGGGACCAAGAGACTGTTTCTGTCAATTTGTTTGGTTTCATGAAAAGCTTTTCTCAGAATTCCGTCAGGATAGCCTCTATTTAAAAAGCGATTTCTCAAGTCGTCTGCTTGAGTCTGGAAATCTGTCTCTGTTGAACAATTTCTCCGTACTCTTAGATATTGTCCCTTTGGAATGCCTCTCCTGAGGGGGACCGGGTGATGGCTATCCCATCTCAGGAGGGCATTTGTAGCCGTGGGCTTTCTGTATGTTTTAGTAGTGAGGTGCCCATCAGGTTGTTTGCTTATCATGAGATCCAAAAAGGGCAACTCCTTTTTATGGAATTCAAAGGTAAAGGACAAACCCAAGTTGTTAATATTGAGTTTCTCAGCAAAACGTTTTAATTCCTTCTCATTTCCATTCCAGATTAATATTATATCATCAATGTAACGTGACCAGAATGCAATTTTTGTCTGCTCTTCACTGAATGATTCACCAAAAACGATATTCTCCTCCCACCAGCCCAGGAGCAGATTTGCATATGACGGCGCACAAGAATTGCCCATCGCGGTGCCCCTGAGCTGGTGGTATATCGCATCATTGAAGAGAAAAACATTCCTGGTCAGGCAAAATTCTAGTAGGTTCAACACAAAGTTGTTGTGTTTCATGAATTGTTGACCCCTACTTTTAAGAAAATACTCTGCAGCATTCAGACCATTCTTATGATTGATTGACGAATATAATGCCTCCATATCAATACTGCACAACAATGCCTCCGGTTCTAGAATGATGTTATCTATTTTTCTTAGAAGGTCAGTAGAGTCTCTGGTGTAAGAGTTCAGGCATACAACATGTGGTTTTAGGATTTCGTCCAGATACATCCCCACGTGATGGCCTATGCTACCTATTCCTGAGACAATTGGTCTCCCTTTTAGGGGGGTAAGCCCTTTATGTATTTTTGGAAGGCAATAGAATGTTGCCATAACTGGAAAGGAGGGAAGAAGGAAGTTGTACTCATTTTTATCAATCAAAGATGTCTCCAAACCTTTGTCCAAAATATCTTTGAGTTCTTTTCGGAACTCTATGAGGGGATTGGAGCTTAATTTTCAATATGAATTTCGTTCATTTAATATTGTGTGGCACATATTGACATATTCTTTGTGATCCAACACAACAATATTACCTCCTTTATCTGAGGATTTTATCAGAATGGATTGATCTTTCTCCAAGCCCCTCAAAGCTTCCATTTCTACTTTGGAAAGGTTGAAATTGCCCTTTTTGGTATCTTTTTCTAATTTTTCAAGATCTCTGGTCACCAGCTCCAGAAAAATATCAATTGTGGATTGATCACCAGTTAATGGTGGCATCCTTTTGCTCTTGTCCTTTAGTTTTGTGAATGGTCCCTCTCCTGATAAGTCTGGAATAGAATCAGCAAGTTCAAAAATAAATCTTACATCTGATAACAAGGAGTCGGGGATACTCAGATCTTGACACGTTTGTTTATTCTCTTTTATAAAGTGTTTTTTCACTTCAATTTTCTCACAAAGAGGTGGAGATCTTTGATACTATCAAACAGTTGGAAGTCTGATGTTGGTATGAAATTTAGTCCCTTATTAATGACTTGTTTTTCAAGGTCACTCAGGGCTCTTGATGAGAAATTAATAATTTGTGGGGTGAGGGTGCTTAATTGTTGGCCGGACCCTGTCTGTTCCTTAGGAAGTAGCCTCGGTCTAAAAAACGGGTGTTAGATCCTCTCTCGTTTGTTCGCCCTCTTTGTCCCCCTCGTCCCCTTTGTCTACCTCTAGATGTTTTAGCACGTGTATCACTATCTGATAGATCTGTATCCGTAGAAGAAATGTCTGTTTCAAAGTTTCTTGATGGGTATCTATTGGTGGGGGCCTGATATGCTTTATTTTCTTTAAATTCTTTTAAATCTCTTACAAAATTATGATGTTTACGTTCTTTTAAATGGAATTGGTAACGTTCAATAGTATTTTGTAGAGCTATTTCTTTTGCCCCAAAATCTGTCTCCCCTGAGAATTTTTTTGTGATTTCCACTTGTTCCTTTAATTTATCACTCAAGGAGACAAGTGTTTTCTTCTCCTCTTCTAGGAGGATATTCATAAATTTTAGGGAGCTTGCTGTGGCTTCCCTCTCCCACTGTTCGCTTAAGTTTGAATTTCAATAGCGAAAACCTGGTTGTAAATTTATTCTCAGGTGTCTTGGGACAATGCCTGCCTTGATGTAATTTTCTAGGCTTTGCACTTCCCACCAACTGCTGATTTGGTTTTTATATACCTTAGTTAATTCCTTAAAGGCATTGTTATATGAAGGTGTATATTTAGATTGTGAAAAAGCCTTATCAGAAAACACCTCTTTAGCTTCTGCAATCCATATATTAGTGTCCAATCCCTTAGACAAAAAGCCAGCCATGCCACAGTATATCAAATAGTAAAGCAATGACTACCAATCCAAAAAGTTATTCAAATAAGCAGGGTAGGATCTATTCTAAAATATAACTTTTAATATTATTCTATTAAAATCAATAACATAAACCAAAGTGACATATAAGGACACACAGAAAAAACAAAAAAGAGTCAGAATTGATACTCAGCCAATTCCTATGACACAGCAATCAAAGAAAAGGGGTTGTATCCAACAAAACCCCCCATATAGAAATAATTAAATGAAGTGTATCTTATATATGATCCAACTTTTTCATAAGTATATTGGAACGATCTCACCTCATTTGTAGTTTGTCAGCCTCAAAAAGCCATAATTTCTGGTCACATTGGGAGAAGGTTTTTAAATCATCTGCCTTCCTTTAGGATATCCCACCAGAACTCATTACAAGATTTCTACATTTGCCCCATATAGTGCTTCCCGACGCGTTTCGTCATTACTCATCAGGGGAAGGGTAACCAGATAGCCTGGCAGAGAAGAAATCATCCACCACTCAGCATGGGGGTCAAGAGGCATCACCTGTTTTTTGGTGTGTCCCATTTAACCCCTTACTGCCATCGGACGTACTATCCCGTCCATGGTACCTGGGCCCGTATGACCATGGACGGGATAGTATGTCTCGTGCGATCGGACGCGCTCCCGGGGGGAGCGCAGCCTATCGCGGCCGGGTGTCAGCTGATTATCACAGCTGACACCCATGACTGTGTGTCAGGAGCGGTCACGGACCGCTCCCGGCACATTAACCCCTTGCACACCGCGATCAAACATGATCGCGGTGTACTGGGGGCACAGGGGAGGATCGCGCAGGGTGGGGGCTCCCTGCGCGCCCCCCTGAGACCCTCAGAGCAGCGCGATGTGATCGCGCTGTTCTGAGGGCTTCCTCCCTCCCAGGACCCGGATCCAAGATGGCGCCGGGGTCCTGGAGGGAGGCGGCTTCCTCAGTGCCTGCTGGGAGCAGGCACTGAGAAGCCTGCTGCACTGCCTGAGCGATCGCTGGTGTGACAGAGTGCTGTGCACACTGTCACACCAGCGATCTGACAAAATACAGTGATGTCCCACCCTGGGACAAAGTAAAAAAGTTAAAAAAATAAAAATAAACATGTTTAAAAAAAAAATCCAAAATAAATAAAAAAAATAAATAAATATTCCCCAATAAATTCACTTCTTCCTGTAAATAAAATAAACAAAGCAATAAAAGTACACATATTTGGTATCGCCGCGTCCGTAACGACCCCCCCTATAAATTGTCCCACTAGTTAACCCCTTTAGTGAACCCCTTAAAAAAAAAAAAAAAAACGAAGCAAAAAATCAATGCTTTATCATCATACTGCCGAACATAAAATGGAATAACACGCGATCAAAAAGACCGATATAAAAAAACATGGTACCGCTAAAAACGTCATCTTGTCCCGCAAAAAACGAGCCATCATACAGCATCATCAGCGAAAAAATAAAAAAGTTATAGCTCGCAGAATAAAGCGATGCAAAAATAATTATTTTTTATATAAAATTGTTTTTATTCTATAAAAGCGCCAAAACATGAAAAAATGATATAAATGAGGTATCGCCATAATCGTACTGACCCGAAGAATAAAACTGCTTTATCAATTTTACCACACGCGGAACGGTATAAACGCCTCCCCCAAAAGAAATTCATGAATTGCTGATTTTTGTTCATTCTAACCTCCCAAAAATCGAAATAAAAAGCGATCAAAAAACGTCACGTGCTCAAAAATGGTACCAATAAAAATGTCAACTCGTCCCGCAAAAAATAAGACCTCACATGACTCTGTGGGCCAAAATATGCAAAAATTATAGCTCTCAAAATGTGATGATGCAAAAACAATTTTTGCAATAAAAAGCGTCTTTTAGCGTGACAGCTGCCAATCATAAAAACCCGCTATAAATAGTAAATCAAACCCCCCTTTATCACCCCCTTAGTAAGGGAAAAATAATAAAATTAAAAAAAAGTATTTATTTCCATTTTCCCATTAGGGTTAGGGTTAGGGTTGCGGCTAAAGTTAGGGTTAGGGTTGGCGCTAAAGTTAGGATTAGGGTTAGGGTTGGGATTAGGGGTGTGTTAGGGTTAGGTTTGTGGTTAGGGTTGGGACTAGGGTTAGGGGTGTGTTGGGGTTAGGGTTGGAGTTAGAATTGGGGGGTTTCCGCTGTTTAGGCACATCAGGGGCTCTCCAAATGTGACATGGCGTCTGATCTCAATTCCAGCCAATTCTGCGTTGAAAAAGTGCTCCTTCACTTCTCAGCTCTGCCATGCGTCCAAACAGTAGTTTATCCCCACATATGGGGTATCAGCATACTCTGGACCCCAAGAGTTATTGTGCAATTTGTCCTATTTCTTCTGTTACCCTTGGGAAAATAAAAAACTGGGGCGAAAATATCATTTTTGTACAAAAAAAATTATTTTTTTGTTTTTACGGCTGTACATTATAAACTTCTGTGAAGCACTTGGGGCTTCATAGTGCTCACCACATATCTAGATAAGTTCCTTGTGGGGTCTATTTTCCAAAATGGGGTCACTTGTTGGGGATTTCCACTGTTTAGGCACATCAGGGCTCTCCAAATGCGACATGACGCCCCCAGACCATTCCATCAAAGTCTGCAATCCAAAACGTCACTACTTCCCTTCCGAGCCCCAACGTGTACTCATACAGTAGTTTTCTCCCACATATTGGATATCAGCGTACTCAGGACAAATTGGACAACAACTTTTGGGGTCCAATTTCTCCTGTTACCCTTGTAAAAATAAAATATTGGGGCAAAAAAATCATTTTTGCAAAAAAAAAAGATTTTTTATTTTTACGGCTGTGCGTTATAAACTTCTGTGAAGCACTTCGGGGTTCAAAGTGCTCACCACACATCTAGACAAGTTCCTTGTGGGGTCTATTTTCCAAAATAGGGTCACTTGTGGGGGGTTTCCACTGTTTAGGCGCATCAGGGGCTCTCCAAATGCGACATGACGCCCCCAGACCATTCCATCAAAGTCTGCAATCCAAAATGTCACTACTTCCCTTCCGAGCCCTGACGTGCGCCCATACAGTAGTTTTCTCCCACATATTGGGTATCAGCGTACTCAGGACAAATTGGACAACAACTTTTGGGTTCCAATTTCTTCTGTTACCCTTGTGAAAATAAAATATTAGGGGCGAAAAAATCATTTTTGTAATAAAAAAAAAGGATTTTTTATTTTACGGCTGTACGTTATAAACTTTAGTGAAACACCTGGGGGTTAAAAGTTCTCACCACACATCTAGATAAGTTCCTTGAGGGGTCTAGTTTCCAAAATGGTGTCATTTATGGGGGTTTCCACTGTTTAGGCAGATCAGGAGCTCTCCAAACACGACATGGCGTCCAGCCAATTCTGCGTTGAAAAAGTCAGACGGCGCTCCTTCCCTTCCAAACTCTGCCATGCACCCAAACAGTGGTTTACCCCCACATATGGGGTATCAGCGCACTCAGGACAAATTGCACAATAACTTTTGGAGTCTTGTTACCCTTGGAAAAATAAAAATTGGGGTGAAAAGATCATTTTTGTGGAAAAAATATGATTTTTAAATTTTACGGCTCTACATTATAAACTTGTGTGAATTATGCAAATTGTCTCTTCAGAGAGGAAGAGAGCTAGAACTCTAGTGCCACCTTTTGGAAGGTAGCAATCCTACAAGTCAATGTCGACCCTTTAACGAGCCTTATCACATGACCTAGGATAATAGCCAAACCAGAATCTCAATTTGCAGACACTGTGTTTCGGGGTTCAGCCCCTCGTCAGTGCAAAGCGGAGATCTGGTTTGGCTGTGTGAGAGGCGTCAGACCATTGTCCAAGAAATATCGTCACTCCTTGCGGAGATCAACATGCTAAGCATGCAGATGAGGAGACTTAAAGCCGCAATGCTCCTCTGGGAAATATGCTAATTATGCAAATTGTCTCTTCAGAGAGGAAGAGAGCTAGAACTCTAGTGCCACCTTTTGGAAGGTAGCAATCCTACAAGTCAATGTCGACCCTTTAACGAGCCTTATCACATGACCTAGGATAATAGCCAAACCAGAATCTCAATTTGCAGACACTGTGTTTCTTTTTTTTTTTTTTTTTTTTTTTAAAACCATTCAGGTTAGTTATAAACAACTCAATATAAGCTCATCAACTTAAACGTCGTTGTTTCAACTCTCATCATCATGGTTCATATTTAATTCAGCAAACAAATAAAGGTATACACAAAAGACGTCATAAACATCAATAAACATCACTAAAATTCACTGATATTTGATCAAGTGCTGCCATTTTTTAAATTTCCAAACGCCCTCTGCATCAGAACCACCACCGCCTTCACTGTCTAATTTATAAATCAAGTATAATCTAGAAAGGATCAGCCCGACACTTATTCACAGATAAATGCTTCTCTTTGAAAATTCCTAAATTCTCACATCCCACAAACTCTGCATCACACAAGTCATAATTAACCATAGGATTCTATTTTTCACACGACCACATGCACCAATTCCAAACATTGCAACACGCCAGTCAATAAAACTCACCCCCGCTAATTCCTTACACAACCCACCTACACACTTCCACACACTGTACGCGTAATCACAGTCCCACATAGTATGCCACACAGTCTCACATCCACCACAACCTTCTCTCGGGCACACTTCCGTTCTGGTCAGACCTCGTCTCTTCTGAACCTGTCGCACAGGCAAAATATTGTGCAAGGACATCCATACAATATCCCTTTGTCGGTTAGACATCCCATGCGTTCCCAAACTCTTCCATGCAACCGAGACTTCATTCCCTCTCAAACCCACAATATTACTCTCCACATCATTCTTATGTATTATTTTCATCACCTTCTTAGCCATTCTAAAATCATTAATCGGCACACTCAGTAAATCATGCTTCCTCACAAACTTTTCAATCACCTCATACCAGACCGGACACTTGAAAGCAACAGGCACTCTAGCATCCCTCTTTCTCCAACACAAGCCATACAACATCCAACCAGCAGAATATCTTGCCATATAAGCTCCTTTATTTCCTTTATTCAACAAAATAACTACCGTTTTGATATACTGAAGCCCCAGAAAAATCTCAATGTTTGGAAAGGCCATGCCACCATGGTGACATGCCTTAAAAAGACTTTCTCTCTTAAGTTTTTCTATTTTACTACTCCAGAAAAAAGTAAAAACTAACTTTTCCACTCTTTTTATTTTCCTATTAGACGGTGGAAAAACTGTTGCAATAAAAAGCAGAATCGGAAGAATCACCGCTTTTATGACCAAAATCTTACCACTCAAGGTCAAGTCTCTCAGTCGCCAAAAATTTAACTTACGCTCTATGCGCAATCCACACTCCTCCCAGCTCTCCTTACCTTCCAAGTCCTTATTAAATAATACTCCCAGCACTTTGAGAGCACCCTCCTCACATTTAACCCCCTCCATTTTAACCCCATCATCTCCAAAACATTTAAAACTACATTTATTCCAATTCACTCTAAAACCAGACGCACCACAGAAAAACTCCAAAAGCAACTTAACCCTACTCATAGACGCAACACTTTCACTCACAACCACAACATCATCCATATATCCAAGAACTTTCACATTCTTTCCACCACTCCCCGGTACCAACAAACCTCGCACCACTTTATCATGTCTCACCAAGCACAACAAAGGTTCAATCACACATACAAATAAGACAGGGGACATGGGACACCCCTGCCTTACACCAGACATAATATTCACTTTCTCACTCAACCATCCATTAACAAGAAACTCGCTTGACACACAATCATACAAAGACATTAACCCATTCACAAATTTTTTAGGAAATCCCATTCTCTCCAGAACTTTAAACAAAAACACATGCGAGACCCTATCAAACGCTTTCTCAAAATCAATTGTCAGAACCATACACTTCTGTTTCCTTCCCATGCAGTCCCCAATCAAATCCCTTAATAACAATAAGTTATCATTCATACTCCTCCCAGGCACAGCACACACTTGATCCTCATCCACAACATTACCAATCACCTCACGCATACGATTCGCCAACAATTTGCTATAGATTTTGTAATCTGCATTCAGCAGCGTTATAGGTCTCCAATTCTCTAAACACTTTCTCTCACCTTTCTTATACACAAGCACAACCACCCCATTCTTCATTGATTCACACAACTTACCATTCTCCCACATGTACTTACATATCTCAGTCAAATCAGCACCCAGGAAATCCCACGCTTTCACATAGAATTCTACCGGCAATCCGTCTTTCCCTGGTGTCTTATTCTTTTTAGCACTCTTCATCACGTTTTCTACTTCATCCATAATCACTTCCTCATTCAAAATATCACATTCTTCACTACCCAACTTGCTTTCTAACCCATTCAGCACTTCTGAAACAAGACCAGATCAATCCATTTTTTATCATATAACTTGCTGTAGAACCTATTCACCTCCTTTATCACATTCTCACCTGACACACACAAACCGTTCCTATCCAGGACTTTATCCATATCAACCTTTCTCCCATTCATTTTCTTAAAAAAGAACCTTGTGCACTTTTCATCTTTCTCAAGATGTTCTATTTTGGTGCGATAGATGATTTCCTTCCCTTTCTCATCCATAACACGCTTTATTCACTCTTTGTCTCAGCCAGCTCATCAGACACATCCATCCCACTTTCTCCACACTTCCTTAACCAGTCTATACGCCTGTTTAAATCATTAAATCTTTCCCGATAAATAGCAGCTTTTTTATAGCCCCATTTTTTGAAGAATTTTTTGCAACACACCTTAACCCAGTCCCACCATTCCAGCACACTCGCAAAATTCCTCTTACATACTCTCCACTCTTTATACTTTATTTTTAATTCATTCATCACATCCTCATCTTCTAACAACCTAACGTTTAGCTTCCAAACCCCACCCCATACACACGGTCATCAATCGCACTAAACACACCTCTCAAACACTCATGATCAGAAAAAGGTACAGCATTTTGTTCAAAGTTCATACACAACATATTTTTGGAAAACAACATTTTATCTATTCTGGATGCAATACCACCCCTATCAGCATGGTATGTTGGCGGTGGTGGGATGCCAAATTTCAAAGCAGCAGCATCTAGAAGGGAAAAATCAGAAATAAGATTGGATAACTTTTTACCAGTTATGTCACAATTCCCTTCTGTGATGCAATTAAAGTCTCCAACTAAAACTGTAGGCATTTTGCCTGGAAGAAACAAACTTAATTTTTCCAAAAGAGCCAGACGCTCCTTTTTCCCATCCTTTCCTGATGGACAGTACACATTAATAATTCTAGCCCACCACCCACTATAGCTAACATGTGCAATTATACATCTACCCACCTCTACCACCGTGTAGCTATCTAAACTAATCTCCCTGTTACCCATTAATATCCCTACACCATCATTCCTATTAACACATGAGCCAGACCATACATGCTGACCGTAAGGCCAGTCCTTATCGCTTGGAGCGTCCTCAATCCCACATTCCTGAAGACAAAAGATGTGAGCATTCATCTGTTTAATATAATCTAGGATGACTGCCCTCCTGGATTTAGTTCTAATTTGTCTGACATTCAGGGACGCAATGCCCCAACCAGCTTGGGGAGCCATAACATGATGGTGTTATTTACATGACGACAAACAGGCCACTTCTTCTTCAGCCGTTTTCGTCTTCCATCTGGAACTGCAACTCCCCGAATCTGTTTACGTCTGCGGGAATGCCTAAAAAAACATTGGTGTCAGGAGAGAAGACATTCTGAGGGTAACTACGTTCACTCACCGGACTTAAACAATCTTCACCGGCGTCCGCCCAATCCGTTCTGGGCTTTTTACAGGAAGTTCCAGGCTCCTCCTCCTCCTCAGAGGGCCTTGCAAGAGTGAAGTCACCTTGATCTCCACAACTGTCAACTCCTCCTCAGTAGCTAACCAAGATATACTGGGGGTATTACCAAGAGAACCCTCCAACTCCCCCTCCCCACAGACATCAGACTGATGAGGGAGCTCACATTCAACCTCAGCAAGTTCCAAACCTGCCACCTCTGGGCTGGGAGTCTCTGTTTCAGGCAGGGCCTCCTCATGTGCATCCATGATTTCAGGTTCCTCAATAAGATCCGGGTCTGTAACCTGTGAAATGTCAACAACAGCAGCAGGGGGCACAGCTGCCCCACCTGTGACCTCAGCGTAAGACCTAGGACTGATCCTGGCCTTACAATCCGATACTTATGGCCCTCCTCACCACAAGCATTACACATAACAGGATTTGTGCAGTCTTTTGCCATATGGCCGGAACCATTGCAATTCCTACAAGTTGGCATGTCCTTGCAACTATCCTGGGTATGCCCGAAATTTTTACACCTCCTGCAATACAGTGGGGCATCTGGAAAAAACAAAAAAACCACTATTTTTCCCAATTGAAAAATTAAGAGGGGGTAATGGATGCCTCCCGGGCCTTGGGGATCCATCCCAAATCTCACAAAAAATTTGTACTTCCCGGTCCAGAGCCCTTCTCCATTCAGGACCCTGTGGGAGTACTGAACATAAATGCAATGTCTTTTCAAAAATAAAGTAATGTCCTCCAGGGAAACAAAAGGGTTGTGCATGAAAACCACAAGTGGGATATCCCCCTTAGAGTATAGCACAGTAAAGGTAAGTCCTTCCAGCAAAGGATTTGCAACTCCATTTTTCAGGGCAGTAAACAAATTCTGGCAAGCCGCCATAGAAGATAGCACCAGCACATACCTGCCTTCCCTCCTGAACTCCTGCAGGCATATTATATCAGACTTCCGAATCTTCAGGATGTCATAAAACACCATGTTGACCAAATATCCCAGGGAAAAATGCAACTTCTTATCTTCAGCGATTTCAATCCGGAATCCATTTTTGACCCGGCTATCACCGGTCCCAGAGAATTGAAGTCGGACTCCCATCGTCCACAACTCCAAGGATCTTCTCCCTGAATCCTCCTGGCTATCTCCCTAAAGCAGCAACCGGCTTAAGCCACCGAAGTGGCGATGCCGGAAGGCCAAGGGACAGCACTCAAGGTATCCAGGACACTTTGCACCTCGTCAGTGCAAAGCGGAGATCTGGTTTGGCTGTGTGAGAGGCGTCAGACCATTGTCCAAGAAATATCGTCACTCCTTGCGGAGATCAACATGCTAAGCATGCAGATGAGGAGACTTAAAGCCGCAATGCTCCTCTGGGAAATATGCTAATTATGTAAATTGTCTCTTCAGAGAGGAAGAGAGCTAGAACTCTAGTGCCACCTTTTGGAAGGTAGCAATCCTACAAGTCAATGTCGACCCTTTAACGAGCCTTATCACATGACCTAAGATAATAGCCAAACCAGAATCTCAATTTGCAGACACTGTGTTTCGGGGTTCAGCCCCTCGTCAGTGCAAAGCGGAGATCTGGTTTGGCTGTGTGAGAGGCGTCAGACCATTGTCCAAGAAATATCGTCACTCCTTGCGGAGATCAACATGCTAAGCATGCAGATGAGGAGACTTAAAGCCGCAATGCTCCTCTGGGAAATATGCTAATTATGCAAATTGTCTCTTCAGAGAGGAAGAGAGCTAGAACTCTAGTGCCACCTTTTGGAAGGTAGCAATCCTACAAGTCAATGTCGACCCTTTAACGAGCCTTATCACATGACCTAGGATAATAGCCAAACCAGAATCTCATTTGCAGACATGTGTTTCGGGGTTCTTGGACAATGGTCTGACGCCTCTCACACAGCCAAACCAGATCTCCGCTTTGCACTGACGAGGTGCAAAGTGTCCTGGATACCTTGAGTGCTGTCTCTTGGCCTTCCGGCATCGCCACTTCGGTGGCTTAAGCCGGTTGCTGCTTTAGGGAGATAGCCAGGAGGATTCAGGGAGAAGATCCTTGGAGTTGTGGACGATGGGAGTCCGACTTCAATTCTCTGGGACCGGTGATAGCCGGGTCAAAAATGGATTCCGGATTGAAATCGCTGAAGATAAGAAGTTGCATTTTTCCCTGGGATATTTGGTCAACATGGTGTTTTATGACATCCTGAAGATTCGGAAGTCCGATATAATATGCCTGCAGGAGTTCAGAAGGGAAGGCAGGTATGTGCTGGTGCTATCTTCTATGGCGGCTTGCCAGAATTTGTTTACTGCCCTGAAAAATGGAGTGGCAAATCCTTTGCTGGAAGGACTTACCTTTACTGTGTTATACTCCAAGGGGGATATCCCACTTGTGGTTTTCATGCACAACCCTTTTGTTTCCCTGGAGGACATTACTTTATTTTTGAAAAGACATTGCATTTATGTTCAGTACTCCCACAGGGTCCTGAATGGAGAAGGGCTCTGGACCGGGAAGTACAAATTTTTTGTGAGATTTGGGATGGATCCCCAAGGCCCGGGAGGCATCCATTACCCCCCTCTTAATTTTTCAATTGGGAAAAATAGTGTTTTTTTGTTTTTTCCAGATGCCCCACTGTATTGCAGGAGGTGTAAAAATTTCGGGCATACCCAGGATAGTTGCAAGGACATGCCAACTTGTAGGAATTGCAATGGTTCCGGCCATATGGCAAAAGACTGCACAAATCCTGTTATGTGTAATGCTTGTGGTGAGGAGGGCCATAAGTATCGGGATTGTAAGGCCAGGATCAGTCCTAGGTCTTACGCTGAGGTCACAGGTGGGGCAGCTGCCCCCCTGCTGCTGTTGTTGACATTCCACAGGTTCCAGACCCGGTTCTTATTGAGGAACCTGAAATCATGGATGCACATGAGGAGGCCCTGCCCGAAACGGAGTCTCCCAGCCCAGAGGTGGCAGGTTTGGAACTTGCTGAGGTTGAATGTGAGCTCCCTCATCAGTCTGATGTCTGTGGGGAGGGGGAGTTGGAGGGTGCTCTTGATAATAGCCCCAGTATATCTTGGTTAGCTACTGAGGAGGAGTTGACCAGTTGTGGAGATCAAGGTGACTTCACTCTTGCAAGGCCCTCTGAGGAGGAGGAAGAGCCTGGAACTTCCTGTAAAAAGCCCAGAACGGATTGGGCGGACGCCGGTGAAGATTGTTTAAGTCCGGTGAGTGAACGTAGTTACCCTCAGAATGTCTTCTCTCCTGACACCAATGTTTTTTTAGGCATTCCCGCAGACGTAAACAGATTCGGGGAGTTGCAGTTCCAGATGGAAGACGAAAACGGCTGAAGAAGAAGTGGCCTGTTTGTCGTCATGTAAATAACACCATCATGTTATGGCTCCCCAAGCTGGTTGGGGCATTGCGTCCCTGAATGTCAGACAAATTAGATCTAAATCCAGGAGGGCAGTCGTCCTAGACTATATTAAACAGATGAATGCTCACATCTTTTGTCTTCAGGAATGTGGGATTGAGGACGCTCCAAGCGATAAGGACTGGCCTTACGGTCAGCATGTATGGTCTGGCTCATGTGTTAATAGGAATGATGGTGTAGGGATATTAATGGGTAACAGGGAGATTAGTTTAGATAGCTACACGGTGGTAAAGGTGGGTAGATGTATAATTGCACATGTTAGCTATAGGGGGTGGCGGGCTAGAATTATTAATGTGTACTGTCCATCAGGAAAGGATGGGAAAAAGGAGCGTCTGGCTCTTTTGGAAAAATTAAGTTTGTTTCTTCCAGGCAAAATGCCTACAGTTTTAGTTGGAGACTTTAATTGCATCACAGAAGGGAATTGTGACATAACTGGTAAAAAGTTATCCAATCTTATTTCTGATTTTTCCCTTCTAGATGCTGCTGCTCTGAAATTTGGCATCCCACCACCGCCAACATACCATGCTGATAGGGGTGGTATTGCATCCAAAATAGATAAAATGTTGTTTTCCAAAAATATGTTGTGTATGAATTTTGAACAAAATGCTGTACCTTTTTCTGATCATGAGTGTTTGAGAGGTGTGTTTAGTGCGATTGATGACCGTGTGTATGGTGGTGGGGTTTGGAAGCTGAACGTTAGGTTGTTAGAAGATGAGGATGTGATGAATGAATTAAAAATAAAGTATAAAGAGTGGAGAGTATGTAAGAGGAATTTTGCGAGTGTGCTGGAATGGTGGGACTGGGTTAAGGTGTGTTGCAAAAAATTCTTCAAAAAATGGGGCTATAAAAAAGCTGCTATTTATCGGGAAAGATTTAATGATTTAAACAGGCGTATAGACTGGTTAAGGAAGTGTGGAGAAAGTGGGATGGATGTGTCTGATGAGCTGGCTGAGACAAAGAGTGAGTTAAAGCGTGTTATGGATGAAAAAGGGAAGGAAATCATCTATCGCACCAAAATAGAACATCTTGAGAAAGATGAAAAGTGCACAAGGTTCTTTTTTAAGAAAATGAATGGGAGAAAGGTTGATATGGATAAAGTCCTGGATAGGAACGGTTTGTGTGTGTCAGGTGAGAATGTGATAAAGGAGGTGAATAGGTTCTACAGCAAGTTATATGATAAAAAATGGATTGACTCTGGTCTTGTTTCAGAAGTGCTGAATGGGTTAGAAAGCAAGTTGGGTAGTGAAGAATGTGATATTTTGAATGAGGAAGTGATTATGGATGAAGTAGAAAATGTGATGAAGAGTGCTAAAAAGAATAAGACACCAGGGAAAGATGGATTGCCGGTAGAATTCTATGTGAAAGCGTAGGATCTTCTGGGTGCTGATTTGACTGAGATATGTAAGTACATGTGGGAGAATGGTAAGTTGTGTGAATCAATGAAAGAGGGGGTGGTTGTGCTTGTGTATAAGAAAGGTGAGAGAAAGTGTTTAGAGAATTGGAGACCTATAACGCTGCTGAATGCAGATTACAAAATCTATAGCAAATTGTTGGCGAATCGTATGCGTGAGGTGATTTGTAGAGTTGTGGATGAGGATCAAGTGTGTGCTGTGCCTGGGAGTAGTATGAGTGATAACTTATTGTTATTAAGGGATTTGATTGGGGACTCCATGGGAAGGAAACAGAAGTGTATGGTTCTGACAATTGATTTTGAGAAAGGTTTGATAGGGTCTCGCATGTGTTTTTGTTTAAAGTTCTGGAGAGAATGGGATTTCCTAAAAATTTGTGAATGGGATAATGTCTTTGTATGATTGTGTGTCAAGCGAGTTTCTTGTTAATGGATGGTTGAGTGAGAAAGTGAATATTATGTCTGGTGTAAGGCAGGGGTGTCCCATGTCCCCTGTCTTATTTGTATGTGTAATAGAACCTTTGTTGTGCTTGGTGAGACGTGATAAAGTGGTGCGAAGTTTGTTGGTACCTGGGAGTGGTGAAAGCATGTGAAAGTTCTTGGATATATGGATGATGTTGTGGTTGTGAGTGAAAGTGTTGCGTCTATGAGTAGGTTAAGTTGCTTTTGGAGTTTTTCTGTGGTGCGTCTGGCTTTAGAGTAAATTGGAATAAATGTAGCTTTAAATGTTTTGGGGATGATAGGGTTAAAATGGAGGGGGTTAAGTGTGAGGAGGGTGCTCTCAAAGTGCTGGGAGTATTATTTAATAAAAGGAGCTGGAAGGTAAGGAGAGCTGGGAGGAGTGTGGATTGCGCATAGAGCGTAAGTTAAATTTTTGGCGACTGAGAGACTTGACCTTGAGTGGTAAGATTTTGGTCATAAAAGCGGTGATTCTTCCGATTTTGCTTTTTATTGCAACAGTTTTTCCACCGTCTAATAGGAAAATAAAAAGAGTGGAAAAGTTAGTTTTTACTTTTTTCTGGAGTAGTAAAATAGAAAAACTTAAGAGAGAAAGTCTTTTTAAGGCATGTCACCATGGTGGCATGGCCTTTCCAAACATTGAGATTTTCCTGGGGCTTCAGTATATCAAAACGGTAGTTATTTTGTTGAATAAAGGAAATAAGGGAGCGTATATGGCAAATTATTCTGCTGGTTGGATGTTGTATGGCTTGTGTTGGAGAAAGAGGGATGCTAGAGTGCCTGTTGCTTTCAAGTGTCCGGTCTGGTATGAGGTGATTGAAAAGTTTGTGAGGAAGCATGATTTACTGAGTGTGCCGATGAATGATTTTAGAATGACTAAGAAGGTGATGAAAATAATACTTAAGAATGATGTGGAGAGTAATATTGTGGGTTTGAGAGGGAATGAAGTCTCGGTTGCATGGAAGAGTTTGGGAACGCATGGGATGTCTAATAGACAAAGGGATATTGTATGGATGTCCTTGCACAATATTTTGCCTGTGCGACAGGTTCAGAAGAGACGAGGTCTGACCAGAACGGAAGTGTGCCCGAGAGAAGGTTGTGGTGGATGTGAGACTGTGTGGCATACGATGTGGGACTGTGATTACGCGTACAGTGTGTGGAAGTGTGTAGGTGGGTTGTGTAAGGAGTTAGCGGGTGTGAGTTTTATTGACTGGCGTGTTGCAATGTTTGGAATTGGTGCATGTGGTCGTGTGAAAAATAGAATCCTATGGTTAATTATGACTTGTGTGATGCAGAGTTTGTGGGATGTGAGGAATTTAGGTATTTTCAAAGAGAAGCATTTATCTGTGAATAAGTGTGTCGGGCTGATCCTTTTAGATTATACTTGATTTATAAATTAGACAGTGAAGGCGGTGGTGATTCTGATGCAGAGGGCGTTTGGAAATTTAAACAATGGCAGCACCTGATCAAATATCAGTGAATTTTAGTGATGTTTATTGATGTTTATGACGTCTTTTGTGTATACCTTTGGTTTGTTATGCTGAATTAAATATGAACCATGATGATGAGAGTTGAAACAACGACGTTTAAGTTGATGAGCTTATATTGAGTTGTTTATAACTAACCTGAATGGTTTTAGAAAAAAAAAAAAAAGAAACACAGTGTCTGCAAATTGAGATTCTGGTTTGGCTATTATCCTAGGTCATGTGATAAGGCTCGTTAAAGGGTCGACATTGACTTGTAGGATTGCTACCTTCCAAAAGGTGGCACTAGAGTTCTAGCTCTCTTCCTCTCTGAAGAGACAATTTGCATAATTAGCATATTTCCCAGAGGAGCATTGCGGCTTTAAGTCTCCTCATCTGCATGCTTAGCATGTTGATCTCCGCAAGGAGTGACGATATTTCTTGGACAACAAACTTGTGTGAAGCACTTGGGGGTTCGAATTGCTCACCAATGATCTAGAAAAGTTCCTTAGGGGGTCTAGTTTCCCAAATGGGGTCATTTGTGGGGGGTTTCCACTGTTTAGGCACATCAGGGGCTCTCCAAATGCAACATGGCATCCAATCTCAATTCCAGCCAATTTTGGTTGGAAAAAGTCAAATGGTGCTCCTTCCATTCTGAGCTCTGCCGTGCGCCCAAACAGTGGTTCCCCCCCACATATGGGGTATCAGCGTACTCAAGACAAATTGGACAACAACTTACGTGGTCCAATTTCTCCTGTTACCCTTGGGAAAATAAAAAATTAGTGACTAAAAGATAATTTTTGTGGGAAAAAAATAGGATTTTTTATTTTCATGCCCGGGCATTATAAACTTGTGTGAAGCACTTGGGGGTTCAAAGTGCTCACCAAAGATCTAGATAAGTTCCTTAGGGGGTCTAGTTTCCAAAATGGGGTCACTTGTGGGGGGTTTCCACTATTTAGGCTCATCTGGGGCACTGCAAACGGAACATGACCCCCATCAACGTCTACATTCCAAAACGTTACTACTTCCTTTCCAAGCCCTGCCGTGCACCCAAACAGTTTCCCCCCCCCACATATGGGGTATCAGCGTACTCAGGACAAATTGGACAACAACTTTTGGGGTCCAATTTCCTTGGGAAATTTCAAAAATTTGGGACTAAAAAATCATTTTTGTGGAAAATTTTTTTTTTTTTTTTCACACCCAGGCATTATAAGCTTTTGTGAAACACTTGGGGGTTTAAAGTGCTCACAACAGATCTAGATAAGTACCTTAGGGGGTCTAGTTTCCAAAATGGTGTCACTTGTGGGGGTTTCCACTGTTTAGGCGCATCAGGGGCTCTCCAAACACGACATGGCGTCCAATCTCAATTCCAGCCAATTTTAGTTTGAAAAAGTCAAACGGCGCTCCTTCCCTTACGAGCTCTGCCGTGTGCCCAAACAGTGGTTTTCCCCCACATATTGGGTATTGGCGTACTCAGGAGAAATTGCATAACAACCTTATCTGTCCATTTTCTCCTTTTACCCTTGTCAAATAAAAAAAAAGTTTGTAAAAGATCATTTTTGTGGCTAAAAAGTTAAATATTCATTTTTTCCTTCCACGTTGCTTTAGTTCCTGTGAAGCACCTGAAGGGTTAATAATCTTATTGAATGTGGTTTTGAGTACCTTGAGGGGTGCAGTTTTTAGAATGGTGTCACTTTTGGGTATTTTCTGCCATATAGGCCCCTCAAAGTGACTTCAAATGAGAGATGGTCCCTAAAAAAAATGGCTTTGTAAATTTTGTTGTAAAAATGAGAAATCGCTGGTCAACTTTTAACCCTTATAACTTCCTAACAAAAAAAAATTTTGGTTCCAAAATTGTGCTGATGTAAAGTAGACATGTGGGAAATGTTATTTCTTAACTATTTTATGTGACATCTTTCTCTGTTTTAAGGGAATAAAAATTCAAAGTTTGAAAATTGCAAAATTTTAAAAATTTTCGCCATATTTGCGTTTTTTTCAAAAATAAACGCAAGTTATATCGAAGATATTTTACTTCTATCATGAAGTACAATATGTCACGAGAAAACAGTCTCAGAATCGTGAAGATTCGTTGAAGCGTTCCAGAGTAATAACCTCATAAAGAGACAGTGGTCAGAATTGTAAAAATTGGCCCGGTCATTAACGTGCAAACCACCCTTGGGGGTGAAGGGGTTAAATATGCCGCTGTCTGCTCCACGTGTCAGCGGCGTCTGGGCGTCATCAGGGTGCGTCCCACAAACTGGGCGCTACCTATGTCGTCACTTCCGGTGTCCTGGACCATAGCATATCCGGTCAGTGGAACGCAACTGAACCGCGATGTTTACTTCCGGTTTTACAGTTTCATTGTTATGAAGCGAACGTCATCACTTCCTGTATCTCAGGCGATATCATATCAGGTTTCAGGAACCCCGCTGCGCCGTAGTACTTATTATTAATTCTTTATAAACATGGTGTATCGTCTCCCAGTTATCATCATGTGTTTATAGGGACATGTCTACATGAGATTAAATAAGTACTCAGACTAAATACAAAAAGGGGGAAAAAAGATTTTTTTGTCATACAGTGGTATTATACCATAGCTTCCAAAAAAATTCTCTTAAGATTTTTGTCAAGGCATGTACTGGTTTTGATCCACAGAGGAACACCATTTCTGGATATAAAAAGTATTTTTCAACACATTTTTTTCAATATGTATATTATAAGATACATCAGGAGAGGTCAAAAAAAGGGTTAATAAAAATAAAAATATTTCTGGACTGTTTTGGATGATGTTAGAGGACATTGGATGGTATTAAGGGATATTGTAAGACAAAAAGATATTTAGAGAATTAGAGAAATTTTAGTGGGTAAAAATAGAGAGAGATGTGTCGTGCCCCATTCCCTATGATGCCTCATACTTTCTCCTACCTAACCGCGGAGGTTGGCACCCTAAAGACAGCAAACGAGAATGGCGCCCCCACTCCTCGACGGCTGACCCTTCTAGGCCCTATAAGGCCCTATTCATGTTGAAGGTTGGAAATGATAGCAAAGTATCCACACATAGATGGATAATATCTCAAGTCATTAATAAAGGACTAAATTTCATACCAACATCAGACTTCCAACTGTTTGATAGTATCAAAGATTTCCACCTCTTTGTGAGAAAATTGAAGTGGAAAAAACACTTTATAAAAGAGAATAAACGAACGTGTCAAGATCTGAGTATCCCCGACTCCTTGTTATCAGATGTAAGATTTATTTTTGAACTTGCTGATTCTATTCCAGACTCATCAGGAGAGGGACCATTCACAAAACTAAAGGACAAGAGCAAAAGGATGCCACCATTAACTGGTGATCAATCCACAATTGATATTTTTCTGGAGCTGGTGACCAGAGATCTTGAAAAATTAGAAAAAGATACCAAAAAGGGCAATTTCAACCTTTCCAAAGTAGAAATGGAAGCTTTGAGGGGCTTGGAGAAAGATCAATCCATTCTGATAAAATCCTCAGATAAAGGAGGTAATATTGTTGTGTTGGATCACAAAGAATATGTCAATATGTGCCACACAATATTAAATGAACGAAATTCATATCGAAAATTAAGCTCCAGTCCCCTCATAGAGTTCCGAAAAGAACTCAAAGATATTTTGGACAAAGGTTTGGAAACATCTTTGATTGATAAAAATGAGTACAACTTCCTTCTTCCCTCCTTTCCAGTTATGGCAACATTCTATTGCCTTCCAAAAATACATAAAGGGCTTACTCCCCTAAAAGGGAGACCAATTGTCTCAGGAATAGGTAGCATAGGCCATCACGTGGGGATGTATCTGGACGAAATCCTAAAACCACATGTTGTATGCCTGAACTCTTACACCAGAGACTCTACTGACCTTCTAAGAAAAATAGATAACATCATTCTAGAACCGGAGGCATTGCTGTGCAGTATTGATGTGGAGGCATTATATTCGTCAATCAATCATAAGGATGGTCTGAATGCTGCAGAGTATTTTCTTAAAAGTAGGGGTCAACAATTCATGAAACACAACAACTTTGTGTTGAACCTACTAGAATTTTGCCTGACCAGGAATGTTTTTCTCTTCAATGATACGATATACCACCAGCTCAGGGGCACCGCGATGGGCAATTCTTGTGCGCCGTCGTATGCAAATCTGCTCCTGGGCTGGTGGGAGGAGAATATCGTTTTTGGTGAATCATTCAGTGAAGAGCAGACAAAAATTGCATTCTGGTCACGTTACATCGATGATGTAATATTAATCTGGAATGGAAATGAGAAGGAATTAAAACGTTTTGTTGAGAAACTCAATATTAACAACTTGGGTTTGTCCTTTACCTTTGAATTCCATAAAAAGGAGTTGCCCTTTTTGGATCTCATGATAAGCAAACAACCTGATGGGCACCTCACTACTAAAACATACAGAAAGCCCACGGCTACAAATGCCCTCCTGAGATGGGATAGCCATCACCCGGTCCCCCTCAGGAGAGGCATTCCAAAGGGACAATATCTAAGAGTACGGAGAAATTGTTCAACAGAGACAGATTTCCAGACTCAAGCAGACGACTTGAGAAATCGCTTTTTAAATAGAGGCTATCCTGACGGAATTCTGAGAAAAGCTTTTCATGAAACCAAACAAATTGACAGAAACAGTCTCTTGGTCCCAGCTCCAAGAAGAGAGGAAACCAATACTTGTCGGTTTATTACCACCTTCAATAACGGAGCACAACAAATCCGCTCCATTTTACAAAAGCATTGGTCTGTGTTGCACATGGATGAGGACATTGGGGAACTGGTATGGTCAAACCCCAGCATCACCTTTCAAAAGGGTAGGTCACTGGGAGATAGACTGGTCCATAGCCATTACACTGAACAAAAAAAGGAAACATGGCTTCCTAGTAAGCCACAGGGATGCTATAGATGTAGTGGCTGCGTGGCATGTCCAGTGATAGAGACAGAATCGAAATTTAAGAGTAATGTTGATGGAAAAGAATACAAAATCCTACACTTCATTAACTGCAGAACCAAAGGAGTGATTTACCGGGTTACGTGCCCATGTGGTTTAGAATACATAGGCAAAACAAAACGGGAATTTAGAAGACGGATAGGCGAACATTTGAGAGACGTAGCACTAAAAAGGGACACACCAATAGCCAGACATATGAATGCAGAACATCAAGGAAAAGGATGTGACCTGAGATTCATAGGGATTGATAGAGTCCATTTCCCCAAGAGAGGAGGCGATTGGGACAGAAATATATTACAATGTGAAACAAAGTGGATCTTTCGTTTGAAGACACAGACACCAAGGGGTCTTAATGAGATACTGACCTTCAATTGCTTCTTATAAATCTTGAATTCACCCTATGAGATATTATCCATCTATGTGTGGATACTTTGCTATCATTTCCAACCTTCAACATGAATAGGGCCTTATAGGGCCTAGAAGGGTCAGCCGTCGAGGAGTGGGGGCGCCATTCTCGTTTGCTGTCTTTAGGGTGCCAACCTCCGCGGTTAGGTAGGAGAAAGTATGAGGCATCATAGGGAATGGGGCACGACACATCTCTCTCTATTTTTACCCACTAAAATTTCTCTAATTCTCTAAATATCTTTTTGTCTTACAATATCCCTTAATACCATCCAATGTCCTCTAACATCATCCAAAACAGTCCAGAAATATTTTTATTTTTATTAACCCTTTTTTTGACCTCTCCTGATGTATCTTATAATATACATATTGAAAAAAATGTGTTGAAAAATACTTTTTATATCCAGAAATGGTGTTCCTCTGTGGATCAAAACCAGTACATGCCTTGACAAAAATCTTAAGGGAATTTTTTTGGAAGCTATGGTATAATACCACTGTATGACAAAAAAATCTTTTGTTCCCCCTTTTTGTATTTAGTCTGAGTACTTATTTAATATCATGTAGACATGTCCCTATAAACACATGGTGATAACTGGGAGACGATACACCATGTTTATAAAGATTAATAATAAGTACTACGGCGCAGCGGGGTTCCTGAAACCTGATATGATATCGCCTGAGATACAGGAAGTGATGACGTTCGCTTCATAACAATGAAACTGTAAAACCGGAAGTAAACATCGCGGTTCAGTTGCGTTCCACTGACCGGATATGCTATGGTCCAGGACACCGGAAGTGACGACATAGGTAGCGCCCAGTTTGTGGGACGCACCCTGATGACGCCCAGACGCCGCTGACACGTGGAGCAGACAGCGGCATATTTAAATGGGACACACCAAAAAACAGGTGATGCCTCTTGACCCCATGCTGAGTGGTGGATGATTTCTTCTCTGCCAGGCTATCTGGTTACCCTTCCCCTGATGAGTAATGACGAAACGCGTCGGGAAGCACTATATGGGGCAAATGTAGAAATCTTGTAATGAGTTCTGGTGGGATATCCCAAAGGAAGGCAGATTATTTAAAAACCTTCTCCCAATGTGACCAGAAATTATGGCTTTTTGAGGCTGACAAACTACAAATGAGGTGAGATCGTTTCAATATACTTATGAAAAAGTTGGGTCATATATAAGATACACTTCATTTAATTATTTCTATATGGGGGGTTTTGTTGGATACAACCCCTTTTCTTTGATTGCTGTGTCATAGGAATTGGCTGAGTATCAATTCTGACTCTTTTTTGTTTTTTCTGTGTGTCCTTATATGTCACTTTGGTTTATGTTATTGATTTTAATAGAATAATATTAAAAGTTATATTTTAGAATAGATCCTACCCTGCTTATTTGAATAACAGATTATAGTAAGGACACAGTCAGGCCCAAGAGAGGACCCTGTGAGGACCAAGTTTTGTTTCTGATTTGTTATAGTAATGGCAAGAGAAGACTTTTCTATCTTTTGTATAGTAGCTTGATTGTCTTTATACTTGCAGATTATAGTAAGGACACAGTCAGGCCCAAGAGGACCCAGTCAGGCCCAACAGTTTTGTTCTGATGTAAGTATATTGGCAATAGGGCTTTTCTATCTTTTGTATAGTAGCTAAATTGTCTTTATGCTTGCAGATTATAGTAAGGACACAGTCAGGCCCAAGTTTACAGTTGTTGAAATGTCTTCTTCTGGGAGCCCCCCCGCCACAGCGTAGGCGAACTGAGGTAATTTTTTTTTTTCTCTGATGATAACATTATTTGCAAACCTATATGCATGTATTCTGTTTTCACAGGAAGCTGAAGCAGAGGGGCTTTCCAAAGGAGACGGGCAGGGTGGAGAAATACCAGGAGTGGGCGCGCAGAGAGTGAGTTTTGCACAGACAGATCCTCACATACATCACATTATTACCCAACATAAACATTGATCACAGCACACACAAAACATATACCTCCATTCCATGCACATAATATATATATATATTTTTTTATTTTTTTCCTGTTTTATAGTCTTCACAATCCAGGTTTCGTCGGAGAGGACCTCCCATGGTTGTCGGCATGATCGTCGCGGCAGTCAGCAAGTAAGTACACTTAATTTTTGGGGGGGTTTTTTCAAGGTTTTTACTCCATTTTGCTTACTTTTTTTTTCTGTTTTTTTTGTTCTGTTTTTTTTTCTCCTCAGGCTTCACAGCGTGCGCCCGATACAGACGGTGAGGATGGAGGAATAGATGTGGACACCCTCATCAAAGAGGTCCAAGATCGGGGGCGCTGTGGAATATGGCTGACCGCCACCATACTGACCAAGTCATCACCCGAAGGCTATGGAAGGAAGTATGCAGCGTTGTGATGGAGAACTGGGAGGTACTCGACGCTCGGGACAAGGATAATGCGCGTAAGTATTCACAGTTCAGTTATGAATGTTGCAGAATGTTATGTGTTGTATACTAAAACCAATTTTTTTCTTTTACTTTCCAGGTGACAGGGTTATCACACGGTGGCGGTCACTCAGGGATCGCTTCAAGAGGGAATTCAACAAGGAAGATGCAGGCCCCGAGTGGATCAGCAGGACGCAGGAGCAGGTACAAATACGCCAGAGCCCTGTCGTTCCTGCGGTCAATGATGGTCAGCAGAAGGTAAATATTTCACACCCCATTTATGTATCAAAAATATTTTACGTGTCTAACCTTATTTTATTATATCAGCAAGGGCAATGTAATATCAAAATATTAATTTTTTTGTTTGTTTCTTTGACAGCACTGTCTGCAGCACTCGGGAGCCTGCTTCTGAGTTGGTTCCCTCTGGAGCGGTCACTCAGGAGTCAGCCACCGGGGACCACGTCTATAGACCCGACCCCTCTGCACCTTCCCTCTTGTCAGGTACCTCCGCCCCATCCACCATCGCTGGAGTAGCAGGGCAGACTTCGTCACTTGAAGCTGCAGGTGACGTGTTGGAGTTCCCTTTAGCCTACCCTGCTGACACTGCCGACACACCTAGAGCACCTTTGTGTTCTGGATGGTAGCGCCACAGAGGTCAGAAAAGGAGCTATGCATCTGATTTTTTGCATCTGAATGCATCCTTTCAAAACACGATAAGGCTTTTAAATGATCAAGTTACTGCTGGGTTCAATCTGTTGAGCAAAAACATACTTGAACTCAGCAGTAAAATTGATAGGATGCAGTCAGATGCAAACTTGTCACCGAGACACTGCTTTTTTTCAGTCAGTACTCAGGCACATGGAAAATCTAACTCTTGACCTGCAGATGCATGTGATGCAAAGCTGCCACACTTCTCTAGCGCAGGCAATGCCCCAATCCCATCAACCTACACACCAAATTCCAACACCTTCCCCACCTCAACCTGCCATCCATCCAGCTGCCGGCCATCCAGCTACCGGCCATCCAGCTGCCGGCCATCCTCCTACCACTCCTTCCCCATTGCATTATTCCCATTATTTTAGTTCACCCTTTCAGTTTTCACCCTTACCTTGAGGCTAAGTGCACAGGTTCAGGAATGTCTGCAGAATTTTCCTGAGCAAAACCGGACTTTTTTCACGGGAAAAACGCATGCGTTTTTGTCGCAGTTTTTGTGCGGATTTTGCACGTTTTTGGTGCATTTTTTTACCGCGAAATTTTCCTGAACATTCTAGCTCAATAATATAGCGGGAAAAACGCTAGTTTTCCGCGAAATTAATGAACATGCTGCTTTTTTTTCCCGCGATGCATTTTTTTTGCGGAAAAAAAACGCACCATGTGCGCAAAAATTGCAGAGTTCATTCTAAATGATAGGATGCTTAATTCATGAGTTTTTTACGCGCTTTTTGCTGCGAAAAAACATGAAAAAATGTGAGTAATCCTGAACGTGTGCACTTAGCCTCACCGTATCCCATCCCACCAACACCTTCACCGTACCTCCCAAAACCTCATCTGCCCCTCAACTCCCTGCCCAACCTCATGTTTTTACCTCCATTTCTGATCCTACCAAACCTGGTGTTCTGTCCCCCTCTATCGACATGGTCCGCCCTGTCAGCCCCTCCGCTGCTATCTCCACCCAACACTACACCAATCTGTAAATATGTATATACTGCTGTTATGTATATATTGTATATAGTGCTGTGAATGTATGTATATATTGTATATAGTGCTGTGAATGTATGTATATATTGTATATAGTGCTGTGAATGTATGTATATATTGTATATAGTGCTGTAAATTTATGTATATATAACTTTTTGAAAACGTCTATGATCCAATAAAAAGGAAACAAGTTTTTTGAATAATAAAATTTATTTTGGTTGAAAACATTTAATGTCTTTTTTTTTTTAAAGTGTAAAAACATTAAAGGTTAAAACACACACAACTTGGTGTAAAGGTACCAAGATTAGGGTACAGATAATACATAAAGGTACAAAAGGTAATAACATTGTGGTACAGTACCAAACACTACAGATTTGTGGTAAAAAACAAAAAGCAGGGTATAGTAGAAAAAAAAAAATTAAACCATGTCATACTGCCAGTCAACTTTCCTTACGGTGACATGAAGTAGTCCGCAAACTTGTCCCGCATTCTTGAAACTGAGCCTGTACTCCTAAAACTTATTTTGTTGTAGTCCTGCAAGGTGGTCTCGGCCATATTTTCATCCATGGAAACATGTTCTTTGGATATGACAAAATTGTGGAGGACCACACAAGCTTTGACGACATCATCAACAGTCTCAGTTTGCCGTTTTATTGCAGTCAGCAGCACTCTCCATTTAGCTGTTAAAATTCCAAACGCACATTCAACGACTCTTCGGGCCCTTGTCAAACGATAGTTGAATATTTTTTCTTTTGAGTCAAGCCATGACTTCCATAGGGTTTCGACAAATGCGGTGAGAGCTGAAAGGCCTCATCTCCCACACAGACAAATGGCAATGCAGGGCCAGAGGTTCCAGGGAGTGGTCTTGGAGGGTGAAAGTCAAAAGTATCTCCATATAACCGACGTTCCATCGGCGACATCTTGAAGACCTGGGAGTCATTTGAACGCCCATAGGCACCGATATCCACTGCAATAAATTTACATTTTGCGTCAGCAATGCCCATAAGTACAATGGAGAAAAATTTCTTCTAATTGAAGAATTGAGATCCGGATCCAGTTGGTTTCACAATTCTAATATGCTTGCCATCCACAGCACCAACACAGTTTGGGAACTGGCATATTTCCATGAAATTAGCAGCAATCTCCAGCCATCTCTCCTGTGTTGGCTGTGGGATAAATTCCTACTGCAAAGAATCCCACAATGCCCAGCAGGTCTCTTTCACAATCTCGGAGATAGTGGAAATCCCAAGCCGGTATTGAAAATGCAGAGAGGAAAAGTATTCCCCAGTTGCAAGAAATCTGCAAAAAAGGAAAAGACAATAATTAATTAAAAACACCAGCAACAACATACAGTTATAAGTTTGCAAAATGAGGAAGAATTTATTTAAAAAAAAAGAATGCTTACCGAATTGTCACCATCAGACGCTCTGCTGGTGATATTGCAAAATGAAGGAAAGTGTCTTGTCTCCTAATTCGATCTTCAATACGTTCCACCAAACACTTGAAATTGGTAGCTGTCATTCTCATGTAGTTGAAGAATTTGCTGGGGTTCTGCTTCAATACCATGTATAATGGTCATACGTCTTGCATTTATGGGATGTATCCACATACGTCTCTGCCGCCGACGCAGGATCCGCTGTCTGGCTTCCTCCTTCTCCCGAACAATCCTTGCCAACCGATCAGCCTCCAATGAAAAATCCGCACATATCTTCGCCATATTCTCCAAAATCACCTCCTTCTCTGCCACTTGCTCTACAACCTTTCAAATAATATGGTGTAAAAACACCCTATTTATAGTTTCCACATAGTTCCCAGTAGCCAATCATGGTACAGCATAGTTTACAGTAGCCAATCATGTTGGAGATCCTCCCATCTGAATAACGGATCCGTCAAAAAACGGATGAAACGGATGCAAAAAACAAATGTAACGGAGTGAACGGATCCGTTATTTTGGCGGAACCGTTAACGGATCCGCCAAAATAGCGGATCCGTTCACGCCATTGTTCTCTATTTTTGGCGGATCCCCAATCTGCCACGATGTCGGATTCTGACTGACGTCGTACGACTGAAGTGTGAAATAGGCCTAATTTGTGCACCTTTTTTTTAATAAAAAATACTGGTGTTTTTACGTGAAAGGACACACAGGGCTCCAAAAAAATAATTCTGTACACTGGCCACACGTTGAGCACGCACAGATATGAAATAGCACGTAGATAACAGTACCACTAATTTGTGCACCTTTTTTAATAAAAAGTACTGCTGTTTTTACAAGAAATCACACCCATGGCTCCGCAAAAATATTGCCGTACACTGGCCACACGTTGAGCACGCACAGATATGAAATGGCACGGAGATAACAGTACCACTAATTTGGGCACCTTTTTTGTTAATAAAAAGTACTGGTGTTTTGACAAGAAATCACACCCAGGGCTTCGCAAAAATATTGCCGTACACTGGCCACACGTTGAGCATGCACAGATATGAGCTGCCAAGCAGATAACAGTACCACTAATTTGTGCACTTTTTTTTTAATAAATAGTACTGGTGTTTTTAAGTGAAAGGACACACAGGGCTCCAAAAAAATATTGCCATACACTGGCCACACTTTGAGCACACACAGATATGAAATGGCACGGAGATAACAGTACCACTAATTTGTGCTCCTTTTTTTTAATAAAAAGTACTGTGTTTTTACGTGAAAGGACACACAGGGCTCCAAAAAAATATTGCCGTATACTGGCCACATGTGGAGAACGGAGATATGAGCTGCCACGGAGATAACAGTACCACTAATTTGTGCACCTTGTTTTTAAATAAAAAGTACTGGTGTTTTTACAAGAAAACACACCCAGTGCTCCGCAAAAATATTGTCGTACATTGTCCACACGTTGAGCACGCGCAGATAAGAGCTGCCACGGAGATAACAGTACCACTAATTTGTGCACTTTTTTTAATAAAAAGGTCTGGTGTTTTTACGTGAAAGGACTCACAGGGCTCCAAAAAAATATTGCCATACACTGGTCACACTTTGAGCACGCACAGATATGAAATGGCACAGAGATAACAGTACCACTAATTTGTGCACCTTTTTTTAATAAAAAGTACTGGTGTTTTTATGTGAAATCACACCCATGGCTCCACAAAATTATTGCCGTACACTGGCCACATATTGAGAACACAGATATGAGCTGCCACGGAGATAACAGTACCACTAATTTGTGCACCCATTTTTAATAAAAGGTACTGGTGTTTTTATGTGAAATCACAACCATGGCTCCGCAAAAATATTGCCGTACACTGGCCACACATTGAGCACGCACAGATATGAAATGGCATGGAGATAACAGTACTACTAATTTGTGCACCTTGATTTTAAATAAAAAATACTGGTGTTTTTACAAGAAATCACACCCAGTGCTCCGCAAAAATATTGACGTACATTGCCCACACGTTGAGCACACACAGATATGAGCTGCCACGGAGATAACAGTACCACTAATTTGTGCTCCTTTTTTTTTAATAAAAAGGACTGGTGTTTTTACGTGAAAGGACACACAGGGCTCCAAAAAAATATTGCCGTACACTGGCCACACTTTGAGCATGCACAGATATGAAATGGCACAGAGATAACAGTACCACTAATTTCTGCACCTTTTTTAATAAAAAGTACTGGTGTTTTTACGTGAAATCACACCCATGGCTCCGCAAAAATATTGCCGTACACTGGCCACACGTTGAGCACGCACAGATATGATCTGACACTGAGATAACAGTACTACTAGTTTGTGCACTTTTTTTTAATAAAAAGTACTGGTGTTTTTACAAGAATTCACACCCAGGGCTCCGCAAAAATATTGCCGTACAATGCCCACACGTTGAACATGCACAGATATGAGCTGCCACGGAGATAACACTACCACTAAATTGTGCAACTATTTTTAATAAAAAAGTACTGATGTTTTTATATGAAAAGACACGCAGGGCTCAAAAAAAATATTGCCGTATACTGACCACACGTTCAGCACGCACAGATATGAGCTAGCACAGAGATATCACTAACACAAATTTGTGCCCTTTTTTTTTTTTTAAAAGTACTAGTGTTTTACGTGAAATCACACCCAGGGCTAAAGAAAAAAATTGCTGTAAACTGGCCACGCTTTGAGCACGCACAGATATAATCAGGCACAGAGGTACCACACCGAAAAAGTGCGCTGAGTCCTGGACATTCCCCCACGCGCTCAGGCGGCGGCAGGTCCTGTCAGGAAGCTCCAGTGAGCGCTCTGACGTCAGAGCACCGGTGACGCAGGGCCTTCAAGCAACTGTGCCCTGCGGAGCTGCGGCCAACAGAGGAAGGTAGGCCACGTTCACTAGGGGGGCACCAGAATGTCGCAGCCCTCACCCAGCAGCACAGCCCAGGCCGACAACCCTGGTGATCAGCCCTCGACCGCTACCCTGCCGGCCGCAGCAGCCGCCCCCTTACTTGGACCTGTGGCCCCGATAGTACCGCTGACGCTGCCGTACATGCCTGGAGCAAAGTGGCTTCCCCAGTACAGCGGCAGGCCAGACACCCTGTCGGGATTCAAGCGAAAAATATGCAGCATACTGGACATTTACTCTATGTCAGATAAGCAAAGGGCTGCAGTGGTAGTGGGACAATAGACTGGTGCTGCAGAAAGAGAAGTAGAGAATTGGTCGGCTGCAGACCAGGAGTCAGTGCCTGCAATTTTCCTGAAGTTACAGACTGCCTTTGAGGACCGCACCGAAACAGACCTCCGAATGAGGTTTTACCAATGCTCCCAGAAACCAGATGACAGCGTGCGGGATTATGCCTGCCGTTTACAAGGGGCCCTGCGAGCTCTCAAACAGGCTAATCCCATGAGTGTCACCAATGAGAATAAAATGCTAATGGAACAATTTGTACAGGGATTGAGGTCCCAAGCGGAAAGTAGGACTGTGCGTTGGTGGTCCTTGGATCATCCCGATGCCACCTTTGATGCCCTTAAAGATATGGCTATAAAGGGAATGCAACCCCTGGAAACGGCAGCTCAGGCAGACCAGCATTACTTGGGCAAGGCCTCCCTCACCCCAGTAGCGCCTACTTTTTCCCCGCTGGTGGCTGAAGCCAAAGTGCAGGCAGCACCCCCTACTGAGCTGGACTGTTTGCGCTCAGAAGTGCGCCAGCTGACCAAAAACCTGGCCACTGCAATGAGTGCCCTGCAAACTACGGATGGAGCCAGAGACGGAAGGAAGGATCCTGCTAGCCGACTACCCTGAGGATGTCCCCTGGATGAACCGGAGGAGGAAGACATCACCACCCCGGAGGAGGACAATGCCACCCCTAAGAAGGACCAATGGCCAGCACCCAGGAATAGACTCATCAGGCCCCTCAGACTGGCACCGCAGGTTAGTGGGAGGAAGAACTTTCCTATCCATCATACTGGATGGCATCGCAATACCTGCCCTGCTGGACACTGGATAACAGATACTGGTCCATGGACAGTCTCCAACCCCCAAACCCTGACTTTGCAGTATACGCCTCTAACGGCCTCCCTCTTGACTTACTGGGGGCTAAAAACGTAGACGTAAAAGTGGGGAGGGTGGAGTTAAAGGACCAGGGACTTATTGTAGTGAAGACTGTCAATGAGGAAAATGGACTGAATGTGGTACTAGGCACTAACGTTATTGGTAACTGTTTGGAGGAGGTTGTGTTTTTACTCCAACAGCTCGCCGATGTTGCCAGACCAGGGCGAAAGAGAGTGATCCAGAAGGAGATCCGAGCCCTGATGTGCCAGCACCAAGTGGAACTGACCGGTGGTGAGATTGGTAATGTACGGGTAACGGACCCGGCCCCCATTGTGATACCCCAATGAGTGAAATGCTTATTTGGTGTAGAGCAGCAATAGGTCTGAGAGGACAGAGATACCAAGCAGTAGTAGAACCCCTTTGTTCAGAACACAGACCTACATTCTTAACTGCCAGAGGGGTAGTGGAGGTACGCAATGGGAGGGTGCCAGTGCGTCTTCTCAACTGGGGGGAAGATGAAGTCAAATTACCACGTTATGCCACTGTTGCCAAGTTACATGCTGTAGATAATAACTCCATTCACACAAAGGAGTCCTTAGCCTCCTCAAAACCAGTGGAGGATAATGGCCCGGCAACCAAGGTGGTAGATTGGTGGCAGCAGATCCATGTTGGAACAGACACCACTCCAGCTCACCAGAAACAGGGGGTACATCGGGTGGTCCAGGAATATGCAAAGTTATTCAACAAACACCCACTTGACTTTGGGAAGATTAAAGGAGTGCAACATCATATCCCCACAGGCAACCATCCTCCCATTAAGGAACGGTACAGGCCTATACCTCCAGCACACTACCAGAAAGCCAAGGAGATGTTGCGTGACATGAAAGAGGCAGGGGTGATAATGGATACTTGTAGTTCCTGGGCAGCTCCCCTAGTTCTAGTCAGGAAAAAGGATGGAAGCATGAGAATATGTGTAGATTACAGACAAGAAAATCGCATTACACATAAAGATCCATACCCTTTACCACATATTGAGGAATCTCTGGCTGCCCTAAAGTCTGCTAATTACTTTTACACCTTTGACCTCACTAGTGCGTACTGGCAAGTAGCTGTGGCTGAGGAGGATTGGGAGAAGACGGCCTTCACCACCCCCATGGGACTCTGTGAGTTCGGCAGAATGCCGTTTGGACTCAGCAGTGCCCCCGGCACGTTTCAGAGAGTGATGGAGTGCTGCCTGAGACACCTTAACTTCGAGACTGTGTTACTATACCTGGACGACATAATTGTGTACTCCAAAACATATGAAGATCACTTGAAGCACCTGGTGGAGGTATTCGAGTCACTGTCCCAGTATGGGATGAAACTGAAGCCTTCAAAGTGCCACCTGCTCAAGCAAAAGGTACAGTACCTGGGACACATTGTCAGCTCAGAGGGAGTGGCGCCAGATCCTGAGAAGGTCACTGCCATCCAGAAATGGCCGGAGCCGAAGATCCTCAAAGAGGTGCGTCAGGTCCTGGGACTGACAGGATACTACAGGAGGTTTGTAAAGGACTACACTAAGAAAGCAGCGCCTCTGCAAGACCTTCTGGTGGGACAGTCCCTCAAGAGCAGAAATTCTCCGTTCCACTGGGGTAAAGAACAGGCTGAAGCATTCAAAGAAATGAAGGAGATCCTGACAGTTGATGAGATCCTAGCCTACCCTGACTACAGCCAACCGTTCCTGCTCTATACTGATGCCAGCAATGAAGGACTGGGAGCTGTCTTAAGTCAGAAGCAAAATGGCCTAGAGAAAGTCATCACCTATGCAAGCAGGAAGCTCCACCCGACCGAGAAGAACCCCGAGAACTATAGCAGCTTCAAGTTGGAGTTCCTAGCGCTGGTCTGGGCCATCACGGAAAGGTTTAAGCATTACCTATCCTTCAGCAAGTTCACTGCCTACACTGATAATAACCCCCTGACGCATATTGAAACAGCCAAGCTGGGAGACATGGAACAACGCTGGATGGCTCGGCTGTCAAACTACCAATTCACAATCAAGTACCAGGTGGGCCGCAAGAACGCCAACGCTGATGCCCTGTCCAGGATGCCTCACGAGTCAGACACAGAAGAAGAAGTGGACGCCCTGGAGGAGTTTGAACTACCTGCCTTTCACAGGAATGGGATGAGCCTCGAGCAACGAGCCTTCAGGAGGCAGCGTGGTAAAACGCTAAACCCTTTACCTCACCACAGCTGGAAGGAGACCCAGGACAGTGATCTGGTTGTCAGTCATATAAAGGAGCTGATAACTCAAGAAGGTTCCTCCCTGGAGAAGGATGCGTCTCCACAAGCAAGGCAGCTGTGGAATGAGAGAAGCCGGCTGTTCATCTACCGTGAGAAGCTGTGCAGGAGGTACGTCAATCCAAAAACCCATGAGCTGGTATGGCAGATAGTAGTCCCCAGGACGGATATCCAGATGGTGTTGGAAGCCTACCACGATCAGGCGGGGCACTTTGGCTGGAAGAAGCTAGAAACTCTGTTGAAGTGTCATTTCTACTGGGTGGGAATGCGCAGCTCCATTGAGAGGTGGTGCAAAGACTGTGGAACCTGGGGCCTCAGAAAAAAAGACTACAGCAGCCAGAAGGCACTCCTGCAACCCATCAGGTCGACTCGACCCTTGGAGATCGTGGCTCTGGACCATGTCAAGTTGTCACACAGCCGGTCAGGATACTCCTATGCCCTGACTATGGTGGATCACTACTTCAGGTTCCTGGTGGTCGCCCCTGTCAAAGATCTGATGGCAGAGACAGCAGCAAAGACGTTCCAAGCGTATTTCTGCAGACCCCATGGATACCCTGAGCAGATGCTAACTGACCAAGGCCCAGTCTTCGAGGCCGAATTGTTCAAAGAGTTCTGCCATCTGTACGGATGTAAGAAGATAAGAACCACACTGTACCACCCACAAACCATCTGTGAAAAGATGAATCACATCGTCATTGACCTGCTGAAGACCTTACCACTTGAGGAGAGAAATCAGTGGCCAGACCTACTACCTGATCTGGTATATCTGTACAATCACATACCTGTGAGTTCCACCAATTGCACCCCAGCTTATCTCATGGGGGCAAGACCAGTAAAGCTGCCCATGGATCTGGAGCTTGGTGTTGTAGAGCCCGAAGCAGATGTGACCACCGAGGACTGGGATATGACCCGACAGGAACAGCACAGAAAAGTACAGGCCTGCATTGAAGATAGTCTCAATCGGGTGAGAGACAAGCAAGAGACTCACTACAACTAGTGTTTGCCAGCAGAACCCTTCACACCTGGTGAAGTCGTGCTGAAAAGAAAGAGGAGGATGCACAAACTTGACGATCAGTGGGAAAGAGAGCCCTACACTGTGTTGAATTCCAGATTTGATAATAGGAAAACGTGTCTAATCAGTAAAGATGGAGGGAGAACGACTACAACTGTATCTAGGGACCACCTGAAGTTGTGTCCGGATCTGTTTAAAGCGCCTTTCGTCACTCCGGAGGAACCTTAAGAGGCGGTCATACATACTGAGTTGGGAGACTTTCCAGCAGATTGGCCCCGAATTGGAGAAGCAGTTATAGTCCCAGTATTCCAATTCTTTCCACAGCAAGAAGAACCTCTACAGCCAGTAGAACCTGTAAGTGCTGCAGAAGAGCCGGTTGCCGCAGTAGAGCCAGTTGCAGAAAAATCCCAAGAAGAAGAATCCCAAGAAGAAGAATCCCAAGAGGAAGAATCCCAAGAAAAAGAATCCCCAGAAGAAGGATCCCCTGCAGAAATAGAGCCAGATGGCCCAGCCTATGGTATATTTGCCAGTCCCGTAGAGAGTTTAAGGCAATTCTACAACTCACTCGCACGTAGAACAGACAGGGTAACTGATACCTCACAGACCACTGCACCACGCAGATCGATACGTAGTACCAGAGGACAAATTCCTGCTAGGTATAGAGATTAGTTGACTTTCTAACAGATGTAAATAGTTATCATTGGGTACTGTATATTACTGTATTATATTGTTATTCTTATTATGTCTTGACCTAGTTGCTTACTAATTTTGTCTTTTTCTCCTAATGACAATTCAAGTGAAATGGACACTGCTCAATTGCTTTCTACTACCCTTCGAGTAACCTTTCCAATAGAGACTCAGAGTTTTTGGTTACTCCTTTTTCTAATTGCTTTCGCCATGTATATATTATATATAGTTATTTACCTGTAGCGCAACGTTCAAGTGTCCTCACCTCCCATAAAGGGAAGCTTGTAGATTGTAATTGTTTATTGTTATGTTTTAAAAAACAAAACTGTACTTCAGCCCGGGAGTGCTGAGTTCTACTAGGGGGGAATGTGGAGCCCAGCTGCGCTCGGTTTCACATATCCTAGAAGGGTGCACGAAGGATTCGTCCACTAGAGGTCTCACTACATTCACACACCTTCACACTACCTCAGCCCACCAGGGGGAGCCCTGATTGGGATATAAAAGGGGGTGAAGGCAGGAAGTCAGTTCAGTTCTGCTCAGTGCAGCTCAGTGGAGATCAGACAGGTGTGCAGTCAGTCTAAGTCAGAAGTCTGCAGCTCAGTTCTGTTCAGTCTAGCTGAGGAGCCTAGCAAATCAGACTAGAAAGCTAGGAGCGTGCCGACGCTCTGGAGAGCGGCAGAAGAGGCAGCCAGCTAACTGCCAGTGTGTATAGCCTAGTGAGTGCCAGAGTAGGCCGAAGGCAAGAGAGAGTAGCAAAAGGGGCAGAGGAGCCTTACCAGCTCACCCCAGCAAATACAAACCGGACGCCGGGTCCGAGCCTACAGGGATCTCCACGACCCAGTAGGAGACAACCGGAATTCTGAGGACTACAGGTTCCAGGAGTCCCACAGAGCTGATAAGTAACAGGGCCAGGAGGCACAGAGATACGATAAGCAAGGAAAGTGTACTCCAGGAGAAAGTTCTACCACAAGGTCAGCCGGTGCTGGACAAAGACTAAGTTAGGCCCAGCTACAAACAGGCCAGAAACTCATTACAGAAAGGCAAGGAACAGGAGGTCATATACCTACTCAGTGGGAGGATCTGGATGTGCACCCTTCACCCTACAGTGCTCCGGGATGTACCTGCACCATCTCCAGTAAAGGTACCAAAGTGACTTGTGTGTGTGTCCACTTTCTTATTCCTACCCTGCCGGATTCCCTCCGTCCTGCATCCCTACACTTACACTGCCCTGATGGCCCACTCCACCTGTGGGGAGCGATACCACCCTAGCTGCCATAACACCAGCCTCAGTGGACTGCTGCAGCGCTGGTGATCCTGACCAGACACCACAGGTGGCGTCACGATCTATTGACATTTTCCCCTGTAAATATTCCCCTTTTTGGAAGGTGAGCGCCCAGGGCCACCGTGACATCCCCCATAGGAATCAACGGGCTCGGGTCCGAGCACCCCCCATAGCCCTGCAGGCGACACATTTATGTGGCCAATATATCCTACAGGAAGCAGCAGCAGCAACAGAAGTCAGGAAGGGAATGGACCCTCTTGATGTGTGCGATGATCTATATAAACACATACAGTGCCTGAAGGCCTTGCACTGATGTGTATAGAGCGACGTTCACTTCCCTACCTGCCTAACACTGGAACCTATATACTCCGGAATCTGAATTTGAGTAGTTTAGGATGGTAGACCACACACTGACTAAGAAATCGCCAAATCTGACCCTATCTCGGCAGCAGCTCTCCCTACACTCTCTGAATTCAGAGCTGAATGCGCCACGCAGGGCGGCGTCTGGTCTCTTATACTCATGATGATGCTGTGCGGCCAAGCCAATTACTGCATGACCACAACAAAGATGGCTGCGGCGTTTCATGGCCTGGCAGACATTCCCTGCAGCGTGATTGGATCTCTAAAGTCCGCCAAAAATGCTGGGTGGAGACCCCTGTTCCCGCCGAATAATCCCGGAAATGCTCGCTGCTCGCCGAGTATGACGAGTACCGTGATAACGAATAGTGGCAAGCGCGTTCGCTCATCACTAGCTATGCCTTTAATGTAAAGCACAGTGCATGGAATATGATCAAAACCTTGTGGATACTTTTAAGTATATTGTTTTAAAAGGTAGTAATTGATTGAGAAACTATGGAAAAATGTATAAAGGGTTGAGCAACAAAATTGTTTCTGAAAAGAGTACTATTTCCAGCAGTCCCATATACAATGAATGCTCATCTACTGCTCCATTTCATCAAGGCACTTTAGAGCCATATTCTGTATGACCCCAAGCGATCAACAAGTTATTACCTATTCTGAGGATAACTGATGACAACCTAAAATGTTGGAAAAAACTTTTCAATAAATTTACCCGATGTTCTGAAATAAATCAGGTCTGAGTATAAATCAATTCTGATGGAATATTATGATGCCCTTACTAATGGAGAACAGCCCATGTTACATACTAGATGGCGCAATGATTGCTATGAACGTCTGCATTCTGCATTGATTGAGATCATATAATTTTAATTGTAATTATTTGCCATTGCTAGTGAATGTAGGTATCATGGATTAAAGGATACTTGTTATGTTCCAAAACGATATGAAATTATGCAGATCAACCCCTTTACCCCCGAGGGTTGTTTGCACGTTAATGACCGGGCCAATTTTTTACAATTCTGACCACTGTCCCTTTATGAGGTTTTAACTCTGGAACGCTTCAACAGATCTTGGCGATTCTGAGAATGTTTTCTCGTGATATATTGTAGCTCATGTTAGTTGTAAAATTTCTTCGATATAACTTGCGTTTAAAAATGAAAAAGTGGAAATATGGCGAAAATCTTGAAAATCTTGCAATTTTCAAACTTTGAATTTTTATGCCCTTAAATCAGAGAGATAAATCGCACAAAATAGTTACTAAATAACATTTCCCACATTTCTACTTTACATCAGCACAAGTTTGGAACCAAAATTTTTTTGTTAGGAAGTTATAAGGGTTAAAAGTTGACCAGCGATTTCTCATTTTTACAACACCAATTTTTTTTAGGGAACACATCACATTTGAAGTCACTTTGAGGTGTCTCTATTATAGAAAATACCCCAAAGTGACACCATTCTAAAACCTACACCCCTCAAGGTGCTCAAAGCCATATTCAAGAAGTTTATTAACCCTTCAGGGGCTTCACAGGAATTTTTGGAATGTTTAAAAAAAAGAACATTTAACTTTTTTTCACAAAATATTTATTTCAGATCCAATTTTTTTTTATTTTACCAAGGGTAAAAGGAGAAATGGACCCCAAAAGTTGTTGCGCAATTTGTCCTGAGTACGCCTATACCCCATGTGTGGGGGTAAGCCACTGTCTGGGCACATGGCAGAGCTCAGAAGGGAAGGAGCGCCATTTGACTTTTTCAACGCAGAATTGGTTGGAATTGAGATCGGACGCCATGTAGACTTTGGAGAGCCCCTGATGTGCCTAAACAGTGGAAACCCTCCACATGTGACATGATTTTTTAAAGTGGACCCCCTAAGGAACTTATCTAGATGTGTGTTGAGCACTTTGAACCCCCAAGTGCTTCACAAAAGTTTATAACGTAGAGCCATAAAAGTAAAAATCATATTTTTTCCACAAACATGATCTTTTCATCCCCAATTTTTTAATTTCCCTAGGGTAACAGGAGAAATTGGACCCAAAAAGTTGTTGTACAATTTGTCCCGAGTACGCAAATACTCGATATGTGGGGGTAAACCACTGTTTGGGCGCATGGCAGATGCTTTTTATTGCAAAAACGTTTTTGCATCACCATAATTTGAGAGCTATAAGCTCTCCATATTTTGGCCCACAGAGTCATGTAAGGTCTTGTTTTTTGTGTGACTAGTTGACATTTTTGTTGGTACCATTTTTGGGCACATGACTTTTTTTGATCGCTTTTTATTACAACTTTTGGGAGGCAGAATAAACAAAAACCAACAATTCATGAATTTCTTTTTGGGGAGGCGTTTATACCATTCTGCGTGTTGTAAAATTGATAAGTCAGTTTTATTCTTCGGGTCAGTACGATTACAGTGATACCTCATTTATAACATTTTTTATGTTTTGGCACTTTTACACAATAAAAACTATTTTATATAAAAAATAATTATTTTTCCATCGCTTAATTCTGAGAGCTATAACTTTTTTATTTTTCACTGATGACGCTGTACAGGGGATTGTTTTTTGCAGGACAAGATGACTTTTTCAAAGGTGCCACGTTTATTTAAATCCATCTTTTTGATCGCGTGTTATTCCACTTTTTGTTTGGAAGTATGATGATAAAGCATTGGGTCTTTTTGCCTTTTTTATGGTGTTCACTAAAGGGGTTAACAAATGGGACAGTTTTATAGGGCGGATCGCTACGGATGCAGAGATACCAAATATGTGTACTTTTATTATTTAGATTTTTTTTTCACTAAAATATGTATTTATTGATATAATAAATATTGATTTTTTTATTACTGTTTTTTAAAATATTTTTACAATTATTTTATTTTTTTTATTTAATTCTCATTTTTGTACATTGTCCCGCTATGGGACACTCATTTTCTGCAGGCTGATTACTTCTATAGCATGCAGATGATGCAGCATCTGCATGCTATAGAAGCTTGCAGCGCTGCAGCTTCTCTGTGCATTAACCTGAGACTTCCTGACATGCATTTGACCTGGAGACCCAGATGTCGTTGTGACGACATCCGGGTCTCCATAGGAACGATCGGGACACCACGGCATGCCGCGGGGTCTCCGATCCAAAAGTAGGGGGGCTGTCAGCCCCTCTGCAGCCACCGGAACTCTGCGATCATCTGTGATCGCAGTGTGCCGAGGTTAAAGTGCCGGGAGCGGTCCGTGACCGCTCCTGGCACTTAGTGCTGGGTGTCAGCTGTGAGAATCAGCTGACACCCAGCACCGATTGGCAGCGCTACCCCTGTGAGCACGGCTGATCGGTGATGACGTACTATCCCGTCCATGGTCATGCGGGCCCAGGGCACATGGATGGGATAGTACGTCCAATGTCAGAAAAGGGTTCATAGTATTCTAAAACCATGCAAACTCTACACTGAAAGGCCAGCTACAGGGAGGAAATTAACTTTATTCCTCCTGGCAGCCTCTGACTTTCTTTCATAGAGGCGCAGCCAGCGCAGCTTCATTCACCGCTCAGAACATAGTAATTAGTTGTAACCATAAGTCAGCATTGATGCCATGCAGAGCTGCCTGTCAGTCAGTGCCGGGGTGTTGTTAGAGCAAAGACTGAAGCCACGCTGGTCGCACTTCTGTGACTGAAAGTCGAAGGCTGCTGAGAGCAATTAAGTTCATTTCCTCCCAGTAGCAGGGTTGTCAGTGTGGTGGCCGCATGGCTCTAGAGCGCTATTAACCAGCAGATTAGCCTCATATCTGCAGGTTAATAGCATTCCTGACATGACAGGTGCACTTTAAATAAAATGTACAGCTAGGGCACTAGAATACAGCCTGGACATGGCAAAACCACGAGGAGAGTAAAATACATTTTATATTGTTATTATTTCACAGTCATGGTTATGGTGCAATTATTTCATCTTTATTATCTTAATAAAAGTGAACTTATAAATTGCCTGCCTGTAAAAAAAGAATGTAGATTATGTAGATTAGAGGTCACGCTGCATACTTACTGACTTACAAGCATTTTATTAATTTATCACATTTACAAGTAACTTGGTAATTAGGTTAAAAAGTCTTTAAGAATAAACTATGGAAAGAAGCCAAGGAGGCATAAATAAAATGGACACAGATAGTTTCTTGTACAAGATGTATAGATAAAAAAGGGACTATTGATCGTCAGGTGTATGCTATGCAATTATGTAATTAGATAATTTATGTAATAACAAATTTGATATATAATTATAATAACATATTTACATATACATATAACTTATTAAATAGATTATAGGGAACCTGTCATCAGGTTTTGCCGATACGAGTTACGGTCACCACATTTCAGGCCTGATATGATATAATGCTGTATATCTGTTGCTGCTTGGTGTTAACTGTATTTACTTTGATATTCTTTAGTCCTTACATAATGTGCATGTTGATTTGTCCTTTGAAATAAATTGTACGTTGTATATTATTTTAAAAGCACTTCTATAAATAAAAAGCATATGCTTATGACTTTATGTCACATTGCCATAGTGACAAAGAAATTTAAGCTGCTAAGCCAGAATAACTAGAATAAAATTTGTGCAATTTTAAAGCTAAAAGCAATTGTATAAGATGACTGGAGAAACATAATAAAACACGGGATTGTTAAAATTCCGCTATGATTTAACATCCCCTTATACACTTTAACGCTGTACTGTATGCAATCTTCCCCACATATAAATATAGTACTCTCACGACTTATTTTATGATAACCATTATTTTCTTGGTGAAATAGTATTTTACTGTTTATCTCATATTATTTTCACCTCTCCTATGTATACTATATGTTATCATTCCTAATTCAAGTCATATCAGCCTATCACCTCTCATATCCAACCATGCATTAAGGAAATAGAGAGACGTGAGTGCAGAAAACTGCTGTTTGTCCAATCTGGACTGGCAGAATTGCTTTCTCTTAACTGGATATATTATGCTTGTCATCTGAACAAGATTAAGACAATTTTTATAGTAGACCTCTAGAGGAGAAAATTGATTATTTTAACTTTAAAGTCGTCAATCATCAATCACCAAAAATTCAGAGTGGCACATACTCTCCAAGCTTATATATACACACAACTAGAATTTTAAATGTATCCCTCACCAAATAATATAAAGTGTCATACATACCATTCTGTCTCATAGATACATAGAACTGCTATACCACTAAGATACAGTCGTGCTCAAAAGTTTGCATACCTTGGAAGAATTTTTGCTTTCTTGGCCTTTTTTCAGAGCATATGAATGATAGCACCAAAACTTTTTCTCTACTCATGGTTAGTGGTTGGATGAAGCCATTTATTGTCAAACTACTGTGTTTTCTCTATTTAAATCATAATGACAACCCAAAACATCCAAATGACCCTGATCAAAAGTTTACACACCCTGGTGATTTTGGCCTGATAACATGCACAGAAGTTGACACAAATGGGTTTGACTGGCTACTAAAGGTAACATCCTCACCTGTGACCTGTTTGCTTGTAATCAGTGTGTGTGTATAAAAGCTGAGTGAGTTTCTGGGATTCAGACAGACTCTTGCCTCTTTCATCCAGCCACTGATGTTTCTGGATTGTAAGTCATGGGGAAAGCAAAAGAATTGTCAACAGATCTACGGGAAAAGGTAGTTAAACTGTATAAAACAGGAAAGGGATAAAAAAAGATATCCAAGAAATTGATAATGCCAGTCTGCAGTGTTCAAACTGTGATTAACAAATGGAAAATCAGGGGCTCTGTGAAAACAAAACCACTGTCAGGTAGACCAACAAAAGTTTGGTCCACGACTGCCAGGAAAATTGTTCGGGATGCAAAGAAAAACCCACAAATAACATCAGCTGAAATACTGTACTCTCTGAAAACTAGTTGTGTGGCTGTTTCAAGATGCACAATAAGGAGGCACTTGAAGAAAAATGGATTGCAAGGTTGAGTCGCCATAAGAAAGCCCTTACTGCACAAATGCCACAAAGTATATCACCTACAATACTCAAAACAGCACAGAGACAAGCCTCAAAACTTATGGAACAAGGTAATTTGGAGTGATGAACTGTTGTTTTGGGGATGTGTGAGCTACAAAAGCACTGGAATCTTGGCCAAATTTGAAGGAAAGATGAATGCAGCACGTGATCAGCAAATACTGCTGGGCATGAGACGTACTTGGACGTTCCAACATGACAACGATCCAAAACACAGTCCAAGTCGACCTGTCATTAGCTACAGCAGAACAAAATGAAGATTCTGGAGTGGCCATCTCATTCTCCTGACCTCAATATCATTGAGCTACTCTGGGGATATCTCAAGCGCGCAGTTCATGATAGACAGCCCAGGAATTTACAGGAACTGGAGGCTTTTTGCCAAGAAGAGTGAGCTTTACCTTATGAGAAAATAAAGAACCTCATCCACAACTACCACAAAAGGCTTCAAGCTGTCAATACAAAAATGGTGCACACCCTATATAATGCAATCAAAAGTCATACAGCTTTATTGATAACATGGACAAACTGATTAAAAACATCTAAAACATGGAAGCATGTACAATAACCTACCACCACCCCTGAATATTGCATCAAATACACTGCACAAAAAAATAAAGGAACACTTAAACAACAGGATATCACGCAAGTAAATCAGACTTCTGTGAAATCAAACTGTCCACTAAAGCCCGGGTCTCACATAGCGATACATCAGCGATCCCGACAACGATCAGGATCGCTGGTGTGTCGCTACATGATCGCTGCTGATCTGCCAAAAAGGCAGCTCAGGCAGCAATCAGCACAGCGACACTGCGGGTAACATCGCTTAGTTACCCGCAGTGTACCTTGGATACCAGCGCCCTGATGCAGGGAGCTGGTAACCAAGGTACACGTCGGGTTTCCAGGCGCTGCGTGGTGCCTGGAAACCCGCTGTGTACCTTGGTTACCAGCTCCCTGCATCAGGGCGCTGGTATCCAAGGTACACAGCAGGTTTCCAGGCACAGCCCCGCCCCCCAAAACTAGTGATTCAGCAGCAATCTCGCTAGCAAGATCGCTGTGCGAGACGGGGGCTTTAGGAAGCAACACTGACTGACAATCAATATCACATGCTGTTGTGCAAATGAAATAGTCAACAGATGGAAATTATTGGCAATTATCAAGACACACTCAATAAAGGAGTGGTTCTGCAGGTAGGGACCACAACCACATCTCAGTACCAATGATTTCTGGCTGATGTTTTGGTCACTTTTGAAAGTTGGTTGTGCTTTCACACTAGTGGTAGCATGAGATGGACTCTACAACCCACACAAGTGGCTCAGATAGTGCAGCTCATCCAGGATGGTACATCAATGCGAGCTGTGGCAAGAAGGTTTGCTGTGTCTGTCAGCATAGTGTCCAGAGGCTGGAGGCGCTACAGGAGACAGGCCAGTACACCAGGAGATGTGGAGGGGGCCGTAGGAGGGCAACAACTCAGCAGCAGGACCTCTACCTCTGCCTTTGTGCAAGTAGGGACAGGAGGGGCACTGCCAGAGCCCTGCAATATGACCTCCAGCAGGCCACAAATGTGCATGTGTCTGCACAAATGGTTAGAAACCGACTCCATGAGGATGGTCTGAGTGCCCGACGTCCAGAGATGGGGATTGTGCTCACAGCCCAACACCATGCAGGATGCTTGGCATTTGCCACAGAACACCAGGATTGGCAAATTCACCACTGACGCCCTGTGCTCTTCACAGATGAAAGCAGGTTCACACTGAGCACATGTGACCGACGTGACAGAGTCTGGAGATGCTGTGGAGAGCGATCTGATGCCTGCAACATCCTTCAGCATGATAGGTTTGGCAGTGGGTCAGTAATGGTGTGGGGTGGCATTTCTTTGGAGGGCCGCACAGCCCTCCATGTGCTCGCCAAAGGTAGCCTGACTGCCATTGGGTACCGAGATGAGATCCTCAGACCCCTTGTGAGACCATATACTGGTGCGGTTGGCCCTTGGTTCCTTCTAGTGCAGGACAATGCCAGACCTCATGTGGCTGGAGTGTGTCAGCAGTTCCTGCAAGATGAAGGCATTGAAGCTATGGACTGGCCCTCCCATTCCCCAGACCTGGATCCGATTGAGCATATCTGGGACATCATGTCTCGCTCCATCCGCCAATGCCACGTTGCACTACAGACTGTCCAAGAGTTGGCTGATGCTTTAGTCCAGGTCTGGGAGGAGATCCCTCAGGAGACCATCCACCACCACATCAGGAGCATGCCTAGGCGTTGTAGGGAGGTCATACAGGCACGTGGAGGCCACACACACTACTGAGCATCATTTTGACTTGTTTTAAGGACATTACATTCCACTTTAATTTTGTGGGTGACTCCAAATCCAAGACTCCATTTGTTAATAAATTTGATTTCCATTGATGATTTTTGTGTGATTTTGTTGTCAGCACATTCAACTTTGTACAGAACAAAGTATTCAATGAGAATCTTTCATTTATTCAGATCTAGGATGTGTTATTTGAATGTTCCCTTTATTTTTTTGAGCAGTGTATATGAGTGAAATGAAATGGACATGCCACAGGGAGCACTAGTTAGGCAAGATAGCTGTTAGTAGCACCTCCAACTAATATATGTACAGAGCCCTAATCTCAACATCATCAAGTCTACCTAGGTTTGCTTGAAGAGATAGAAGGATTTGCGAAAGATCTGTACATATTTCTCATAGATGTTTGGAACAATCTCTCTGACAAATCCTTTCAAAAAATGTAGAAACTGTGCCACTGCATGCAGAAGAATTGAGGTTGTATTGAAGGCAAATGGAAGTCACACCAAATATTTAATTGATTTAGAATTCACTTTGCAATTTGTTAATTGATAACAAAAAAACTATTAACACTTCTATTTTTGAAAACATTCATACTTTGTAGCATTTTTCACGAGTACCTAAAACTTTTGTATAGAACTATATATATTCAGACGTAGCAAGAACCAAATAGACATTTATTTTGTGCTAACAAAATGACCATATTATTCTAAAGCTATTTGCATAAGTTGTTCATCTACTAACTCTATATTGTAGTGTTCAAACTATGCAAATTGTGCAGCGTACCATAGCACAGGTTAAGTGGTACAACAAACTTTGGTGCTTGCTACATCTGTAAAATGAACACACATTTGCTTACACATTACACAAACATACAAGCATGACATTACACAAAGTTATAGTTATACACATGAGCTTACTTCTCCTGCAGTGGTGTCTTATGTCACTGATGAAGAATAGGCTATAATGAGCACAGCTGTGCTCATCCTATCTTCTCACTTGTCCCATGTCCCATCTCTCCCCTATCTGTTGAGACAGAGATGTTGCCTTGATCAAGTTACAACTACCAGTAAAAAGCTTTAGCTGTGGAACAAAACGAGGAGGAAGCCGGAAAGGCAAGAATACCAAATAGTCTAATCTTGCTCCCCACTACCTCCCTATGTGGTGGTACTCAGGGCAACTGCCCACCTGCTCTGCCAGCTGTAACTGTACCTGCAATGAAGGTGGGGAGAAAGATGCCAACGTTTTTTACTTCTTTTCCTCTTTGAAGAACAAGTTTAAAGCTGGCTGAGCAATCCCATATGAACTAAAGAGTAGGTGTTATGCAGGAAAGGAAACTAATATGTTTTTTGTTGTAATGTTATGTTGTTGCTGCTGTTATTGCACACAATAAATATGATGTTAATGTAAGTCAACTGATTCTATTGTAAATGGGATTCTGCTTGATTGCCTTGCTGACAAATTTCTGATACTACTGCTTCTGTCATTCCTGGTCAATGTTCCTCCTGCTATCGGAGTCCACTGACTGTGATGGCACCTTCAAACTAAGGAGACTTACAGGTCCGACTATGACATCATAGATAGTGATGAGCAGGGTGGATTTGATTTAAATCAAACTGATTTAAATCACGATTTAAATCACGATTTAAATCACTAGTCAGTAAGGCTTGATTTAAATCAGTGATTTAAATCAAAGTTTCTACCTAAACTAGTTCTTGCTACTTTAACATGCAAGTAGATGAAAATTTTTAGAATCACTTTTTATATTACTTTTTTCTCCCCAGTTTAATGGGTTAATCATTCATATTTGGACACCACTGTTCTGTTGTACTTAGGAAGGAGAAAAATAATCCTGACCTTAATAACAATTTAAATAGATTTATTCAACTGAAACAATAACAACATTACAGCATAAGTTATTTGCTTAAACAAACATCCATGTTTGTTAACTAATTTGGCTAAACAAAATATATATATATTTTAAGAAACTTAGACTGTCAGCCCAGCCGACACATGAAAAACTTAAATACTACTGTCCCTGCTGTCCTCTGTAGCTCACTCATAGTCATCTTCATCATCATCTTCTTCTTTGTTCCTATTCATAATCTGAAAAAGAAAAACAAGCTTTCCTGCTTTATTGGGTCCCAACCGATTTCTCAATTTAGAATGAATGAGTCACTGCAAAGGAAGAGAATATTCTTTCAACGCCTGCAGAAGAAGCTACTGCTGTTAAAAGTGAAATAATTACTTGAACAGTCTCTAAATCCAAGCGCTTAAGTGACTTCCACCAGTTTACTGGTGTGACCTTCCTTAAAATATCTTCAGCAAACATATATTTCTTGAATGGTTCCCCCTTAGCTCTGAAGTTTATTATAGTTGGCATTAAAGATGGATGATTGCTGGATACCCATGTCATAGCTAACTCCTCTTCCTCAGCACTTAGGTTTTGACCCTGATATTGGATATTGACAATATTTGCCAAAAAATGAGCTGGAGTCAGTGCTTGTCCCATTCGTTTGTTTACTGCTTGTAATTTAATTCTGTCCATGTGTAGTTCTGTTTTTAAGTGTTCACTCAGTTCCTTCCAAATTTCAACAGCATCCGCAATAAAACAGCTATTTTTCTGTATTTTTTTTAAAGCTTGAGAGATGGGTTTCAGGAAGCTCACCATATGTTCAACATTTCTCTTAAGCCCAATGTTGAGGATTTTGGCCGTGACAGTGCCATCTATTTTATCTCGATTTTCTTCACAAAGTGTCATCAGAATAGGCCAGTTTTTGATATACTGTTCAAAACAGTCCACCACAGAGTTCCATCTAACATCTTGTGGGAGTGTTAGCTTGGTTCCACCCATCCTTTTCAGAGCTGCTGCAGCAAAATGATTATTACGGAAGTATTTAGCAATTTCAACAACATTAGCCTTTATTTCTGGAACACTTAAGTCTTTGGCTAAGAGGTGCAGCAAATGAGCACTGCAACCATATGTTATCAGCTTTGTATTCCCTCCCTGCTCTTCTAAATTTCTTCTCATCTTGGATATGTTTGCAGCATTGTCAGTGACCAAACTGCATACTAGACATTTGAATTTTTGTTCACATGTTGTTATAGCTTTTACTGCCACTTCTTGTAAGTATTCTGCTGTGTGTGCATTTCATGACATATCAGTTGTTTGTGCAAGGAAGACTTTACCTTCTTCTGTTGTTATACAAGCACATACAATAGGATCATTGTGGACATTACTCCACCCATCAATACTTAGGTTAACAATTTTACCCTCCAGAGCTGTTGCACATTGCTCCATTTCTCTGTCATACACTTGATCCAGCAGTTTCCTTGCAACATCAGCTCTGCTGGGTGGACTGTATCCTGGTCTCAGTGACTGAACCATATTAATGAAATGTGGGTTCTCAGTCAGACGGAAAAAATAGTTCGTTGCATAAATATACTGGGCAATTTTTTCATCAATCACTCTTTTTCTAATCTGCTAGTTCTTATCACAAACCTATCTATGGTGGTTCCAGAAGGTAAAGGTTTTTTCTTCCTTTTGGGTGATGGTGATATGTGGCTGTGGGTGTCTGATGATGATGCTGCTGCTAATGAAGCACTATCCTGGATGGATAACTCTGAAACTGTAGAACAGGATGATGGTGATCTTGGAGGTGGATAGTTTCCAGAATCCATGAATTCCCCTAAACAAAAAAAGTCAATGCTGTTATTTTATTGTTTATACAATTTCTGCTTATTGTACACAACACAGCACTGCCCCAAAAGGAATATTTGTTTTTCTTCATAACTGTACCAAATGACAGTAACATGCAGTAATAATAAGAAATATAATTTTTCTCACACATGACAGTTCAGTCTTTAGAAATAGGATTCAATAAAAATGTTTACCAACCTGAAGATCCTGCCTGTTCAGAAGTGTTTCTTTGGTCATCTTCATCACCGCCCTTCTCATGATGTTGCCTCATTCGCGCCACCAGGCCTTGCATCTCTTTGTTGCATCGTTTGCATTTTGCACGCATGCCTGCCTTACCGATAGGCGAAGGAGCTTCATTAAAATATTCCCAAACTGGGTCTCTTTTACGGCCTGCTGCCATTATAAGGAAAGAATGTAGTAAACCTCAGATCGTACACACAAACAGATCCAGACTTGTCTGTCTGTGGCTATGCTGCAGTATTGTGCTCAAAGTTTCACTTTCATTTTCTTGTCTGCTTGTCCTTCCTCCTCCTCACACTTAGATTCACATTCTTCTTGTGTTGTGCAGATCTATTCCACTCGAAACAATCAGAAACATATTGTCTAACTTCTTGGACTTGGCACTGAAGGGGTTGATTCTGTATTCATATAGGTTTGTAGAACAATAGGATTAAGGTCTTTTTCTCAACTCTGTTCATGTTGTAACATTTTTGCCGTGAAGAAGAGGCTGGGACCTCTGCGGAGTCAAATTCAGTTTTGAGAACTGCGTAAGTAAAGCGAGCGTCTGTGATAATATAGGAGAGAAACTGCCCACTAATCCTACAGAAACCTCTGGAAGAGCATGGCATTGTGAATGTTACACATATACAGCCTTTATTCTACTGAGTTAAACAACTCAGCTTTATCTCATGATGGAAGAACCTTTGGATGGTAAAATATTTTCCTCAAAAAGCAGTTTATTGAAAAAAATCCGATTTAAATAAAAAAAATCCGATTTAAATAAAAAAAATCCGATTTTTTTGATTTTTTTTTAAAAAATCATTGATTTTTATCCACCCTGGTGATGAGCGAGCATGCTCGACACTATTAGGTTCTCGCCCGAGCATCTCACTACTCAAGATGCTCGGAGCTCATGAGTATTTCTGGGGTTGCTTGGCGGGAGCTCGTGTCCCCAACCTGCATGTTTTGCACTTTTTAGAGAGCCAATGAACATGCAGGGATTGTCTACCTGCTACACACTGTAATGCCGCAGCCATGTTGGTTATGGCATTACAGTGATTGGCTGGCCGCACAGCGTCATCAGGTCTATATCAGACCTGGCACCTCCCTGCTCGTCACAGTCTACTCCAGAATCAGGCAGTGTAGGGAGAGTTGCTGCTGAGCTAGGGAGAGATTTGCCTGTTTATTAGTTATTGAAGGTATAGCACAATATATTATAAGATATCCATCTCAACTAACAATCCTTCTGTGGACTAATCCAGCTGCAAGGTCCATTCCAGTTCTGTCTGCTGTTGCTGCTGCTGCTGCTGCTGCTGCTGCTGCTGCTGCTTTTACAGATATTTCTAGACATAGCACCAGGTATCAGGTGCCAGGAATAATTTTTTGGGACTCTTAATCCTGATTATTTGCTTAAAAAGCAATCCAGAGAACACCATTTTTCTGCTCTGTGCTTGTTGGCACTGCAGAATACAGCCAGATCCCTTTCATAGTACAGCACTAAAAATCCATCTATTAAATCTGTGGTTTGTCCGTCAGACAGATCACATATAAGTGTTCTCAAAATTCTGCCATTTCTGGCCTCCTTTTCAATTTTGTTGCAGTGTGTTAGTGAAGCTATTGACAGACACCAGTTTGCTGTTAAAAATAGTTACCTACAGGCCATCTATTTAAAACTGTGTTTTGTCCATCACACGGATCACATATGAGTGGGCTCAAAATTCTGCCATTTCTGGCCTCCATTTAAATTTTGCTGCATTGTGTTAGAGAAATTATTGACAGACATCAGTTTGCTGTTAAAAATAGTTACCTACAGGCCATCAATTTAAAACTGTGGTTTGTCCGTCACACAGATCACATACAAGTTCGCTCCAAATTCAGCCATTTGTAGTGAACGTGGAAAAAAAATTGTCCTCCATTTAAAATGGGCAAAGTGCAAGGCAAGAGACGGGAAACTGGATGTGATGGTGATGGTGCATGCAGAGGCCGAGGCCGTAGGCAAGCTGAAATTGTGCCAAAACAAACACCCACATCTTCTCGCCTGACCTTCCTGTCCCAATTACTAGGGGACCGCAGTAGCCCACCACTATTGAACCCAGAGCGGTGTCAAAAGGTTGTTGGTTGGATAGTGTATAATGCTTCAAGTCACTTTGCCACCACCACTGTCTTCCACATGGTCAAGTCTCAGTCGTAGTCTGGACCTCATATTCCTCACCCAGGTCCTCCTTCCTCCCACCATGCCGAGTGCCTGGAGACAACTGATCCCACATTTGGACACTCCAAAGAGCTGCTTCCATTTATATATTCGGGCCTCTCGCCCTGTCCACTTGAAGCGGGCAAGAGGAGATCACATGTAGCGATACACAAATATTTGAGCAGCCACAGTCACTTGAAGGAAACAGTGGGAATGTGTCACAAGAGGGGGACGATGATGAGACACAATTGCCAGAAAGTCAGGAGGAGGACCAGGGTGCGAAAGTGGAAGATGAGGTGGTGGATGATATAGTATCCAACCCAACCTGACAGGAGGACATGCAGAGCGAGGACAGCAGCACACAGGGGGAGGGAGGCGTAGCACCCCAACAGGCAGGAAAAAGCAGTGTGGTGGCCGCAGACAGAAGGCGGGCAACCGTTCCTCATAATACCAACACGATGGAAGTTGCCAGTGCAATTGTTAGGTCTTCCCGAGTTTGTTTGTTTTTTATTGACGCTGCCGATTTCCCCAAAAAGGCCATTTGCACCACCTGCCAGACCAGCATCAGCAGAGGTAGCAAAACTACTAGCCTTACCACCACCAGCATGATTAAGCACATGGCAGCAAAGCACCCGACTTTGTGGGCCAAACCTCAGGGTCCAGGAACAGTGTCTATGGGTGACACCACTGCTTATTCTGCTGTTGTGCATGCAAGCCAATCCCCTGTCCATGGTGCATGCGAAGATGCCTTCGGCCCTGCACCTGTCATTGCATACACTCAACTAGCACCATCAGCAATCACGTCCACGTCCTTGTCCCAGCGCAGCGTTCAATTGTCCATACCCCAGTCCTTGGAACGCAAGCGCAAATATGCATCCAACGACCAACAGGCCACACTACTAAATTCCCACATTTCACGACAGCTTGCACTCGAAATGTTGCCTTTTAGGCTCGTGGAGACGGAAGCTTTCCACAACCTGATGGAGGTAGCCTTCCCTCGGTACTCAGTCCCCAGACGCCACTATTTCTCCTGGTGTGCCGTCCCCGCATTACACAAGCACGTGTTCCACAAAATTAGTTGTGCCCTCAACAATACAGTTACTGGGAAAGTCCACATAACCACCGACACGTAGACAAGTGCTCATGGGCAGGGATGGTACATCTCGCTGACGACACACTGGGTTAACATAGTGGAAGCCGGAACCCAGTCGGACATTGGGATGTAACACGTCCTCCCGATGCCGAAGATTTCAGTCTGTAGGTTAATCAGGGTTGCTCCCAAAGTCTACAGCTCCTGCACCTAATCCTTCTTCTCTTCAGCCTTCATCTCTGAAATGACCACATCAGTCACAAGCTGGAAGCACTACAGCACTGTCTCAGCCAAGCGGCAACAGGCTGTGCTGAAGCTAATATGCTTAAGTGAGAAATTGCACAAGCTGAAGAGTTGTTGACAGCTTTGCAAGAGCAGGCAGATCTGTGGCTGACACCGCTGAACCTACAGCCAGGTAGGGTCGTGTGTGACAATGGCCAGACCCTGGTGGCGGCTCTGAGGCGAGTCGAGCTCACACACGTACCATGCCTGGCCCATGTGCTTAACCTAGTGGTTCAGCAGTTTCTCAAAACCTACCCAGAGCTGCCGTATCTGTTTGTCAAAGTACGCCACCTGTGTGCCCATTTTAAAAAAGTCAGCTACAGCTTCTGCTGCCCTTGCCATGCTTAAGCAGCGTTTGCAGTTTCCGGCTCACCGACTGGTGCGTGATATCCCCATGCATTGGAACTCTACACTGCAGATTTTGGGAATGATTTGGGGGCAGAAGAGGGCAGTTGTTGACTACTAGCATCAACAAGGCTGTCGGTATTCAGTTCAGACTCCACACATAAGACCTCAGGAGTGGACATGGATGTCAGACATATGTACCATCCTCCAAAACTTTGATGTCTCCACCAAGATATTGAGCGGCGATGACACCATAATTAGCATCACCATCCCACTTCTCTGTCTTCTGAAACGCTCTCTGCTCACAATCAAAGAGGATGCATTGCAGGTGAAGCACGATGAGATGAAGCAAGGAACCATACAGGGTGATTATTCAGGGCCATGCGTCTGCACAGACGTAATCTGCACAGGCTTATTTCAAATCCCATATTTCAAATTACAGATTTCTAATTACAACACTCTGAATTAGACTAGAATTCTAGAATGCATTTGGCCACTCATCGCTCTTGCAATATCATCTGTACCAATCTAATCAAGCTGTTTCTCCTCTTCCCACAGGTATGCACCAAATTTCCCCAGCTTTTCCAAATTCCTGATTGTGTTTTGTGAACGGCATTAACTCTGCGTGGTATGCACCAAATTTCCCCAGCTTTTCCAAATTCCTGATTGTGTTTTGTGAACTGCATTAACTCTGCGTGGTATGCACCAAATTTCCCCAGCTTTTCCAAATTCCTGATTGTGTTTTGTAAACTGCATTAACTCTGCGTGGTATGCACCAAATTTCCCCAGCTTTTCCAAATTCATGATTGTGTTTTGTGAACTGCATTAACTCTGCGTTGTATGCACCAAATTTCCCCAGCTTTTCCAAATTCCTGATTGTGTTTTGTGAACTGCATTAACTCTGCATGGTATGCACCAAATTTCCCCAGCTTTTCCAAATTCCATATTCCTGATTGTGTTTTGTGAACTGCATTAACTCTGTGTGGTATCCATTACTTACCCTATCTCCTCCATCCATAATGTACTCCATTCCTCCTGTGTCTTCCATGCCTATCTCTGAGTGTGCAGTCCATCCCCCCCTTTTTCACACCTTTGGGCAACTCTGAACATGTGGTGCAGCTAATCACGCCCACATCCCCCCTTACAGCTGATTCCTCTCAGTACCAGATATATTCAAGGCCATCCCACTTCTCTGTCTTCTGAAACGCTCTCTGCTCACAATCAAAGAGGATGCATTGCAGGTGACGCACGATGAGATGAAGCAAGGAACTATACAGGGTGATTATTCAGGGCCATGCTAGGCACAGACGTAGTTTGCACAGGCTTATTTCAAATCCCATATTTCAAATTACAGATTTCTAATTACAACACTCTGAATTAGACTAGAATTGGACTGGAATTTGACTGTAAGGTAACGGACTATAACTACACAAAAATGTTTCGACTTCTTCTCACTTTCACCCCCATACTTCTCTATTTTGCCCGCTCTCCATTAATCCCCCCACCTAGTAAGGAACTAGTCATTTCTCCCTCCATCCTCCCCAGCCACCTCACCTTCTCCTCAGAACTGTTCCTCCACACACAAGCCTCTCTGTCCATACACACACGGCCACACCATGGCATATCCAGCTCCCACCTTCTAACACTCTGTCTGTTACTCCTCATTGCTGGCGACTAGTGTTGAGCGATACTGCTCGATATCTAAAAATATCGGATCGGAATGGTATCACCGATATCACTAAATATCGTCGATATCCGATTCCGATACCGGAAGTCCCATGTAAGTCTATGGGAACCAAATATCGACATTAAAAAAAACCATTCTTGCCTTGTTGGTTAATTGTACATGAAGGAAAACAACAAAGACTAATGTAGAATGTATTGGGGGAGGTTGAGGAGACAATAAAGGCATACATGTTTAACCCAATGCATTGGAATAGCATTAATATATATTTTTTTTAAATACGTTTGGCTTGACTAACAAATTGACAATGTTGTTAACCTTTTTTCTATTTTGGCAAATATGTATGTTTCACAACTTCCATGCTCTTCACCTTTTTAACTTTTGCCAGTGCCACACTTTCTCCTTCATAATCTTCAGCAGCATCATCTTTCTCATCAAATTATTCTTCATCTTCACCTTCTTAATCTTCTTCTTAAACTTCTTGCTATTCATGTTTTTGTTTACATTACTCATATTGTTATTATTAAACTAATTAATCTTCTTCATATTCAAATTCTTCATCTTCTTCCTCTTCATCTTCTTCATCATATTCTTATTTGTGACAGAGATTCCTGTACTTGTAATCTGTAAAAGTATGAATTGTTCATCCTTCCGTTCTTGCTGTCACAAAAGATTTAAATTACAACAGTATTTGTCCATGTTCAGTTTAGCCTGCAGCAGCAGGCATTTTCCAGGGGCACCACGAGGAGGAACGGACTCACCCCCATACACTGCTTAGTCTTCTTCTGCTTAGAATTTAGAGCATATATTTTGCTCTTCATTTTGGTCTTATACTTCATGTTCTTCTGCTTTTTGATCTTCTGCTTATTGTTCTTCTGTCTCTTGTTCTGTATCTTGTAGTTTGTCTTAACCTTCTTTGTCCTGTTGGTGATCTTCTTCTGGGTAATCTTTTATTTTTTCTTTGTGATGGTGTTCAGGCTGGTTGGCTTCATGCTCGTCGTCCTTGTTGTCGTCATCTTCTTCTGGGTGGTCTTTAAGGTCGTCTAATTTCCGAGAACCAGCTGACGTTACTGGAACCCTGACGGGTATCAGATGGAGCAAGAGACAATGGAAGTAACGAGGACCAGCTGACTGTGCTGGAACCCGGAGGAGCAGCAGAAGGAAAAGAGGCAATGTCACAACCGAGTACCAGCTGACGTTACTGTGACACGGTTACTAAGCAGGAGGTACCTGTGCTCCAAAGCACTACCAAGGACCAGCAGACGTTGGTGGAACTCGGATACGGAGATGGAGGCACCTAGGCCAAAGGCACTGGGGAGAACCAGTTGACGGTACTGGACCCCGGACGGGTAGCAGAACGCACCCATGAAAATGTAAGTTGACAGGACGCAAGCCGTCCGCAGTTACCGAATCACACAGTCCTACAGTGGGTGCTTGTCCTATTGTCACAATGGAAACAGCCTTTATTTACATATCCCACAGCACACATAGGAATCACCTAAACTGCAGGCACCATAGAGTCGGCTAACCCGAATGCAACACGACAGCACAACTTATTGGAGGATAATTGACGTTCACACTGCCAGGAAACAGCTGTCGTGCTGTAACCAGGCTGGCCAGGAGTCAGTACCCCTGCCAATTACTTACGAGCAACAAATGGCGGTGTTGTAGCCCAGGGAGTAGAGTTCAGGTGGTAGAAAGATGAACATAACAGGAGACATGGAAAACGTTGCCAAACAGTTATTTAATCTGAAAACGGACAGGCAAATTCAGGTGAGATCCATGCCTTGTTCATTTTCAGAAAAGTAAGCCGGTCTACATTCTCTGAGGATAGTCGCATGCGACGGTCTGTTACTACACCACCTGCAGCACTAAAGACGCGCTCAGATAATACACTGGCAGCAGGGCAAGCCAGCACCTCCAATGCATACTGGCTAAGCTCTGGACATGTATCCAACTTAGAGACCCAAAATTTGAAAGAGGAAGAGGCATCTGGGAGTACACTTAGAGGGAAAGCCAAGTAGTCTGTCACCATCTTACGGAAACGTTTCTTCCTGGTGACTGGAGCCGTCTCGGATGGTGTAGACCTTGCTGGCGCTGTCACAAAACTTCGCCACATTTGTAACATACAGCTCTTGCCCTGTGCAGAGGCGCTGCTTCTGCTCCCTCTTGTTGTAGAGGTGTCTACACTGCCTCGACGCACAGAGCTGCTTTGTAAAGCAGTAGCAGCAGCAGCAGCTCTCTCGGCTGGAATGTACAACAGTATGGATTGCACCAGTGTGTCTTGGTACTCCTGCATTTTACGGTCCCGGTTCACCGGTGTGATGAGGGTTTGTAAGTTGTCCCGGGAGCGAGGGTCTAGGAGGGTGTACACCCAATAATCTGACGTGGTGAGAATGTGGGCGATGCGGCGGTCGTTTCTCAGGCACTGAAGCATGAAATCAACCATGTGCTGCAGACTCCCAACTGGCCAACAAAGGCTGTCCTCTGGAAGAGGCGTCATCTCTGCCTCCTCTGCATCACCCCACCCTCGCTCTACATACTGACTAGAGCGTTGTGTACCTCCCTCTGTAGGGATTTCTTCCTCCTCCATTGACTCCTCCTCCTCATCCTCCTCACAAAGTGAGCCCTGCCCAGCCCTTTGTGAGGAACCACGTTGCGCTGACTGTCCTGAAGGTAATTGAATTTGTGACTCCTCATCCTCCACCTCTTCCAAAACCTCTTCCTTTAGTGCTTTCAGTGATTTCTGAAGCAGTCAGATAAGGGGGACAGTCATGCTGACTAGTGCATCATCTGCACTCGCCATCCGCGTTGAGACATCAAACGCACGCAAAACGTCGCAGATGTCCTTCATAGAGGCCCACTCAGTAGTGGTGAAGTGTGAACGGCGCAAATTGCGAGTTGATTGCGCCTGTTGCAGCTGATACTCCATTACTGCTGGCTGCTGCTCACACAACCGCTCCAACATATGTAACGTGGAATTCCACCTGGTGGGTATGTCACATATGATGCGATGTTCAGGAAGGCGAAATCTGACTTGCAGAGCTGCAATGCGCGATCTGGCCATGCTGGAACGTCGCAAGTGAGCGCACTCTAGGCGGACCTTGTGCAGCAGTGCATCAAGATCCGGATAGTCCCTAAAAAAACTCTGCACGACCAAGTTGAGCACATGTGCCAGACATGGTATGTGAGTGAGGTTGCCAAGGCCCAGAGCTGCCACCAGATTTCGGCCATTGTCACACACTACCAAGCCTGGCTGGAGATTAGCTGACAAAAACCACACGTCGCTCTCTTGCTTGATGGCATCCCAGAGCTCCTGCACTGTGTGGCTTCAATTCCCCATGGAAATTAATTTCAGGATGGCCTGTTGACGTTTGGCCACGGCTGTGCTCATATCGGTCGCAACAGGTAAGCGTTCACGGGTCCATGTGGAGGTATACCGTGACGGCTCGTGCAGCGATGATTCTGAGGAACTGGAGTAGGAGGAGGAATCAATGTGTATAGACTGGATTCCTGCAATCCTTGGAGTTGGCAGAACACGTACAGCGCCACTGGCAAGATCTGTACCCGGCTAAACAACATTGACCCAATGGGCAGTGAGGGAAAGGTATCGTCCCTGGCCATGGGTACTGGTCCACGCATCGGTGGTCAGGTGGACCCTGCTACTGACGGCGTTTAGTAGCGCATGTTTAATGTTTCCCTCGACATGTTTTTGCAGAGCAGGGACGGCTTGCCTGCTGAAATAAAATCGGCTTGGCACATTATATTGTGGGACTGCCAATGCCATAAAGTTCCTGAAACTGTCAGTCTCCACCAGCCTGAATGACAGCATTTCAAGGGACAGGAGTTTTGCAATGCCAGCATTCAGAGCCTGTGCTTGTGGATGGTTTGCCGAGTATGGCCGTCTTTTATCCCATGCCTGTGGTACCGATGGCTGTTTTGTGGTCTGGGAGTGTGACGATGACTGTGAACTTGCTGCTGTGGGTGGAATAACAGTTTGTCTATGGACAACAGTGACCGAGGTTCTTCCATGGAGATCCTGTGAGGAAGCCGAACCAGGTGTGTGTGAGCTGGAGGTAGAGGCTCCAACACGACCTGAAGATGTAGGTGCTGCTGTAGGTTGGCCTACATCTCCAGTGTGTCTTTGTAACTCAGCTACGTGCTTTGTCCGTACATGTTTCCACATATTTGTGGTATTCAGGTTACTGATATTTTTACCTCTTTTAACTTTTTGCTTACACAGCTTGCATTGAACATAGCAAATATCATCTACAAGTCTGTCAAAAAAGGACCACGCAGTGCAAGTCATGGGAGCGCCAATTTTGACATTTCTAAGAGAACTTCTCCCAACAGGTGCCAAACTGGAGGCTACAGGCAAGCGAGTCTGCAGCCTACCTCTCCCTCCTCTTTGTACCGTTGGGACAATCTCTTCCTCAGAGCTGCTCCCACCACCTTCCTGTTGCTCACGCCATGCTGGGTCTCAGACTTCATCATCTCCACTACCCTCTTCCAACACCTGCTGCTGTTGGATGGTCTGGGCAGCACCATGCTCCACAAAACCTGGCACCTGAGTCTCATCATCATCATAAGATGCGTTCTGCGGTGTGCTGTCCATCGGCACTGGCTCACCCGCCTCTTCAGATTGAGAGAGACACAGCTGTTGCGCATCACTGCATACTCCCTCTTCTTCAAATTGCAGAATGCTGCTTGCCTGTGCCCGTGTTTGCGAGCCAACAGATTCTGAGAACAGAAGCAGAGACTCAGCTGGCTCCTGTACAGAACTCTCTGACTGCCTGGGCAATTTGACAGGCGGTGAACAGACAGATGGTTGCTCAACAGTGTTGTGTTCCTGAGAGGAGGTGGAAGGAATTGAAGTCGATGCATTGGCTGCCATCCAACCAACAACGGCTTCAATTTGTTCTTCCCGCAGCAGGGGGGCACGCCGAGCTCCTACCAAACTGCGCATAAAGGAACGCTCATGGGTAAAACTGGTGGATGCTGTGTCACTGAGGGAGGCAGCAGCCACAAAATCCCCTAGTCCTCTCCCTGCTGAAACTCCACGGCCACGACCACACGCCTTACTCCCTGCCTTCTTCATCTTGGTAGATTGATAAAGAAAGTCAGAAAAGTTATAAGGCCTAAGTGTGGTTATTACGCAGAGGCTGAAGTGAACACTGAAACACAACTGTTCACAATCTGTGAAAGGCTACTCCTTTGTCTACTTCTATAGTGTTTGCAACCAATGTATTGGATACGGATGGAAGCGCGTCACACTAATAGATTATATTTATTTTAAATGGAATGGAGCAGAACCAATTGGAGAGAAATGAAAAGGATGAGGCACTGAGACACGCTCAGCAGAGTACAAGCAGCAGTGCTTGAACAAGTAACTGGAGCGTGATGTGCACTCAAAAAATAAAAAACACAGACTGAAGTGAACACTGAAACACAACTGTTCACAATCTGTGAAAGGCTACTCCTTTGTCTTCTTCTATAGTGTTTGCAACCAATGTATTGGATACGGATGGAAGCGCGTCACACTAATAGATTATATTTATTTTAAATGGAATGGAGCAGAACCAATTGGAGAGAAATGAAAAGGATGAGGCACTGAGATACGCTCAGCAGAGTACAAGCAGCAGTGCTTGAACAAGTAACTGGAGCGTGATGTGCACTCAAAAAATAAAAAACACAGACTGAAGTGAACACTGAAACACAACTGTTCACAATCTGTGAAAGGCTACTCCTTTGTCTACTTCTATAGTGTTTGCAACCAATGTATTGGATACGGATGGAAGCGCGTCACACTAATAGATTATATTTATTTTAAATGGAATGGAGCAGAACCAATTGGAGAGAAATGAAAAGGATGAGGCACTGAGACACGCTCAGCAGAGTACAAGCAGCAGTGCTTGAACAAGTAACTGGAGCGTGATGTGCACTCAAAAAATAAAAAACACAGACTGAAGTGAACACTGAAACACAACTGTTCACAATCTGTGAAAGGCTACTCCTTTGTCTACTTCTATAGTGTTTGCAACCAATGTATTGGATACGGATGGAAGCGCGTCACACTAATAGATTATATTTATTTTAAATGGAATGGAGCAGAACCAATTGGAGAGAAATGAAAAGGATGAGGCACTGAGACACGCTCAGCAGAGTACAAGCAGCAGTGCTTGAACAAGTAACTGGAGCGTTATGTGCACTCAAAAAATAAAAAACACAGACTGAAGTGAACACTGAAACACAACTGTTCACAATCTGTGAAAGGCTACTCCTTTGTCTACTTCTATAGTGTTTGCAACCAATGTATTGGATACGGATGGAAGCGCGTCACACTAATAGTTAAATTGCATGGAGCAGCAAGAATTACACTGAAGAAAAAAAAAAGAGTCTGTGAGTGACACGTGCAGATGCCTACAGACAGCGTTGCATGCAGAGCAAACTGCAGCGTCACCTGCACTCACACACACCTTGCAGAGCTGTTAAAACAACACTGCAGGCAAAAGGAAGCTTTACACAGCGGTTGGTGCTAGCCTGCCTACAGCACAGTACACTAAATCGCAATCTCTAACTGTCCCTCAGAGTCAGCACAGCAGCGTTCTGTCCCTTACTGAATTCACAGCACAGTGACGCTAAAATGGCGGCGGCGCCTTTTATAGTGCATTCTGACATCATTTCAGCATCCAATCACAGCCATGCTATTAGTTAACATGACCGCAGCAGTACAGGATGTGCCCACACTTCTTAGGATTCCTCATTGGCTGACTAAAATCACATTGCCTCTCAAAGAATTATGGGAACTTCCGATTCCGGTATACGATATATGGAAAATATCGGAACTAAGTATCGAAAGGCCGAAACAGCTAATATCGGCCGATACCCGATACTTGCGGTATCGTATCGCTCAACACTACTGGCGACGTATCCCCAAATCCTGGCCCTTCTCAACACATCCCCACACTCATTTCAAACACCCTGCCACGATCCTCCACATAACCTCATACCCATTCACCCAGCCCCCCCTCCTCTGGTCCCCCTACCTGGAGCTCTATGGAACGCACGCTCAGTCTGCAATAAACTGTCATTTATCCACGACCTCTTCATCACCAACAAACTCTCCTTCCTTGCTATCACTGAAACCTGGCTCACCCCCTCTGACTCAAGGTACTGCCACACTACACAATCCCGCTAGCGATCTCGTTAGCGTCGCATACTAATGAGATCGCTAGCAGGATTATTTCTATATCGCTAGTAGCTACCTAATTTAGCGATATCGTTAAGGACGCTATCGCGGTTAGCGATCTCCTTAACGACTTTAGCGGTACAAAAGTACCGCTAAATCGCTAAAAAAGGTGCCACACTCAGCGATTAGATACTTACCAGCGGGACGCCAGCGATGAAAATAGGGTCCGGAACGATCAGGACGACGGACGAGATCACAGCAGGGCCACGTCGCTGGTAGATGCCGCACACAACAACATCGCTAACGGGATCGCTAAATAGTGACTTTTTTTAGCTATCCCATTAGCGATGTTTGTTTAGTGTGGCATACCCTTCAGCCTCTCCAGCTGCATTCTCTTATGGCGGATTCCATCTCTCTCACACCCCACAAACGTGGTGGAGGAGTTGGCATGCTCCTCACTGATTCCTGCTCCTTTACCCCACTTCCTCTCCCACCCTCCGCTACTCTTCTCTCGTTTGAGGTGCACTCCGTCCGCATCTACTCCCCTTCCAACCTCCAGCTAGCTATCATCTACCGCCCCCCAGAACTAGCCATCTCCACCTTTCTCGACCACTTCACCACCTGGCTGCTTCATTTCCTCTCTGCTGACATCCCCACTATCATCATGGGTGACTTTAACATCCCCATTGACACTTCCACCTCCGCTGCCTTCAAACTTTATCGCTCACTGCCTCCTTTGGCCTCACTCAATGGTCCTCTGCGGCCACTCACAAAGATGGTCACACACTGGACCTTATCTTCACCCGCATCTGCTCCCTTACTAATCTCACTAACTCACCTCTCCCCCTGTCTGACCACAACCTACTGACATTTTCTTTCCTCTCCTCTCCTAGTACGCAACCCCTGTTCCACAAACTCGCTCATCCTCGCAGAAATCTCAAACACCTCAACTTACAATCGCTCTCTGAGTCCCTCCTCCCTCTTACAGACATAGCGTCACTTCATGACACAGATTCTACTGCCACCTTCTATAACACCACAATAACAGCATCACTTTATTCGGCCGCCCCCCTCGCAGATAGCAAAACTCGCACAATCAACAGACAGCCCTGGCTGACCAGCCTCACCAAAGAACTGAGACGGGCTTCCAGGGTTGCTGAGCGGAGATGGAAGAAATCCCGCTCTGCTAAGCACTTAACCGCATACAAGCAGTCTCTCACCAGCTTCAAGTCCACACTCACTGCCGCAAATCAAACTTACCGTACTTCTCATCTCTCATATCCTCCCTGTCTAACAACCCTAAACAGCTCTTCAACACTTTCAATTCTCTACTCCTTCCCCCATCACCTCCCCCTCTCATCTCTTTACTGCTGAAGATTTTGCCTCCTTTTTCAAGCAGAAGATTGATACGATCAGGGAAAGCTTTGGCCCACAGCCCCCAATGCCCCTCTTAGCTGCTCAGCCCTGTTCCTCCAAAACCAACTTCTCCACCATGACAGAAGATCAGCTCTCCACCCTCCTTTCAAGATCACACCTCACCACTTGCACACTTGACCCGCTCCCATCCCACCTCATCCCTAACCTCGCCACAGTCTTCATCCCTACTCTAACACACCTCTTCAACCTCTCATTTAAAATGGTGTGTTCCCCTCATCCATCAAACATGCCTCAATCACACCCATCCTCAAAAAGTCCTCCCTTGACCCATCCTCTGCATCTAGCTATCGCCCGATATCTCTTCTCCCTTATGCCTCAAAACTACTGGAGCAGCATGTATATCTCGAACTGTCCTCCCACCTCTCCTCCTGCTCCCTCTTTGACCGCTTGCAATCAGGCTTCCGACTACATCACTCAACTGAAACTGCCCTAACTAAAGTCACCAATGACCTACTAACCGCCAAGAGCAAGCGACACTACTCTGTCCTCCTTCTCCTGGACCTGTCTTCTGCCTTCGACACTGTGGACCACTCCCTCCTGCTCCAGATTCTCTCATCTCTGGGCATCACAGGCTTGGCCCTATCCTGGATCTCATATCTAACAGATCGAACATTCAGTGTCTCCCTCTCCCACACCACCTCCTCACCTCGCCCCTCTCTGTCGGTGTTCCTCAAGGCTCAGTTCTAGGACCCCTACTCTTCTCCATCTACACCCTCGGCCTGGGACAGCTCATAGAATCCCACGGTTTGCAGTATCATCTCTATGCCGATGACACACATATCTACCCATCTGGACCTGACCTCACCTCCTTACTGACAAAAATCCCACACTGTCTGTCCGCTATTTCAGCTTTCTGTTCTGCTCGCTTTCTAAAACTGAACATGGACAAAAAAGAATTCATCATCTTCCCCCCATCTCACTCTACGCCTCCACCAGACCTATCTGTTATGTTTTGGTAGCTGAGGAGAGCAGGCAAAAACGGCAATACACTAGAGAGGCTGGAATCCACTGGATTGCAGCACCCCGACCAACCATCACAACTAAAGGCAGCCGTGGAGCGTTCCCACGTTGGTCCTAGACGCCTCGTCACAGCCTGAGAGATTAACTACACCTACAGATAGAAAGAAGAAAGCTATCTGCCCCGGATCAGATCCCCAAAGAACATAGGAAGCCCCCCAACATGTAATGGCGGTTAGACAAGAGGAAATACAGACACAGACAGAAAATAGTATGATCAAACGCTGGGGCCTAATCTGCCTAGACAGAAAAGGATAGAAAGGATACTTACTGCAATCCAAAAAACCCCTAAAAAATGCCAACGCTACTAATTGCAAAAACACCTGAGATCACACGACCTCTACTACCTAAATCAGCTCTCTGGTGTAACAAAACTAAGACGCAGCCACTGAAAAAACTGGAAAAGGCAAATTAACAAACAATAGTGGCTCCAGCGGAACCGAGAGGAGCCCAAGCCCCCCAGGGGCGGGGAACCCGGCTAACCTCACAGAAATGCAGAGAAATATGCAAATGGTAAGCACAAAAACAAAAACAGAAAATATCTTATCTGAAAACAGAAGAAGAGGCAAGACTCAGCAAGCTTCCAAGTGAACCAGGAACCACAGTTGAGACAAGAACAATTGATCACCGGCAACCATGAAGGGAGGGAACCTCCCTTATATCAAGCCAGTCTGTGAATCCTGATTGTCAATCCTCATTGAATGGTTCAGTGCTGTTTGTAACCACCAGAGGGAGCTTCTGCTCAGAATTCATTTCCAAAACATTCACAACACCTATCCCTCAATGTCAACGGCTGCTCACTTTCCCCGGTCCCACATGCTCGGTGCCTTGGGGTGATCCCCGACTCTGTCCTTTCTTTCAAGCCACATATCCAAACCCTAGCCTCCTCCTGCCATCTCAAACTCAAAAATATTTCCCGGATCCGTGCATTCCTTGACCACGACACCACAAAAACACTAGTGCATGCCCTTATCATCTCCTGCCTTGACTACTGCAACCTCCTACTCTCTGGCCTCCCCTCCAGCACCCTGGCACCACTCCAATCCATCCTACATTCTGCTGCCCGACTAATCCACCTGTCTCCCCGTTATTCCCCAGCCTCTCCCCTATGCCAAGCCCTTCATTGGCTTCCTATCGTCCAGAGGTACCAGTTCAAAACCCTAACTATGACATACAAAGCCATCCACAACCTGTCTCCTCCATACATCTGGGACATGGTCTCCCATTACTTACCCTCGTGTAAGCTTCGATCCTCTCAAGATCTCCTTCTCTACTCTCCCCTTATCTCTTCTTCCCACAACCGCATACAAGACTTCTCCAGTGCCTCCCCATACTCTGGAACTCTCTACCCTATTACATCAGACTCGCGCCTACCATGGAAACCTTCAAAAAGAACCTGAAGACCTACCTCTTCCGACAAGCCTACAACCAGCAGTGATCCTCAGTCTACTGAACCACCGCACAACCAGTTCTACCCTCTCCTAGTGTATCCTCACACATCCCCTATAGATTGTGAGCCTTTGCGGGCAGGGTCCTCTCTCCTTCTGTACTTATGTGTGTCCTGTATTGCTCATATTTATTGCACTTGTCTATACTCACCCCCTCTCACATGTAAAGCGCCATGGAATAAATGGTGCTATAAAAATGAATAATAATAATAATAATAATTACACACAGCCCAGCCTCATCTCATCCCAATGTGGATTGGGTACAATGAGGAAGAGGAGGAGGAAGAACAGGAGCTAGTTTAATGCGCTATAGACGATACTACCTGCATAACTGTCATACTGGCTTTTCAGCGTGGATGGCCTGAGGACAGGAAGGAGAGGGAGAAGGAGGAGAGACAGCATGGTCAGTCGTCCTCTTGGTGAGGACATGGAAGTCTTTCCTGTTAGCAGTCTGGCACACATGTCTGAGTTTATGTTACGCTGCCTTTCCCGTGACCCTCGCGTTCTCCAAATTTTGAGTGACAGTCATTACTGGTTGGTGACACTTCTAGACCCACACTACAAGAACTTTCTATCTCTTCTTCCTGAGGCGGACAGGTACACTAAAATGTGGCAGTACCAGAAGGCCCTTGTTGCAGAATTATTAAAAAAATTCCCATCTGAAAATGCTGGTGGCAGAGGTCACAGTTCGTTGGACAACCAAAGAGTACAGGCGAGAGAGATACATCTCCAATCCAGGAGAGGCAGAGGAACACTGTCAAAGTTCTGGGAGAGTTTTCTCTGACCCTCCCAATGCACAGGTCCTGAGGCGCAGGGTACTGTCACAAGGAGTGCAAAGATTGAGAAGATATTGAGGGAGTACCTTGCTGACCGTGCCAACGTCCTCCGTGATTCCTCTGTGCCTTATAATTATTGGGTATCCAAGCTGGACATGTGGCATGAACTGGCTCTCTACGCCTTGGAGGTTTTGGCCTGCCCTGGTACTAGCGTTTTGTCAGAGCGAGTTTTTAGTGCCACTGATGAAATTATATCTGATAAGCGCATCCGTCTGTCAACTGAAAATGGATTGGGCCAGACTTCTCAACACCACCGAATAATAGAGGCGTATCAAACTCAAATCCAGTGTCTTTTTTTGGGAGGTCTATTCCCATGCACCTCTTCACACCCACACATGGGTATACGCTTCCTGATTTTGACTATTTGCTGTTATCCTCCTTCTCCTTGTCCTCATTCTCCACCATCATATCACCAAGGTGACCGTTGTCCGTGATGCAACACCCACATAATTTTTTTAAAGGATGTTTATGATGACTGTAAAAATAAATTGTTATACAGTATGTTCATATATACCCCCCAGGAGTAAATGTTTGTCAGCCCATACTCCTAATGCATGGGCATTACAATACAAGTATAGGAGACCGGCTCCTTTCTAATGGGAACATTTTTTTATGAGGCCCTCCTCCACTTCTCTTCCAAGGGGCATTGGAGTGCCTCCAAATTGTTGGCAGCCCTTGCATTCACTGCATAGGAAAACACTATGGGAGACCCACTTCCTAATAATGGGATCTTTGTTTTCATGAGGCTCTCCTCTATGTCTCTTCAAAGGGGCATTGGAGTGCCTCCAAATTTTTGGCAGCTCTTGCATTCACTGCATAGGCAAATACTATGCGAGACCCACTTTCTAATAATGGGAACATTGTTTTCAGAAGGCCCTCCTGTAAGTTTCTTCAAAGGGGTATTGGGGTGCATCCAAATTTTGGGCAGCCCTTGCATTCACTGCATAGGCAAACAGTATGGGAGACCCACTTCCTAATAATGGGAAATTGTTTTCAGGAGGCCCTCTGGTGTCTCTTCTAAAGGGGTATTGGGGTGCGTCCAAACTTTAGGCAGCCCTGCCACTCACTGTATATGCAATAACAGTATAGGAGACCTACTGTTTAATAATGGGAACAACAAACCATAGCTGGCTGATGGCTCTCTAAGAATAGTGAGGGTCAACTGCTAGCACTTTAAGAATAGTAAAGGCAGCCTGATGGCCCTATAAAAATAGGCTTTGTTACTTTCAGGGCCCATCTCCACAGGCCGTATTGTCGGCGCTTTGGACCGAGCGGAAACCCCGCTCTGCCTAAAGTGCCGCCCCGTTCTGTACGCACGGTGAATCCGGATGTGTTCATTTCATAAAATCCCCTCTACTATGCTGTTACATCTGGACACTGCGTATTTAACGCTGCGGCTCTACGCAGCTAATTCGGATGTAATCCGGCCCGTGGAAACATACCCTCAGAGTCCCTCCTTCATAAATGAAACAGGATGTGTCTGATGATGTGTCACACAACACATGGCCAGATAAGGTTGTAAAATGTTAAAATGACATTTCCCATTGAATGCATTTGTCTTGGTTGAAAGCAATGCTAAAGTTCAAAAACGCTACATCTGAACATAGCCCAAGGTGTGGAGGAGCATTTTTGGCTTTGGTTATTTGTTTTGCCTTATATACAAGTCATTACCCTGGAAAGGATGCTCATTAACATATTTCCTAGGAAAATCCATTTTGGTTTCATTTTTGTATGTTCTAATGTGAGTCTGTAAAAATTGGTGTAAGACTCTGACAACGTTGTTCACAGCAGTTACCTGGGATTCAGAAATGCTTCCGGGGGTCTTCCCCATGCTGTTCCCATGTCATTTGAGCACTGTACCCATCGATTTCTGCAATTTCTAGTCCCTCTGCAGAGCATCGGGGGGGGGCAGGGGAAAAATGCTTGAGTTTCCTATAGACTTACATTGGGCTCGTTGTTCAGGTCGAGCATCCGAGCATTCCAATTTGCTCGACCCGAGCAACGAGCACCCGAGCATTTTAGTGCTCACCAATCACTAATCATAGAAAGAATCTGACTGTGACAACATAGAATGATGTTTTGCCCTGTATTTGCTACTTAAGAAAATGTGTATTGGTGTACAGCCAATAACGAAATTTCTTCATAAAAGTATGATAGGTGCAATGAAGCACATAACTTTCCAAGAAGGGTCAAGGTATTTAAATGAGCTGTCAGTGGTTCAGCAAAGGAAAATGTAATACATGTACAGTATATTACAGATCTATTTCTGCTAAAAATGGAAATGGCTTCTTCATAAATAATTATCTGCAGAACCCGACTTTCAGTAAAGTTTGGGCATCTTTGGAAACTGGCAGTGGATTGTCAAATTTGCAAAAAAAAAATCTCTGTATTTCATTTCTGATTATATAGCTTCTCAGAGACCAAAATGACCATAAACCTTTCTAACTCATCAGCAGCAGAAAGTAGAGTAGATTTTTTTTATTATAATTTAATCTAAAATTCTAGTAAAAATGTGGGTAGAAGCAAAGAGCAGAGAAGACACATTTTTATAAACTTATAAACCATCATATTTAAGAGGAAAAGCAGACAGAATGTATGGAGGACTAATCTATTAGAAACAAGACAGAGAAAGAGATCCATATAACAATTGGGACAAGAATCGTCCAATACATTGAGAAATATTGAGTACTTATGGTTATGCAATTGCACTATATAACACAGGGAAATATTTTATATATATCATAGATATAGATAACAAGCTTGAGAGTGGCCCCACACCAATGTTTGTGTGTAAATGCTATTGTTATTACGGTTGATAATTTACACAGAAGAAAATTGAGACTTTTTTTGATAATGCTTCCATTGATATTAGTTGGCTTTCATTAGCTTTATATTAGGTTTAGACTGGTTTGGACAATTATCCAAATAATTTAATAATTGCAGATTTTACAAAATATTGTAAAGCTAAACACATAGGCCCTGATTCATTAAAACCGACATAAACAATACCGGTCATGATGAGGGGTGTTTTGGAATCAGTTGCCCCTGATTCATTAAAGGACGTTTCCACAAGGACAACCCCTTCTCACACTGAATGTTTACCCTCATTAAAATAAAAACACCAATACTCAGCTTTCGTGCCATTCCAGCGGTGTTGGCACTCCGTTCCCAGGAGTCATGTGAGATTCTTAAGTCACATGAACCCTGCACCCAATGAGCACCAGTGTCACTGTATCTGCCTTCGCACAACAAAGCAATGAAGAAGAAGTCAGTGATGCATTTGCTCTCTCACCTCCTCTTGATTATACATGTGAAAGCAGGGACCGCCTTCGTAGGTGGTGAGTCTAAGTGTTTTTATTTTATTGAGGGCAAACACTCAGTTTAAGTAGGGGTTGTGTCACGACTAGGTTGTCGGGTGACCCTGGTCCAGGGGCTCCCACTCCCACCTCAGATGCGTCAACCTAGATGGTAAAAGGCTGAGTGACATCAGTCTGTATGAGGATGGCTGCAGATGCAAAGCACCTCTTCAATTTATCAACTGCCTCCCTGGCCGGACTGGACCACTTGGAAAAGTCTGTAACCTTCCTAATCATATCCATCAGTGGTTTGGCTACTGTGGAAAAGTTTTTGATGACCTTACAGTAGTAGTTAGCGAAACCTACAAACCTTTGTAACGCTTTCAAATCCTCAAGAAAATCCCAATCTAGTACTGCTTGGACTTTCACTGCACCCATGCGAAAACTGTGGTCAGCGATAACACATATTCTAGAAAAGGGATCTCCTCAACTGAGAACATATATTTCTCCACTTTGATAAATAATTTATTGTCTCTTAGCATTTGTAAGACCTGTCTGACATATGCCTGATGGGACTCAAGGTCAGGTGAATAAATTAATATGTCATCAAAATAGAGTATCAGAAATCTACTTACCAGGTGACTAATGTAATTTACAAAGTGCCGAAAGATGGCGGGCGCATTCATTAACCCAAATGGCATCACCAGGTTCTCATAGTGACCCTCAGGTGTATTGAAAGCTGTCTACTTTCCTCCCCCTCTTTAATGTGAATGAGAATATATGCCCCCATGAGTTCCAGTTTTGAAAACCATTTTGCTCCCACAATCTGATTAAAGAGGTCCTGAATGAGAGGGAGCAGACATGGATCCTAGACAGTGATCAGGTTGAGTTCGTGAAAATCTAGGCATGGGCATAATTCCACTTATTGTCTGTGGACACCTCCAAAACTCAGAACAGTACTCCTCCGCCGGCTGGTCCCCCTGCTGGAGCTGGCGCAGTGTGGATTCAGCCAAGGAGACACGCTCGGGGTTATCGTATATAAGACCAGCGTCAGAGAAAATTCATCCACCATCTGAAGCAACTGGAAGTCAGACCGGAGAGAAAACGCTCCCTGAAGAAGCAAGATTATTATCCCCACACATTGCTCCTCTGTACCTGAGGAACCAAGATGTAACCTAAAGTACAGTTTACAGGTCTCCCTGAAAACAACAAACTTGTCATGCCTCCCAGAGAACTGTCAGACAAAGCGATCTTGGTCTCCACTATGAGTTGCCTAGGAGTAGTGTTGAGCGATACGATACTGCAAATATCGGATATCGGCCGATATTAGCTGTATCGGCCTTTCGATTCCGAATACCGATATTTTCGTCATATCGAATACCGGAATCGGATTTGTCACTGTCACTGTGAGTGTCCGTCGGTCGGGTCTGTCAGGAGTCAGCGGCACTTACCTGGCAGAAGATCTCCGGCGGTCACGTCCTGGACTGCTTGATGGCCGCCATTATCTTCTCCCTGGCGGTCACATGCAGTTTTTCGCGATAACTGCAGTGACTGCTGGGTAATCCCGGCCGTAAAGCAGTCAGTCCGATGACGTCACCGCCGGGGAAGCAGGTAATCAGCTGTGCTGCGCCGGGATGACAGGCTCTGCCTGTCATTCTGATGTAGCAGAGCTGGATCGTCGTGGGACACTCGTTACTATGGACTGCGTCGGACAGGTGGTATACTGCTGTTTTTTTTTTTCATTTTTTTACAGGAGATCGATGGCGTCGCAGGATGAGACTGTAATAAAAGTAATGAAAACTGTGTTGTTGTTTTTTTTATTAAATTAAAAAACTTTTATATGAACATTCACCCTCCGGGTACATCAACAATTTAACTATTTACATACAGGGACCCTGTCCGGGTTATTTATAATTCTTTGGCAGGGGTGTTCCAGGTGCCACCTGGTACTCTTCTGATGCTTGCCAAACATCCGAGACACCAAGGACCACCAGGACCTGATGACGTCGTGTGGCCTGTACAGTCAAGTCGTGACCCGCTATCTGGGTCTGTGTGGCCACCTCTTTCATCTCCCTCCGGGTCTGGACCCCTATGTCCCGGACTGAACGAACCCCAGGGGGCCTAACAGGCGCCGGGTACGGGCCAGCTATAGTTGTCATGTACATAGCTGGGGCTGCTGAGGAGACCACTGAGGGAGGCTGGGGAGATTTACGGCGTGGGGTGGGCACTTGTGCAGAGGCCTGGATGTGGGAGGCTGAAGGCTCCGAGGGTCTCACAGGTTCCTGACACTCTGGGGAGTAGGGGTCGCACCTGGTAACATTTAGGGCGTACCATCCATTGTAACCCCAGTGTCGGGTGTAAGTCACCAAGTCTCCTGGCAACAGGTCCCTCCCCGGGTGTCCTTCTGGGAGGTGAGTCTCCACGTCCCGCCGGGTCACAAAGACTTCTAAATAAAGTCCAGGCTCCTGGATGAAGCCCCAACCACCTTTCAATTTAAAGCTCCGTACTGCACCCTTACGCCGCGGCTCCCTCAGGGTACCTTTATCTTTTCTCATCCGGTCCTTATCTGCCCGGTCCTTCTCGATGTGACGTTGGCGAAGCTTCTGGGATTCGCGCTGCTCCCTTTGTCGCTCTGCTTCCTTCTCCCAACGTCTCCACTCTTCCTCCTGACGCCGGTTGTAATTCTCCTACAGCATCTCCATGTCTCCACCATCAAACTGCAGCTTACGATGTCCGGTTTGCGGCAGCTCTCCTGGCGCCCGACAGTCCTGGCGGCGCTCACCTGCGGAGGAAGCAGCCGGCTCTGGAACAGATGACAGTCGGGGCTCCGGTACAGACAGGTAGACCTCTGGTGCCTGCGCGGCCTCCTCCATGAGGACGGGTGTCGCTTCTTCTGTCTCAGCGACGGGGGCAGACAGCGGGATCTGGGGTGCTGCCGGTGCAGAGTTTTTTGCAGGAACGGGTGCCTCCACTGCGACAACGTCAACCGGATCACATTGCAAGGGCTGGGATGCCCGCACGGACTCCTCTACTAGAACGGGTGCCTCACCTTCCGGTACAGACACTTCAGGTAAGAGGGATTGGCGCCGCTCCAAGTTTAGTTTTAGGGCCCGCCAGCTGGCTTCCATCCTGGCGACCTCCTCCCGGTGCCGGGCCAGGCCTCTTAGGGTATCCTCCGCTTCTTGCAGCGTAGGAGGGTTTCCAGGCCGGGTGCCCAACGGTGGTTCCGTGGCGATCGGGTCGCTTCCGTGGGGGGAGAGCTCTGACTGCTCCATCCCTTCACACTTCTGCTCGTGTCCATTAGCCATCTCTGCCAAGTCACATGTGTCATTAGCATCTGGAGAGGGCCCCTCTTTTGTAGTGAGGCGGGACCTTCGTGTTAGTTTCCGCACACTGAGGAGGATGAGGAGGCGGAACTGAAGAGCTGTGGGGCACGATCTTACATTGCAGTACCATTTAGAGTGGTCGGCCATCGTTTTCACGCCACTGAGTGAGTGTACACCCAGGAAGAGCACGCCCTTCTTCTTCACCAGTGCCTCGTCGTGACGCAGATATGGCGGAAAAATGGCAAATACATTCTCTGATGATTTTAGCAATTCTCAAGCACAAAACCAGTTCAATTCAGGCACACAGGACTCGCTTATAGCGAGCTACAGAATCCTGTTCGTGACGCCCAAGTTGAGTCGCACAGAGCCAGAGGTTTTGGGGGTACTCGGCACCGAGCCCGTCGACTTCTATGGGGTATGTCACGGCTTTACCCGGCAATTGAATCAGAGTCTATTTTACTATGTAGAAGTGTATAAACTATAAATATATGTATATATATATGTCACAATGACATGTATATATATATATATGTATTCTATGTATGTATATTTTGTGTTTACAACGAAAGAAAGGGTTTTTTTTGTTGCGATTTTTTGTTCCCATAGACTTACATTGGACTTCCGGTATCGGAATCGGATATCGACGATATTTAGTGATATCGGCGATACCATTTCGATACGATATTTTTAGATATCGAGCAGTATCGCTCAACACTACCTAGGAGTCATGATTCCCACACCTGAAGTATGATGTTGCTGCAAAACAACAGTACGTAAGTCTGCTACCTCCAGACTGAGCTGTTGCAGATGCCCTGTCAGAGCAGTAATAGGATCCATAAGGGCCAAAAAAAATTTTTCAGTCACAGCTAATGTCAGAACTCGGTTGTCGGATGACCTGGGACCAGGGGCTCCTTCTCTGTTCCTAACTCTAGGGGGCGCCCTAGCTCGCCCTAGTCCCCAGGTTACTTCTGAAGGTGAAGATGCCAGGGCCACGTACCTTGCCTTATCTCCTGTATCCACTCTCCATCTGTACCCTTCCCCCACCCAGCGAAGAGGAGAGTAGTGCACCAACCAAATGAACAAAGCAACACGAACAGGGGCAACTGAAAATACCAGGCATACAAATATTCACTCACATAAAATAGTGAAATGCACTGGGGAGTGGAGGATGAGGAAAAACCAAATTAGGAGAAGAAAAGGGAACTATCACACTTCCAGTCACTGATAAACCCACCATAAGCCTTCTCATATAACCTCTAACTCCTAACCTCCCAGCCATGAAGCTAAAGCTTGCTCTGACGATGTGTGTCAGTCTGGACCCAGAATATATAGGGGATAGGAGTGGCTAACCATGCTCAGCTGAGAGCCCAGATTCCAAGAGTTCCCAAAATGGCCAGTTAACATCTGTACTGCCAAAAGATATTTACACCATTTAAAAAGAAGTTGAAGTGCTTGTTTTCAGCGCAGGAGTAGGAGCCATCAGACGCTGCGGTCTTCTGGCTCCTCTCTATCACAGTAACCCTATGACAGATAGTCCTAGTAGTGAACAACCCCTTTAAGAGGCTAATATCTTTTAATGAATTGGATTCATCTGAAAAATGTTGTGCACCTCTGTGTGCTTCACCGCAAATCTTACTCCAATAAGGAACTGGAGTAAGATCTATGGTGTGAAAGGTATGTCACAGCTAATAACAAATTAGACATACTGGGGTATCACATCCCCATTCCGCCCTGTCCTACCCCAGTTCTGCTCATTTTAACAGAACTGGGAAAACCTAATATGAAAATGCAAAAATTTGCTAAACTTTTGCACTACCACAAGTTGCACAAAAATTCTGTTACTTATCAAAGTCTTTTGTACGATAAATATCTGGCAAAACTGTTGATATATTGAGCTTGTACCCTTAATATGACCTAGACTCCCTAGTTTTTTCTAAATACTTTTGTTGTATCTTCTACTCTTTTATAATATGAATCTGAAAACTGTGTTGAAATAAATGTGTTATACTTCAGTACCTGCAGGTTTCTTACTACAATGGCTATATACGATGCAAAAAAAATAAGATGTCCTTCAAAAGAGCAAAATATATTGGTCATATTGCTCAGTATCCATCCAAAAAAAGTTTAACTCACTTCACTGGCTTCTATGTGCGAGAAGCCTCAAATCCAGCTACTGCGGCATCTAGCCTTCCTCCCAAGCTTCTGTGTTACAGCTGTGGCTCTTTTTTTTTTTTGCCGTGTTAGGAAGCGATGGCATTTGACAACAGCTAATGATGTCTTGCCTGGCACATCATTGAGATTGCAGTGTGTCATTGCAACATTACATCTAAAGATTTTCTATTGTGTATTGTGAACTGCCACGACTGCAACACAGTCACAAATGTGTTGAGTTTTCTGTCCCTGGTTCCAAGCCACACAACTCACTTGCCATAGACTTCAGTGTAAGTCACATCTGTTTGTGCCTTCCATATGACTTGCCTACAGGCTCTTTTATTTACACCAAAATCGCAGATATAAAATACTGTAGTTGTGTGACAGCAAGTCACAGACAAGGTGCTCAAATGTTTTTGGTTATGTGACTTGTCTGAGATTTATTGTTGTGTAACATGTCACCATGTAGCCCCAGCTTAATGGAGATGATTCTATGGATTCCTACATCTTTGCCTGGCTATTGATCCTGTTAGTATATTAACTATGTTTCTGACTTTTAGGCCGAAGTCACACTAGCGTTGAATACCGACGAGAGCTATGCGAGAAAACATTGCATAGTAGTCAGACCACTGTTAATCTATGGGGCAGCTCACATCACCATTTTTTTTCTCGGGTGTATTCTACGTGCAAGTGAAATTGCAGCATGCTGCAATTGTACGCGTTTATTGGCCGAGTCTCAGCAATGCAAGTCTATGGGTGAAAGAAAAAAATCAGACACCACACGGACCATCAGTGTGACTTGCGAGAAATAAGCAAGCATTTTCCTCATTTCAGCCCATTGAGCCATTAAATTCAATAGGGAAAATCAGTGGGAAATGTAAAGCCATACTTTTGACATACGGATGTCATGCGGATACGTAGATGTGAGGAAATCGCATCATCACATTGCAAGCGGATTACATACGGATCACCATACGGAGACCATTGGTGCGATTCTCGGCAGACAAAATCGGACCGATTTTTTATACGTTGTGTCTGACTCCAGCCTACTCCTGACCCTGAAATTTGTCTTGTTACCAGATCACACTTCTGTTTTGGTTTGTGGATTGTCCTCTTGTTCTTGAGGTCCTATTTCTGATATTGATTCCTGGTATATTGTTTTTCTACTATTCCATCTCATCCTCCAACTTGCAATGTACTGACTGCTTTTCATTCATGACCTACAGTAAAAAGTTAACGACTTTTGTTTGAAGTTCCTTGACACAATAATCCCACCGCAAATGTGTGACTAATCTTTAGAACCATGATGGGAATCAAACTGGGAAAATCTATACCTTTTTGCCAGGGTTAAAAATGAGGAGAAACATACACCCTGTCTAGCCAGCACCAATCTGATTGTGGATTACAAGACCCACTTCTCTGATGCAGGATACTGTGATCAAGCATATGTGTTATTGGCACCTAGTCTCAGATGATGTTTTGAAGGACTGGCTAGTTTCTAGATGCCTGCTTAAATAAATCAGTAGTATTTAAAGGGGTATTCTCAAGTTTGAAAGTTAGCCCTTATCCATGCGATTGGTGACAGCTTCCTGATCGCTTGATGTCTGAACAGTGAGAAACACAACAATCTCAATAACCGAGGTTTTCAAGGTCCCCATGTGAATGAAGCAGAGGTCATTTATGTACACTGCCACTTTATTCATTCTTATGGGAATGCTGACGACCAGCCAAGTGATGCATTTGGCTATCTCTTGCAGTCTCATTAAGAATGAATGAAGTGGCAGTGCGCATGAGAGACCTCTGGATCTCCACTCACATGGAGCTCTTCAGAGCCCTGATTTTCAGGATTGGTGGGAGTCACAGAGGTCAGACTCACAGTGATCAAGCCGTTGTCACCTATCCAATGGCTAGGGAATAATTTTCAAACTTGAGAATACCGCTTTAATGAAAGGATAGACGCCAGTGTTTCAAGGATAGATAATAATACAAATATATGTATCTACATTATTAAATTAAAGTTTCAATTACTGCATCTCAATGTCAAAATTAAGATTCCGATGTGTAATATGAAGAGGTTTTAAAGAGCAATGGGCATTTCCTTTCAACAGTTGATTTTCTCACAGCCAACCCTTGATTAGTCATGAGGGTATACACTTGTTTCAAGGAAGGAAATTAATGTTATGGAAAAAGAGACGGAACAGTAAATTTAATGAGATATAACATGGTTGAACCATTAGTTAAAGTTATAGATCTATAATATAACACTGAGAGCGTCACTCTGTCTGAAGCCTTTACAGACTGCGCAAGCACGATGCGCCTGCGCAGTCTGGCTCCAGACAGAAGATGGCATCCAGCAGTGAGGATTGTGTATGGCGCCGGAGATCACGGTACGCGTAGACACTGAATGCATACCGCGATCTCCGGCGCCATACTTACATACTTACCTGACCAGGAGGAACGTTGCCGTGGAGCTTTTCTTCTTGTCGGAGACCGGGGCAGGAGTGCGCGACGGAATCGCGCATGCGCAACGCGCTATCCAACGCCATTTTACTGAAGGCACATTTGCAGTGTGTCTTCAGCAACATGGCGCCGGACAGCGTGGTATGGGCATGCGCATACTCCTGCGCCACACTCCTCCCCCAGCCTCCAGCAGAATGGGACAGCGCTGGAGCACAGGGAAGAAAGGCGAGTATAAATTTTTTTTCTATGTGTGCAGTTTAATAGGGGTGAGAGGGACCATACATATCAGGATAGGGGGGTGAGAGGTAGCATGCATACCAGGATTGGGGGGTGAGGGGACCATGCATATCAGGATTGGGGTTGAGGGGGTACCACACATCCTACAATAGGGATGAGGGGTGACCATGCATACCAGGATTGGGGAGTGAGGGGACCATGCATTCCAGGATTGGGGGCAAGGGGACCATGCATACCAAGATTGGGAGTGAGGGAACCATGCACACCAGGATTGGGGGTGAGGGGACCATGCATTCCAGGATTGGAGGTGAGAGGACCATGCATTCCAGGATTGGGGGATGAGGAGACCATGCATACCAGGATAGGGGGAGAGGAGACCATGCATACCAGGAAAGGGGGGTGAGAGAACCATGCATACCAAGATTGTGGATGAGGGACCATGCATACCAGGATTTGGGGGTGAGGGGGTACCATACATCCTACAATAGGGATGAGGGGGACCATGCATACCAGGATTGGTGAGTGAGGGGACCATGAATACCAGGATTGGGGGGTGAGTGGACCATGCATACCAGGATTGGGGGGTGAGGGGACCATGCATTCCAAGATTGGGGAGTGAGGAGACAATGCAAACCAAGATAGGGGGGTTAGAGAACCATGCATACCAGGATTGGGGGTGAGAGGACCATGCATATTAGGATTGGGGGTGAGGGGACCATGCATATTAGGATTGGGGGTGAGAGGACCATGCATACCAGGATTGGGGATGAGGGGTACCATGCATACCCGGATTGGGGATGAGGGGTACCATGCATACCAGGATTGGGGATGAGGGGACCATGCATACCAGGATTGGGGGGTGAGGGGACCATGCATACCAGGGTGAAGAATGGGGTGCCATGCATACCAGGATTGGGTGGGGATGAGTGGACCATGCATACCAGGATAGGGATGAGGAGTGCCATGAATACAAGGATGGAGGGGGGCAGCACATACCAGGATGGGAGACCATATACCAATAAAAATGCCACCTGGGCATAGAACGGGTTCATAGCTAGTATTTTATAATCCCAAAGCAAAGTCCCAATATGCAACTGAAAGATGCATAATCTGAGGAATCAACAAGCAAATGTTATTGATTGAATAATTGGAACTCTGTTGAGCGGCCAAACTCGCTTTAATTAAAGAGGCACTACAGGATTAGAAAAAACACATGACTGCTTTATTCTATAAAGAGCACCACCTCCGTCTACAAGTTGTGAGTTAATCTATAATTTTTGAGTTTGTTAAAACTATTTAACTTATTTCTCAGTAATATATAAAGTAATAATAATAATAATAATAATTTTATTTCTATAGCGCCAACATATTCCGCAGCACTTTACATTATAGAGGGAACTTGTAAAGACAATAGACATTACAGCATAACAATAACCCCTCTCTGACATCCGACGTACTATCCCGTCCATGAAACCCGTGACAATCTGACCATGGACGGGATAGTACGTCATAGCGATTAGCTGCGCTCCCAGCTGACACCCAGGACTGTGTGCCAGGAGCGGTCACGGACCGCTCCCGGCACATTAACCCCTGGCACACCGCGATCAAACATGATCGCAGTGTACCGGGGGCACAGTGGAGCATCGCGCAGGGAGATGGCTCACTGCGCGCCCCCCTGAGACCCTCAGAGCAGCGCGATGTGATCGCGCTGTTCTGAGGGCTTCCTCCCTCCCAGGACCCGGATCCAAGATGGCGCCGGGGTCCTGGAGGGAGGCGGCTTCATCAGTGCTTGCTGAGAGCAGGCACTGAGAAGCCTGCAGGGCTGCCTGTGAGATCGCTGGTCTCACAGTGTGCTGTGCACACTGTGAGACCAGCGATCTGACATTTTACAGTGATGTCCCACCCTGGGACAAAGTAAAAAAAGTAAAAAAAATAAAAATAAACGTGTAAAAAAAAATTCCAAAATAAATAAATAAAAAAAAAATATTCCCCAATAAATTCATTTCTTCCTGTAAATAAAAAAATAAAACAATAAAAGTACATATATTTGGTATCGCCGCGTCCGTAATGACCCCCCTATAAAACTGTCCCACTAGTTAACCCCTTTTGTGAGCCCCTTAAAAAAAAAAAAAAACAAAGCAAAAAATCCGTGCTTTATCATCATACCGCCGAACAAAAAGTGGAATAACACGCGATCAAAAAGACCGATATAAATAAACATGATACCGCTGAAAACGTCATCTTGTCTCGCAAAGAACGAGCCACCATACAGCATCATCAGCGAAAAAAAAAAAAAGTTATAGCTCGCAGAATAAAGCGATGCAAAAATAATAATTTTTTATATAAAATTGTTTTTATTCTATAAAAGCGCCAAAACATAAAAAAATGATATAAATGAGGTATCGCCGTAATTGTACTGTCCCGAAGAATAAAACTGCTTTATCAATTTTACCACACGCGGAACGGTATAAACGCCTCCCCAAAATAAATTCATGAATTGCTGATTTTTGTTCATTCTAACCTCCCAAAAATCGAAATAAAAAGCGATCAAAAAATGTCATGTGCTCAAAAATGGTACCAATAAAAACGTCAACTCGTACCGCAAAAAATAAGACCTCAAATGACTCTGTGGGCCAAAATATGCAAAAATTATAGCTCTCAAAATGTGGCGATGAAAAAAACTTTTTTTTGCAATAAAAAGCGTCTTTTAGCGTGACAGCTGCCAATCATAAAAACCCGCTGTAAATAGTAAATCAAACCCCCCCTTTATCACCCCCTTAGTTAGGGAAAAATAATAAAATTAAAAAAATGTATTTATTTCCATTTTCCCATTAGGGTTAGGGTTAAGGTTAGGGTTGCGGCTAAAGTTAGGGTTAGGGTTGGCGCTAAAGTTAGTATTAGGATTATGGTTGGGATTAGGGTTAGGGGTGTGTTAGGGTTAGGTTTGTGGTTAGGGCTGGGACTAGGGTTAGGGTGTGTTGGGGTTTAGGGTAGGAGTTAGAATTGGGGGGTTTCCGCTGTTTAGGCAAATCAAGGGCTCTCCAAATGTGACATGGCGTCTGATCTCAATTCCAGCCAATTCTGCGTTGAAAAAGTCAAACGGTGCTCCTTCACTTTTGAGCTCTGCCATGCGCCCAAACAGTAGTTTACCCCCACATATGGGGTATCTGCGTACTCTGGACCCCAAGAGTTATTGTGCAATTTGTCCTATTTCTTCTGTTACCCTTGGGAAAATAAAAACTGGGGGCAAAAATATCATTTTTTAAAAAAAAAAAAGATTTTTTTTGTTTTTTCGGCTGTACGTTATAAACTTCTGTGAAGCACTTCGGGGTTCAAAGTGCTCACCACACATCTAGATAAGTTCCTTGTGGGGTCTATTTTCCAAAATGGGGTCACTTGTGGGGGGTTTCCACTGTTTAGGTGCATCGGGGCTCTCCAAATGCGATATGACGCCCCCAGATCATTCCATCAAAGTCTGCAATCCAAAACGTCACTACTTCCTTTCCGAGCCCCAACGTGTACCCATACAGTAGTTTTCTCCCACATATTGGGTATCAGCATACTCAGGACAAATTGGACAACAACTTTTGGGGTCCAATTTCTCCTGTTACCCTTGTGAAAATAAAATATTGGGGACGAAAAAATCATTTTTGTAAAAAAAAAAAAGATTTTTTATTTTACGGCTGAACGTTCTAAACTTCTGTGAAGCACTTGGGGGTTCAAAGTGCTCACCACACATCTAGATAAGTTCCTTGAGGGGTCTAGTTTCCAAAATGGTGTCATTTATCGGGGGTGTCCACTGTTTAGGCAGATCAGGAGCTCTCCAAACCCGATATGGCATCCAGCCAATTCTGCGTTGAAAAAGTCAAACGGCGCTCCTTCCCTTCCAAACTCTGCCATGCACCCAAACAGTGGTTTACCCCCATATATGGGGTATTAGCATTCTCAGGACAAATTGCACAATAACTTTTGGAGTCTTGTTACCCTTGGGAAAATAAAAATTGGGGTGAAAAGATCATTTTTGTGGAAAAAATATGATTTTTTAATTTTACGGCTCTACGTTATAAACTTGTGTGAAGCACTTGGGGGTTCAAATTGCTCACCAAAGATCTAGATAAGTTCCTTAGGGGGTCTAGTTTCCCAAATGGGGTCACTTGTGGGGGTTTCCACTGTTTAGGCACATCAGGGGCTCTCCAAATGCAACATGGCGTCCAATCTCAATTCCAGCCAATTTTGGTTGGAAAAAGTCACATGATGCTCCTTCCATTCTGAGCTCTTCCGTGCGCCCAAACATTGGTTCCCCCCCACATATCTGGTATCAGCATACTCAGGACAAATTGGACAACAACTTTTGTGGTCCAATTTCTCCTGTTACCCTTGAGAAAATAAAAAATTAGTGACTAAAAATAAATTTTGTTGGAAAAAAATAGGTTTTTTTATTTTCATGCCCGGGCATTATAAACTTGTGTGAAGCACTTGGGGATTCAAAGTGCTCACCAAAGCTCTAGATAAGTTCCTTAGGGGGTCTAGTTTCCAAAATGTGGTCATTTGTGGGGGGTTTCTACTGTTTAGGCTCATCTGGGGCACTGCAAACGGAACATGACCCCCATCAACGTCTGCATTCCAAAACGTTACTACTTCCTTTCCAAGCCCTGCCGTGCGCCCAAACAGTTTCCCCCCACATATTGGGTATCAGCGTACTCAGGACAAATTGGACAACAACTTTTGGGGTCCAATTTCCTTGGGAAAAATCAAAAATTTGGGACTAAAAAATCATTTTTGTGGAAAATTGTTTTTTTTTTTCACACCCAGGCATTATAAACTTTTGTGAAACACTTGGGGGTTCAAAGTGCTCACAACAGATCTAGATAAGTTCCTTAGGGGGTCTAGTTTCCAAAATGGTGTCACTTGTGGGGGGTTTCCACTGTTTAGGCGCATCAGGGGCTCTCCAAACGCGACATGGCATCCAATCTCAATTCCAGCCAATTTTAGTTTGAAAAAGTCAAACGGCGCTCCTTCCCTTATGAGCTCTGCTGTGCGCACAGACAATGGTTTTCCCCTACTTATGGGGTATTGGCGTACTCAGGAGAAATTGCACAACAACTTTATCTGTCCATTTTCTTCTTTTACCCTTATGAAAATAAAAAAAAGTTTGTACAAGATCATTTTTGTGGATAAAAAGTTAAATATTCATTTTTTCCTTCCACGTTGCTTCAGCTCCTGTGAAGTACCTGAAGGGTTAATAAACTTCTTGAATGTAGTTTTGAGTAGCTTCAGGGGTGCAGTTTTTAGAATAGTGTCACTTTTGAGTATTTTCTGCTATATAGACCCCTTAAAGTGACTTCAAATATGAGGTGGTCCCTAAAAAAAATGGCTTTGTAAATTTTGTTGTAAAAATGAGAAATCGCTGGTCAACTTTTAACCCTTATAATTTCATAAGAAAAAAAAAATGTGATTCCAAAATTGTGCTGATGTAAAGTAGACATGTGGGAAATGTTATTTCTTAACTATTTTGTGTGACATAGTTCTCTGTTTTAAGGGAATAAAAATTCAAAGTTTGAAAATTTCAAAATTTTCAAAATTTTCGCCATATTTGCATTTTTTTCAAAAATAAACGCAAGTTATATCGAAGAAATTTTACTACTAACGTGAAGTACAATATGTCTCGAGAAAATATTTTCATAATCGCGAAGATCTGTTGAAGCGTTCCGGAGTTATAACCTCATAAAGAGACAGTGGTCAGAATTGTAAAAATTGGCCCGGTCATTAACGTGCAAACCCCCTTGGGGTGAAGGGGATAAACACAGATCAAAGTAGATACCAAGAGGCATGAGGGCCCTGCTCGCAAGCTTACAATCTATGAGGAAAAAGGGGAGACACAAAAGGTACATGGTAACAATTGCTTTCATTGTTCGGACCAGCCATAGTGTAAGAATCGGGTGTTAATGTAATTCTGCATGAGCCAGTTAACAGAAAAAGTATGTAACAGTACAGATACAGAGGGCTATTAAATGCATAAAATGGGTGAGAACATAATACGAGGTACCTGATTATGGTAGAACATTTTTGAATGGGCCAACAGGGATAGTTAGGTTAATGCTTTGAGGCGGTATGCCAGTCTGAACAAATGCGTTTTTAGGGCATGCTTAAAACTGTGGGGATTGGGGATTAATTGTATTAACCTGGGTAGTGCATTCCAAAGAATTGGCGCAGCACGTGAAAAGTCTTGGAGATGGGAGTGGGAGGTTCTGATTATTGAGGACGCTAACCTCAGGTCATTAGCAGAACGGAGGGCACGGGTAGGATGATAGGCTGAGACAAGGGAGGAGATGTAGGGTGTAAGAAATAAAATAAGACTAGATTCACATCACAGTTGGTAGTCTGCTTGACTAGATATTGCATCATTTAAAGGGTACCTGTCAGTTTCTCATTTTTGCGCCAAAACACCACCATGTGTTATGTAAACACTTTATATTGTTCCTAACAAGGTGGCTGACAGATTTTTCAATCTCAATAAATCAGTTTTAAAACTGGATTTGTGATATGCTTATTAGTAGGTGAATAGTCGTGAGCAGTGTCAGACTGGAGCACCTTGGGCCCACCAGAGAAAATCATTATTGGGGCCCACTATGTAGCTACATAGAAATAAATACAAGACCACCAATTGTGCTCGTTGCTCGGGTCTAGCAAATTGGAATACTCGGGTGCTCGATCCAAGCAACGAGCCCAATGTAAGTCTATGGGAAACCCGAGCTTTTTTGCCGCGACCCCCCCCGGAGGTCTTTTAGGGTATCAAAACATCAGAAATCTATGGGAACAGTGCTCAAATGACATGGGAACATCACGGGGAAGACCCCTGGAAGCATTTCTGACTCCTAGGTCACTGCTGTGAACAATGTCAGAGTGTTATGCCACTTTTACAGGCTTCCACTCTCTGACCACAACATTCTATCCTTCACCCTCACAAATCCTCGACCACCCCAGCACACTCCTACCTACCACACATTCAGAAATCTACAAGCCATTAACCCTCAGACACTTTCAGACTCCCTACTCTCATCGCTGTCCCCAATCTCCTCTTTTTCTTGTCTTGATCTGGCTGTTCATCACTACAATGACACTCTTAGAAGCACCCTTGACCAAGTAGCACAGCTCACCCTCAGAACTTCTAAACACACAGTAAAACAGCCCTGGCTCACATTGCAAACTCAACTTCTTCAGCGATGCTCTAGGAGTGCTGAACGCCTTTGGAGAAAAACCCGCACACCAGAAGACTTCATCCACTTTAAATTCATGTTAAGAACTTATAATGCTGCCCTTCACCTCGCCAAACAGACCTACTTCACCACCCTGATCTCTTCACTAGCCAACAACCCAAGAAACTTTTTCACACTTTTCACTCCCTCCTCAGGCCAAAAGCACAAGCCCCTATCACAGACATTTGTGCTGACGACCTGGCCTCCCACTTTATAGAAAAAATAGATACTATCCGTCAGGAAATCTGCTCTCAACCACCAATTGCTGTGACCCCCATCCCTGCATTTCCCCTGGCTCAATTTCCACATTTGATCCCATCACAGAAGAAGTCTCCAGACTCCTCTCTTCCTCTCGTCCGACTACATGCACTACCGACCCTATTCCCTCACACCTCCTCCAGTCTCTCTCTCCAGTTGTCACAACTCACCTAACTACAATCTTTAATCTCTCACTCTTCTCTGGCATTTTCCCATCCTCCTTCAAACACTCCATCATTACTCCACTACTAAAGAAACCAGCTCTCGACCCTTCCTGCACAAACAACTACAGACCGGTCTCCAATCTCCCCTTCATCTCTAAACTTTTGGAGCGCCTAGTCTACTCCCGCCTTACCCGTTACCTCTCCACTCACTCCCTTCTAGACCCTTCACAGTCCGGCTTCCGACCCCTACATTCGACTGAAACTGCACTCATCAAAGTGACCAATGACCTTCTGACAGCAAAACGTAATGGTGACCACTCTCTGCTCATTCTTCTCGACCTTTCTGCAGCTTTCGACACGGTTGACCACCGTCTCCTACTGTCTAGGCTCCAGTCACTAGGTATTAAGGACACTGTTCTCTCCTGGTTTTCCTCCTATCTTTCTGACCGCTCCTTCAGTGTTTCGTTCTCTGGCTCCACATCATCTCCTCTTTCTCTCACTGTCGGTGTACCCCAGGGCTCAGTCCTTGGCCCCTTCTCTTCTCTCTCTACACGGCCCCAATTGGACAGACCATCAGCAGATTTGGCTTTCAGTACCATCTTTATGCTGATGACACACATCTATACACGTCATCCCACCACCTTACCCCCGCTATACTACAGAACACTACCGACTGTCTGTCTGCAGTCTCCAACATCATGTCCGCTCTCTATCTGAAACTTAACCTCTCCAAAACTGAACTTCTTCTGCTCCCGCCGTCTACTAACCTCCCTAAATCTGACATTTCCCTCTCCGTGGGCGGCACCATAATAACACCCCGGCAGCAGGCTCGCTGTCTGGGTGTTATGTTTGACACCAATCTCTCCTTCACCTCCCATATACAATCTCTTGCCCGCTCTTGCCGCCTACACCTAAAGAACATCTCTAGAATCCGCCCTTTTCTCACCATGGAAACAACAAAAACCCTCACTGTAGCATTGATCCACTCCCGCCTGGACTACTGCAACGCTCTATTACTTGGCCTCCCCATTACTCGACTATCCCCTCTCCAGTCCATCCTTAATGCAGCAGCCAGGGTCATCCATCTGGCTAATCGGTACTCGGACGCATACGCTCTTCGCCAGTCCTTACACTGGCTGCCCATTCATTATAAGATCCAATTCAAAGTACTGGTTCTCACCCAGAAAGCTCTCCACAGTGCAGCACCCCCCTACATCTCCTCCCTCATTTCTATCTATCGGCCTAACCAACTGCTGCGCTCTGCAAACGACTTTAGACTAACCTCTGCACTAATCCGTACCTCCTACTCCCGACTCCAAGACTTCTCCCGCGCTGCGCCAATCCTCTGGAATGCTCTACCCCAAGAAATTAGGACTATCCACAATTTGCATGGTTTCAGGCGCTCCCTCAAAACACATCTGTTCAGAGCAGCCTATCACATTCACTAATCAAATTCATTCTATGTGTAAGTGTGTGTGTGTGTAGCCCATTCACTATCTCCATCCATCCCTCACTCCCTCAAGATAGCTGGACCATCATTGTAAATGCACCATTGTATATACACACCTGTACTTTGTATCTCCCCCATCTCATTGTAGATTGTAAGCTCTCACGAGCAGGGTCGTCTTATTTTGCTTTAATTATTGTTTTGTTAACGTTGTTACTTATGACTTGTGTTTTGAAACTGTTAAACTGTAAAGCGCTGCGGAATATGATGGCGCTATATAAATAAAGATTATTATTATTATTATTATTATTTTACAGGCGCACACTAAAATATACAAAACAAAATGGATTTTCCTGGTAAATATGTTAAGTAACATCCTTTCCAGGGTAATGACTTGTATGTAAGGCAAAATAAATACCCCCCCCAAAAAATGTACCTCCACCACTTGGGCTGTGTTCACACGTAGTGTTTTTGATGTGTTTTTCAACTTTAGCATTGCTTTCAACCAATACAAATGCATTCACTGGGAAATGTCATTTTAACATTTAACAACCTTAGCTGGCCATGTGGTGTGTGACACATCATCAGACTCATCCTGTTTCATTTATGAAGGAGGGACTCTGAAAGTCACAAAGCCTATTTTTATAGGGCCATCAGGCGGCATTAATATTCTTAAAGGGCCATCAGCCAGCTATGCTTTGTTATTCCCATTATTAAACAGTGGGTCTCCTATACTGTTATTGCCTATGCAGTGAGTGGCTGGACTGCCAAATATTAGGACGCACCCCAATACCCCTTTGACAAGATGATACAGGATGGCCTCATGAAAAAATGTTCCCATTATACGAAAGTGGGTCTCCAGTAGTGTTTGCCTATGCATTGAATGCAAGGCATGCTTGCTCCAAAGTTACACGCACCTCAATAACTCTTTGAAAAGATGTACTGGATGGCCACATGAAAGCAAAGTTCCCATTATTATTTATTTGGTACTGCCACACTGTTTGCTAATGCATTGAATGCAAGGCCAGCCTTGCCATAAAGTTACACGCACCCCAATAACCCTTTGAACTAACGTAGTGGATGACCACATGAAACCAAACTTCCCATTATTAGGAAGATGGTACTACCATATTGTCTGACTATGCAGTAAATTGCAGTGTTAAGCCTGAAGAACCTGCATCGGAGAATTGCAATGTTTTTGGATGAAGAAACTGCAATGGAGAATTGTAGTGTTGAGGATGAAGAACCTGGAGAAGAGAATTGCAGTGCTGAGGCTGAAGAACCTGCATTCGTGAATTGCAGTGGTGAGGCTAAAGAACACCTGGCAGTGGAGAATTGCACTGTTAAGGATGAAGAACCTGCAGTGGAGAATTTCAATGTTGAAGCTGAAGAACCTGCAGTGCAGAACCTCAGTGTTGAGGATGAAGACTCAAAAGTTGAGAATTGCATTGTGGAAGAAGCTGACCAACCCCTACAGTTCCCATTATTATGAATTGGGTCTCCCATACTGTTTGGCTATGCAGTGAATGCAAGGCCTACCCCAAATTTGCACGCACCCCAATCCCCCTTGTAAAAAATGTGGAGTAGGGCCTCAAAAAAATGTTCCCATTACAAAGGAGCAGGTCTCCTATACTTGTAATGCCCATATGCTAAGTGTATGGGCTGACAAACCTTTCCCCCTGTGGGGTACACATCAACATAATGTGTAAACAAAAACGTAGTTTCCTACACAGTTGCTGCTGGGAAGATGCAGATTTTTAGCAGAAATATGGCTGACAAATCATTGGATTAAGTGATCAGGAAAAGGGGCATGGTGATGGCAGGAATGGGAACGTACAGTATTAATAACAGGGGGGCTATGGGAGGTATGAGATCCCGAATCCACCTACAATGATTAGTCCTTTACCCATCACCAATTACCAGAATGATTTGATGCCTGTCAGAAGATAGGTGTAACAGATGCGCATCTGAAGCTCAGCATAAAAGATGCCCATGAAAAATTGGTTGCCAAAGATGCACGTAAAGTGCAAGATGCTCATGAGATGCTTAAAGAGGAGTGCACCGGGTGTAACTATCAATTCACCCGTGGCACAAGGTTCTTCATCTTCATCCATTCATGTTAGCAAGACCATCCACATTTCACAGCCGAAAATTATTTTTCAGGTATAACGAACACTGTTAAAGGAATGCCAATAAACATAGTTAACCACGAACCTGGGAAACAACAGATTTCCTCTTTACAAGATATGGACGATGATGGTATTGATGACAACTTGGAACTTTCTCACATCCTCACCAAGAAGATAAAGATCACAGCTGCCAACACTGCAAAAAAGGTTGGGAATGTCTGTAAATTCATTTTCTCTTGGGCAAACTTTACCTCTTACTAAAGAGGTACATAGCTCCCATGTCTACTCAGCACGAGACTTCGCCACCTTTATTGCACACAAAGGCTCTAACCAACGTGTCATGGACACTTGTCACAAAGGAGGCCAGTTCATCAGTAGGGCTCACTCCAAAAGAGTCTGTCTTTAGCCCTTTAGAAGGCACAAAAATGACCATTAATAATTTGCATCCAAGAGTCACAGAGTAAGATATCGTGGAGCTTTTCTGTGTTTGCAGTGCCTTGAAGCGCACCTGCTTGTTGAGTTCCGGAGTTGCAAAGGTTGTGTTTGCATGAAAGGAAGATTCAGTTGATGCCTACAAAAAATACAACAACAGATACCTTGATGGACAACCAATGAAATGCAATCTTTCTTTGAATGGTAGTGTGATAACATCAGACTAGCCCATGCTTCTAAGAGTGACACCCCATCAAAGAAGGAAGGTGAATCTAGAGGAAACACAAACTCCTCCTCCTCCAGTGTTGTTTAAAATCCTCCAGCTGAAGTTGATCCTGATACTACCTTAAAAGCACTCTTTAAATCCTCAGGGTCATTAGCAGTCATCCAACCACCTGCATTTAAGATTAAGCTCTGATGACACCAACACAAATTAGAGATTGTAATAAGAGAGATTCACAATTCACATATGGGCCCAGAGACTCTTTAAAAAAAAAAAACTTAATTTTTCTTCTTGGTTTTTGTTTAGCGCTGATAATCACCAGCAGGTAGTTGATGTTTAAAGGAGTCTGGCATCAGACATTGGACAATTAATCCTGTTCCCAGCATTGTAGTACAGTTCACCTTCGTTGTGGGGCAGTTGCATTATTGCATCAAGAATTTCCATTTTCCTCTTGCTCTAGTATTCTGATAAAGCACGATTATGGTTCTACAGTTCTGTCAAGGGAGGCTAAATAAATGTTGAATAACTTGTTTCAATTTTTTCAATAATCTGTTTCTACTTAAAAGATAATCTTTGTTGTTTTGTAGTTTTAATATCTGGATTCCTACAAATGGATCTCAATCCCTTCATGTTCCAGTAAATAGAGGGGAATTACTAAGTGTCCACCGACTGTGTTCTAGACAAATAAATTTTTTATGCCTAATTAATGTTTCACAGTGCAAAAATGTCATCCAGAACTGTTCAATTGTAAGCAATACTTATTGCCTGCAGCTGAAGCATGTTTTGATATCTGTGATCTGAATACAGAGAAATGCTGAAGGGAAATAGATCACGCTCATAGTGATCTAAATACTCATATGTGTACAGAGGAATGCTAGTAGGACACAGATTGTGGTTTTCTATCAACTTCATCTCCATTTAAACTTTTTTATTTAATGCTGGTAATTAAAAAAATAACTCTAGTGTTGGCAGGGAGCAGTGCCATACCACGACTATCTATTTGCTCTTCCTGTACAACCCTAAAATTTTGTTTTTAATTGATATTTATTTGGAGTCCTCATTGGGAGGGATGAGACACAAGTAATGATAGGTGAACTCTGCTGAGACCAAAAACACTCCTTTGCAAACAATAAGGTGGCTGTTGTATCACAGAACACGTTCACCCTGCTGATTTAGTGGTGGTCTCTGAAGAGACGTGGACGATGGCTTACTAAAAATCTTTGCTCAATTTAAAGGAGTGGGTCTTCTATACTTGTAATGCCCATACACTAACTGTATGTGCTGACAAACATTTTCCCCTGGGGGGTACACATCACCTTAATGTGTAAACATTTTTTTACTGGCATCAAAAGCACCCTTTAACACAATAACGTGGCTGTTGCATCATGGACTACGGTCACCATGATGATCTAGTGGTGCTGGATGAAGAGGATGAGGAAAAGGATGAGGACGACAACAGCAAATAGGCGAAATCAGGAAGCATATTCCCATATGTGGGTGTGAAGAGGTGCATGGTAATAGAGTTCCCAAAAAAAGACACTGGATTACATTTTACATTTCACTGCTATCATTCGGTGGTGTACAGGAGTCTGGCCCAATCAAGCCCTTGTTCATTTTTTATAAGAGTCAGCCTGTCAGCATTTTCATTTGACAGGTGGATGTGCTTCTCAGTTGCAATTACACCAGCATGTCCTGCTTGGATACCCAATAATTATAAGGCACAGAGGAATCACAGAGGACATTGGTATGGTCAGCAAGGTACTCCCTCAGCATCTTCCAAAACTTTGCACTCCTTGTGAGAGTGCCCTGCACCTCAGGGCCTGTGCGATGGGAGGGTCTGAGAAAACTCTCCCAGAACTTTGTCAGTGTTACCCTGCCTTTGCTGGATTGGAGTTGTGTCTCTCTCACCTGTACTCCTTGGTTGTCCAACGAACTGTGACCTCTGCCGACATCGTTTTCAGATGAGAATTTTTTTAATAATTCCGCAGCAATGGCCCTCTGGTTCTGCACCATTTCAGTAGACCTGTATGCCTCCAGAATAATAGATAGAAAATTCTCCTTGTAGCATGGGTCTAGAAGTGTCACCAACCAGTAATGACTGACACCCAAAATTTTGAGAACGTGAGGGTCACGAGAAAGGCAGCGTAACATAAACTCCGCCATGTGTGCCAGACTACTAACATGCAAAACTTCTGTGTCCTCACCAAGAGGACAACAGACCATGCTCTCCTCCTCCTCCCTGTCCTCAGGCCATCCACGCTGAACAGACGATATGACAGTTGTGCTTGTAGTACCATCTAGAGTGCATGAAAGTAGCTCATGTTCTTCCTCCTCCTCCTCTTCCTCATTGTCACTTAATCCAGGCAATGCATCCTCTTTGATTGTGAGCAGAGAGCATTTAGGAAAACACAGAGAAGTGGGCGGGTGACGCTAATTATGGCGTCATCGTCACTCACCATATTGGTGGAGCCCTCAACTGACACAATTTTTAGCCCACAGATAGGTGAGGGGTGTAACGGAGACACCACACTTTAAAATATCTGGACTGTATTTTGTTTTAAAACAGCAAAATAGTGTCTAGAACAATGCTAAGACAAAGCAAAAACTGTTTAATGGAGCAACAAAAATGACACAATTTTTAGCCCACAGATAGGTGAGTCGTATGATGGAGATGCCAGACTTTAAATTATCTGCCCTCAATTTTTTGTTTTACAGCAAAATTGTTTCAATAAATAGGCTAAGACCCAGCAAACAAAATTCAATGGAGTCCTTAAATGGCACAATTTGTAGCCCACAGATAGATGACACGTGTGACAGAGATACCACACTGTAAAATATGTGGCCTGTATCATTTTTTACAGGAAAATAGTGTCACTAACTAGGGTAGCACACAGCAAAAATAGTTCAATGTAGGCCTGAAATGCCACAATTTTTAGCCCACAGATGACTGAGTCGTGTGACGGAGATATCACACTGTAAAATATGTGGCATGTATTTTTTTTACAGGAAAATAGTGTCACTAACTAGGGTAGCACACTGCAAAAACAGTTCAATGTAGGCCTGAAATGCCACAATTTTTAGCCCACAGATAGATGAGGCATGTGACGTAGTTATCACACTGTAAAATATGTGGCCTGTATTTTTATTTTTTACAGGAAAATAGTGTCAAGAACTAGGGTAACACACATCAGAAACAGTTGAACGGAGGCCTCAAATGCCACAATTCATAGCCCACAGATAGATGAGGTGTGTGACGGAGATACCTCAATGTAAAATATGTAGCCTGTATTTTTATTTTTTTACAGGAAAATAGTGTCAAGAACTAGCGTAGCACACAGCAAAAACAGTTGAATGGAGGCCGCAAATGCCACAATTTGTAGCCTACAGATAGATGGGCCTCAAATTGCGTGACGGAGTTACCACGCTGTAAAATATGTGGCCTGTATTTTTTTTTTACAGGAAAATAGTGTGAAGAACTAGGGTAACACAAAGCAAAAACAGTTGAATGCAGGCCTCAAATGCCACAAATTTTAGCCCACAGATGGCTGAGTCGTGTGACGGAGATCCCACACTGTAAAATATGTGGCCGGTATTTTTTTTTTACAGGAAAATAGTGTCACTAACTAGGGTAGTTGTAACACAGAGAAAAAGAAGCGCAGTAGTGATGCACACACAGCCCAATGCTCAATAAGAAATAGGATTTATTAGAAACAATGCCAAGTAGACAAAACACATTTAAAAAACACCATTAAAAACATGTGATAACATACACAGACAAGTGTTTAGCAGGTATAAATGACACTACAATATATATAACACACAGTTATTCAATCAGAGCCCCCACAAGGTTTATAACATATGTGGTCATATGGCTTAACAGAATATTCATGGATATGAGCATGTGGATAAATCCATAGATGGGCCAACTATCAAACACTGCATATATACTATGACAAATGTAAAAAGAGGCAGTGTGGAAATACCTCTATCTTAATATGAAAAAGGTGTGCTCAATTCAAAATATTTGCACTACCCTGTAAGTGCACTTACAATTATCCCTTCCAGGTGCTACCTCCTGTGTGTGGCACCTATCGGGTGTAATTAGTCCCATTGAAAATCTGATCCGCAATGATCTATTGCACAAGCGCCGGCTGAGTAATCGGTGGCCCTCCACAGCGCATAGTACTTGGTCTACCGTCTTATTTCAGAGACTCACTGGATTTAATTCAAAAATTGAAGACTCTAAAGATACTTAATGAGGCGCTATTGGTAAGAATAGATGTTGAGTCGCTACACTAATATCATACATCAGCAGGGGCTAGAAGCGATGCAATATTTTTTGGACCGTCTAGAGAATAGTGATCAAAGACACAATTCATCCTTCTTGGATTGCTAAATTTCGTTTTAACACATAATTATTTCATTTTTTATTTAATTTTTTACCGTCAAATGTTAGGTACAGCTATAGGGGCGCGCTGTGCTCCGTCTTTTGCTAACCTATTTTTGGGTTGGTGGGAGGCGGAGCTAGTGTACCTATCGATTGCTTTTCAATCTCACGTTTTTTCTTGGTTTCGATTTATTGATGACATTTTTTTATTTGGACAGGGGCACAGATGGAATGTGAAGAGTTTATTACATCTTTGAATAATAATTCTCTGAATATCCATTTGACGCATTCCATTTCTTCTACAGCTATAGAATTTTTGGATTTAAGGCTCTCTCTCGAAGGTGACCACCTCTGCACGAATTTATTTAGAAAGAAAACTGCCACAAATGGATTGTTGTTGGATTACCGTAGCTTCCATCCTGAACACTTAAAACTGTACAAAGGAGGAGGATTTTCGACATCAGTCTAGGAAGCTTACTATGCGATTGACAAGTAGGGGGTATTCAAAATCTGTAGTGTCGGGAGCATATTCTAAAGCTGTATCAAAAACTCATGAGGACCTTTTGAGGCCTAGTCCACGTGTTATTGATGATGGAATCAGATTCATTACCATATATCACAATCAGTGGGACCGGGTACGCAATTTGTTTCAAAAACACTGGCAAATATTAAAAACTGATGCCAGAATTTCAAGCCTTTTGTCAGAAAAACCACTGTTGATAGCGAGGAGGGCTCCTAACCTCCAAGATGTGCTTATGAGAAGCCATTTCATGAGACCAACAATGAGAACACAGACAGGGGTCCGACTACGAGGGTCGTATCCCTGTGTGTGGTCAGTGTAATGTTTGCCCTTTAATGAATTGTACTGAATCTTTTGATAATCCAGGTGACTCCCAATCTTACAAGTTGGGAGATTATGTGAATTGCAAAACACAAAATGTCATCTATGCTTTAGTTTGCCCCTGCCCTTTGGTCTATGTGGGGCAAACGTCACAGGAGTTACGTAAACGCATACAAAAACATGCTTCCACCATTAATTTGGTCAAGTCAGACTTGGCAAAAGGAAAAACCCTGTCTTCAGTAGCGGCCCATTTTCTTGAATGCCATTGTGGCACAACTAGTGGGCTTTCAGTAATAGGATTGCAAAAGATTAGACCTAATATTCGCAAGAAGGATAGGCAGGGGGCATTGTTAAGATTGGAAGCGAGGTGGATTTATAGACTTAAATCAGTTAGACCTACAGGTGTTAATGAGGAACTTTGTTTTACAGGATTCCTCATGGATTAATTAGCCTCATGGGTTAGAGGTTTTGATATGGCTTTTTTTTCTCCTCCATATCTTTAGTTGGAGTGTTTTTTCTTCTTTTTTTTCATATATCAAATACATATAGTGCCCTGTTGTGAGTCAGAACAGCTAAACAATAACAATTATTTTCCAGTTTAGTATAGATGTACAGTACAGACCAAAAGTTTGGACACACCTTCTCATTCAACGATTTTTCTGTATTTTCATGACTGTGAAAATTGTAGAATCACACTGAAGGCATCAAAACTATGAATTAACACATGTGGAATTATACATTACACTTTACAAAAAAGTGTGAAACAACTGAAAATATGTGTTATATTCTAGGTACTTCAAAGTAGCCACCTTTTGCTTTGATTACTGCTTTGCACGCAGAAAAGGTGAACGGATGGACTCTACATGCCTGGTTCCCACTGTGAAGCATGGAGGAGGAGGTGTGATAATAATAATAATAATCTTTATTTATATAGCGCCATCATATTCCGCAGCGCTTTACAGTTTAACAGTTTCAAAACACAAGTCATAAGTAACAACGTTAACAATACAATAATTAAAGCAAAATAAGACGACCCTGCTCGTGAGAGCTTACAATCTACAATGAGGTGGGGGAGATACAAAGTACAGGTGTGTATATACAATGGTGCATTTACAATGATGGTCCAGCCATCTTGAGGGAGTGAGGGATGGATGGAGATAGTGAATGGGCTACAAAACACACACACATAGAATGACTTTGATTAGTGAATATGATAGGCCGCTCTGAACAAATGTGTTTTGAGGGAGCGCCTGAAACCATGCAAATTGTGGATAGTCCTAATTTCTTGGGGTAGAGCATTCCAGAGGATTGGCGCAGCGCGGGAGAAGTCTTGGAGTCAGGAGTGGGAGGGACGGATTAGTGCAGAGGTTAGTCGAAGTCGTTTGCAGAGCTGAGCAGTCGGTTAGGCCGATAGATAGAAATGAGGGAGGAGATGTATGGGGGTGCTGCACTGTGGAGAGCTTTGTGGGTGAGAACACGTACTTTGAATTGGATCCTATAATGAATGGGCAGCCAGTGTAAGGACTGGCGAAGAGCGGACGCGTCCGAGTACCGATTAGTCACATGGATGGCTCTGGCTGCTGCATTAAGGATGGACTGGAGAGGGGATAGTCGAGTAATGGGGAGGCCAAGTAATAGAGCGTTGCAGTAGTCCAGGCGGGAGTGGTTCAATGCTACAGTGAGGGTTTTTCTTGTTTCCATGGTGAGAAAAGGGCGGATTCTAGAGATGTTCTTTAGGTGTAGGCGGCAAGAGCGGGCAAGAGATTGTATATGGGAGGTGAAGGAGAGATTGGTGTCAAACATAACACCCAGACAGCGAGCCTGCTGCCGGGGTGTTATTATGGTGCCGCCCACGGAGAGGGAAATGTCAGATTTAGGGAGGTTAGTAGATGGCAGGAGCAGAAGAAGTTCAGTTTTTGAGAGGTTGAGTTTCAGATAGAGAGCGGACATGATGTTGGAGACTGCTGACAGTCACTGGCGTTCTGTAGTACAGCGGGGGTAAGGTCGGGGGATGACGTGTATAGTTGTGTGTCATCAGCACAAAGATGGTACTGAAAGCCAAATCTGCTGATGGTCTGTCCAATTGGGGCCATGTAGAGAGAGAAGAGAAAGGGGCCAAGGACTGAGCCCTGGGGTACACAGACAGTGAGAGGAAGAGGAGATGACGTGGAGCCAGAGAACGAAACACTGAAGGAGCGGTCAGAAAGATAGGAGGAGAACCAGGAGAGAACAGTGTCCTTAATACCTAGTGACTGGAGCCTAGACAGTAGGAGACGGTGGTCAACTGTGTCGAAAGGTCAAGAAGAATGAGCAGAGAGTGGTCACCATTACGTTTTGCTGTAAGAAGGTCATTGGTCACTTTGAAGAGTGCAGTTTCAGTCGAATGTAGGGGGCGGAAGCCGGACTGTGAAGGGTCTAGGAGGGAGTGAGTGGAGAGGTAACGGGTAAGGCGGGAGTAGACTAGGTCTGTAGTTGTTTGTGCAGGAAGGGTCGAGAGCGGGTTTCTTTAGTAATGGAGTAACAATGGAGTGTTTGAAGGAGGATGGGAAAATGCCAGAGAAGAGTGAGAGATTAAAGATTGTAGTTAGGTGAGTTGTGACAACTGGAGAGAGAGACTGGAGGAGATGTGAGGGAATGGGGTCGGTAGTGCATGTAGTCGACGAGAGGAAGAGAGGAGTCTGGAGACTTCTCCTTCTGTGATGGGATCAAATGTGGAAAGTGAGCCAGGGGAAATGCAGGGAGGGATGGGAGTCACAGCACTTGGTGGTTGAGAGCAGATTTCCTGATGGATAGTATCTAATTTTTCTATAAAGTGGGAGGCCAGGTCGTCAGCACAAATGTCTGTGATAGGGGCTTGTGCTTTTGGCCTGAGGAGGGAGTGAAAAAGTGTCAAAAAGTTTCTTGGGGTTGTTGGCTAGTGAGGAGATCAGGGTGGTGAAGTAGGTCTGTTTGGCGAGGTGAAGGGCAGCATTATAAGTTCTTAACATGAATTTAAAGTGGATGAAGTCTTCTGGTGTGCGAGTTTTTCTCCAAAGGCGTTCAGCACTCCTAGAGCATCGCTGAAGAAGTTGAGTTTGCAATGTGAGCCAGGGCTGTTTTACTGTGTGTTTGGAAGTTCTGAGGGTGAGCGGTGCTACTTGGTCAAGGGTGCTTCTAAGAGTGTCATTGTAGTGATGAACAGCCAGATTAGGACAAGAAAAAGAGGAGATTGGGGACAGCGATGAGTGTAGGGAGTCTGAAAGTGTCTGAGGGTTAATGGCTTGTAGATTTCTGAATGTGTGGTAGGTAGGAGTGCGCTGGAGTGGTCGAGGATTTGTGAGGGTGAAGGAAAGAATGTTGTGGTCAGAGAGTGGAAGCGGTGAGTTATTTAGGTGGGAGATTGAACAGAGGCGGACAAAGACCAGGTCAAGGGTGTTACCATCCTTGTGTGTCTCAGAGGTTGAAAGCTGTGAGAGGCCTAGAGAAGTGGTTAGTAATAGAAGCTGAGATGCAGATGTGGAAGTAGGGCTGTTAATGGGGATGTTGAAGTCTCCAAGGATAAGGGTTGGCAGTTATGAGGACATGAAGTGCGGCAGCCAGGCTGAGAAGTGGTCAAGGAACTGGGTGGGCGAGCCTGGGGGCCGATATATGACCGCTACTCTGAGGAAGAGGGGACGAAAGAGCCTGATGGTGTGGACCTCAAAAGAAGGGAATGAGAGTGATGGAATTGGGGGGATGACCTGGAAAGTGCATTGTGGGTACAGGAGTATGCCAACTCCACCACCATGTCTGTTTGTGGGTCTCAGGGAATGGGAGAACTGTAAGCCACCATAGGAAATGGCAGCAGGGGAGACAGTGTCAGAATCCTGAATCCAGGTTTCAGTGAGGGCCAACAGATGAAGAGAGTTGTTCAGAAAGTAGTTGTGCAGGAAGGATAGCTTGTTGCATGCAGACCGTGGATTCCAGAGGGCACAATTGAAAGAAGGAGATGAGGGAGTGCAAGTAATATTAATAAGATTATTATGGTTTCGATATGAGGTAGGGTAGGGATTGAGTTTGGGGGATGGTGGACCAGGGTTGGGGGAGATGTCCCCTGAAATCAGTAGGAGTAGGAAGATAAAGAGCAGGTAGTTATTGGAGTTGTAAGTAGGTTTTTTCTGTGATGTGTTTGGGCAAGATGGGCTGAGGTTTCTCAGGAAGGTGAGGAGTGCATGGAAGCTGTACATGGGAGAGGGAAGTATGGAGGGGCTGATGTGTATGAGTCGTGATTGAGGGGGGATGGGGTGGTGAGTGTGGATGGCAAGGGAACACAGGAGGATAGAGATAAAGTACATAATTAAAAAGAAAGCAAAGTGTGGGGTACCTGATTCCAGCCCTGATTAACTGCCATGGATAACTGCCGTTTACACGATGCTTATCTTCTGTGATGCCTTGCTTCTGGGATGCTTGCGTGCTGCACCCCACACTGCGTGCACCCCTTAGACTAGTCCTAAATATATAGCCCACACTACAGGGTTAGGAGAGTGGGATTGTGGGAGCTCGTTTGGGATAATTTGGCAGCTGGGGCCAGCACACCAGGGGGTGGTTAGATCATCAAAGGCACTAGACCTGGCAACATCTATATGCTTTAGCACCTTCCACCTGATAAGATCTAGAGAGGCCCAAGTCACAGGATATGATGCAGTAAGTATTAAACACAGTGCAAAAATGAATTATACCAAAGCTTTACCAGGCACATTAAACTATGTTGCAAGATGGTAAAGCAGTGGTTGGCAGCAAGCAGAAGTATGGAGTGCATATTAATAGTATATATAGCAGCATACAAGACAGATAGCAGAGATGGGGATTGAATCATTCAGCTGTTTGCTTCCAATGAATAGAGTGCATACCAATAGTATATATAGCAGCATACAAGACAGATAGCAGAGATGGGGATTGAATCATTCAGCTGTTTGCTTCCAATGAATAGAGTGCATACCAATAGTATATATAGCAGAATACAAGACAGATAGCAGAGATGGGGATTGAATCATTCAGCTGTTTGCTTCCAATGAATAGAGTGCATACCAATAGTATATGTAGCAGCATACAAGACAGATAGCAGAGATGGGGATTGAATCATTCAGCTGTTTGCTTCCAATGAATAGAGTGCATACCAATAGTATATATAGCAGCATACAAGACAGATAGCAGAGATGGGGATTGAATCATTCAGCTGTTTGCTTCCATTGAATAGAGTGCATACCAATAGTATATATAACAGCATAAAAGACAGATAGCAGAAATGGGGATTGAATCATTCAGCTGTTTGCTTCCAATGAATAGAGTGCATACCAATAGTATATATAGCAGCATACAAGACAGATAGCAGAGATGGGGATGGAATCATTCAGCTGTTTGCTTCCAATGAATAGAGTGCATACCAATAGTATATATAGCAGCATACAAGACAGATAGCAGAGATGGGGATTGAATCATTCAGCTGTTTGCTTCCAATGAATAGAGTGCATACCTGTGTGAAGAGAGAAGATGAATGTTAATTCCTTGCCATGGGTAACTGCCGTTTACACGATGTGTGATGGTGTGGGGGTGCTTTGCTGGTGACACTGTTGGGGATTTATTCAAAATTGAAGGCATACTGAACCAGCATGGCTTCCACAGCATCTTGCAGCGTCATGCTATTCCATCCGGTTTGCTTTTAGTTGGACCATCATTTATTTTTCGACAGGGCAATGACCCCAAACACACCTCCAGACTGTGTAAGGGCTATTTGACCAAGAAGGAGAGTGTTGGGGTGCTATGCCAGATGACCTGGCCTCCACAGTCACCAGACCTGAACCCAATCGAGATGGTTTGGGGTGAGCTGGACCGCTCACCGCTTCAATTTTGAATAATCCCCAACAGAGTCACCAGCAAAGCATCCCCACACCATCGCACCACCTCCTCCATGCTTCACGGTGGGAACTAGGCATGTAGAGTCCATCCGTTCACCTTTTCTGCGTGCAAAGCAGTAATCAAAGCAAAAGGTGGCTACTTTGAAGAATCTAGAATATAAGACATATTTTCAGTTGTTTCACACTTTTTTGTAAAGTGTAATGTATAATTCCACGTGTTAATTCATAGTTTTGATGTCTTCAGTGTGAGTCTACAATTTTTATAGTCATGAAAATACAGAAGAATCTTTGAATGAGAAGGTGTGTCCAAACTTTTGGTCTGTACTGTATATGGAAAATTAACATTTTATAACAACTATAATATTGTTTGGTGAGCGCAGAGTTTTAAGTCAGCCAACAGGGTTTTTTTTTTTTTGGCTTATTTTTGTAGTCACATATAAGTATTCTTAGTCTGGTGCCATGCGGACTATCTTACCAGTACCTGTGCATTGGGTATTCCTGGTCGCCTGTTGTGAATTAGCTGGGTGGAATTGTCACTTGGTGTGTGGACCCACTGTGGTTTTATCACTTATCTTGCTAGAAGGTATGGGGTCTATTGAGAAGATGGTGCCATGTAATACATCTAGCGGGCGCTTGCGGCACTGTTCGCCACTTATCATGTGAGAGGTAACGTCATCTGATGGGCGCCTCAACTAACATGCTACTTCCTATAGTTGGAACACATAGATGCCTTTTTATGACTGTGGTGGAACGCACACCTTTTAGTTGGCGCCTGCGCGATCGATATTATTTATTTCCGGCTTTTTTGCGAGGTAGAGAGGCAATGTCACTTTGTGGGCGGCCCCATAGAAATTTCATCTTTTAGCTGCAGGAATATGTCCGTATGGCTTGCGCTGTGGAGGGACACCGATTACTCAGCCGGCGCCTGTGCAATAGATCATTGTGGATCAGATTTTCAATGGGACTAATTACACCCAACAGGTGCCGCACACATGAGGTGGCACCTGGAGGGATAATTGTAAGTGCACTTACAGGGTTTAAATGGGACTCAGATCTGCTATGAGAACACTTTCCCTGAGGAAGCTGTCCATGAGGCAGCGATACGCGTTGGACTAATGCAGGCAGGATACATGACATTCCCCATCCGGTAATTATGGTTGTATTTTTGAACCTTTGTCATCATTATGGCTAAGCATGAATAGATCATGTGGACATAAGGCTTAGAGATATGTTTGCACACTGTGACCTAACATAGGATATAATGATGTTTTTAGGTAGTGCAAATATTTTGAATTGAGCGCACCTTTTTCATATTAAGATAGAGGTATTTCCACACTGCCTCTTTTTACATTTGTCATAGTATATATGCAGTGTTTGATAGTTGGCCCATCTATGGATTTATCCACATGCTCATATCCATGAATATTCTGCTTAGCCATATGACCACATATGTTATAAACCTGGTGGGGGCTCTGATTGAATAACTGTGTGTTATATTATTATTATTATTTATTATTATTTATTTCTATAGCACCATTGATTCCACGGTGCTGTACATGAGAAGGGGTTACATACAAATTACAGGTATCATTTACAGTAAACAAACTACCAATGACAGACTAATACAGAGGGGAGAGTACCCTGCCCTTTCGGGCTTACATTCTACAGGATGGTGGGGTAGGAGACAGCAGGTTGGTGGGTCGCAGCAGTTCCGGTGTTGGTTGAGGCGATATCTCCGGTAGTGGTGAGGAGGTAGCAGGGTCATTGCAGGCTGTAAGCTTTCCTGAAGAGGTGGGTTTTCAAGTTCCGTCTGAAGTATCCGAATGTGGTTGATAGTCGGACGTGTTGGGGCAAAGAATTCCAGAGGATGTGGGATATTCAGGAGAAGTCTTGGAGGCGGTTGGGTGAGGAGCGAATAAGTGTGGAGGAGAGAAGGAGGTCTTGGGAGGATCGGAGATTACGTGAGGGAAGATAGCTAGAGAATAGTTCAGAGATATATGGAGGAAACAGGTTATAATTGCCTTGTAGGTCAGTATTAGTAATTTGAACTGGATACGCTGAGGGAATAGGAGCCAGTGAAGAGATTTGCAGAGGGAAGAAGCGAAGGGGTAGTGAGGAGAGAGATGAATTAGTCGGGCAGCAGAGTTAAGGATGGAATGGAGAGCTGCGATAGTGTTAGCAGGGAGGCCAGAGAAAAGGGTGTTGCAGTAGTCGAGGCAGGAGATGATGAGGGCGTGCACAATCATTTTAGTAGATTAAGGGTTGAGGAAAGGACAGATTCTTGAAATATTTTTGAGCTGAAGGCGACAGGAGGAAGAAAGAGCTTGGATGTGCGGTTTGAAGTACAGGGCAGAGTCAAGGGTTACTCGGAGGCAGCGGACTTCTGGTACGGGGGAAAGCGTGATGTCGTTAATTGTGATAGATAGGTCAGGTAAGGAAGATCTGTGGGATGGGGGAAAGATGATGAGTTCAGATTTGTCCACATTGAGTTTGAGGAAGCGGGAGGAGAAGAAGGAGGATAAGGCTGATAGACACTCAGGGATTCTGGACAGCAGAGAGGTGACGTCTGGGCCAGAGAGGTAGATCTGAGTGTCATCAGCATAAAGGTGGTACTGGAATCCGTGGGACTTTATGAGTTGCCCCAGGCCAAGTGTATAGATTGAGAAGAGTAGGGGTCCTAGAACAGAGCCTTGGGGGACTTCAACAGAGAGAGGATGGGATGAGGAGGTAGTGTGGGAGTGGGAGATGCTGAATGAGCGGTTGGAAAGGTATGAGGAGATCCAAGATAGGACAAGGTCCTTGACGCCAAAGGAGGAGAGAATCTGTAGTAGAAGGCAGTGGTCAACTGTGTCAAAAGCAAAGGACAGGTCAAGAAGCAGGAGTATAGAGTATTGTACGTTCGCTTTGGCTGTAAGTAGGTCATTAGTAATTTTGGTCAGGGCAGTCTCAGTGGAGTGATGGGGGCGGAAACCAGATTGTAGAGTGTCAAAGAGCAAGTTAGAAGAGAGGTGGTAGGAAAGCTCAGCGTGGACGTGAAGCTCCAGGTGTTTGGAAGCGAATGGGAGCAGCGATATTGGGCAAAACCTGGACATAGCGATTGGGACAAGGGTTGGCTTTTTAAGGATAGGTGTGATTGTGGCATTTTTGAAAGCAGAAGGGAAGGTACCGAAGAAGGTTGAAGAGGTGGGTTAGGGATGGGATAATAGTGGTGGTGAGGTTGGGGAGGAGGTGGGTTGGGATGGGGTCAAGTGCACAGGTTGTGAGGTGCGATTTGGAGAGGAGACAATTAAGCTCCCCTTCGGTTATGTTGGAGAGGGATGTTATGGGGTTAGGGCATTGGTCTGGTATACAAAGGGTTGTGGTGGTTGAACAATGAAGACTTGCCTTGGTTGGTCGATCTTATTTTTGAAGTGTGTGGCAAAATCCTCAGCAGAGATGAGGGAGGCAGGAGGGGGCAGTGGTGGGCGGAGGAGGGAGTTAAAAGTTTTGAATAACTGTTTGGGGTTGTACAATAGGGAAGATATGAGGGTTGTGAAGTAGGCCTGTTTAGCAGTGGTGAGGGCAGATTTGAAAGAGAGTGTTGCTTGTTTGAATGCAGTGAAGTTGTCTTGCGAATTTGATTTCTTCCAACGGCGCTCTGTAATCCTGGACACATGCCGGAGCTTTTTAGTGGTGTTATTGTGCCAGGGTTGTCTGTTGGTACGTCGCACTCTGCCATGAATGAAGGGGCGACCGTGTCAATAGCCGATGCAAGAGTTGTAGCATTGTAGAAAGCAGTGACACTGTCTGTGTCATGTAGTGAGGATATGGATACCAGTGGTAGAATAGAGTCAGAGAGTGTGTGGATGTCTAGATGTGCAAGGTTTCTGCGGGGGTGCACGTGTTGCTGGACATGGGTGACAGGAGAGGAGGACAGGGATGAGAAAGTGAGTAGATGGTGGTCGGATAGAGGGAGAGGATAGGTGGTGAAGTTAGATAGAGAGCAGAGTCGGGTGAAGACCAGGTCTAATGTATGTCCGTCTGTGTGGGTTGCTGAGGAGGACCACTGAGTAAGTCCAAAGGATGAAGTAAGGGACAGGAGTTTGGAGGCTGCTGACTGAAGGGTATCAGTGGGGATGTTGAAGTCACCCATGAAGATGATGGGGATGTCAGTGGAGAGAAAGTGAAGAAGCCAGGTAGAGAATTGGTCGATGAAGGCAGTGGTTGGGCCTGGATGTCGGTAAATGACGGCCACTTGGAGGTTGGAGGGAGGGTAGATGCGGACAGAGTGGACTTCAAAAGAGGGGAGGATTAGGGAGGGAAGAGGTGGGATTGGGTTAACGTTGCAGTTAAAGGAAAGGAGAATTCCCAGTCCTCCACCATGTCTGTTTCAAGGGCGAGGAGTGTGGATGAATTGGAAGCAGCAGTAACACAGCGCAGCAGGGGAGGTGGTGTCAGAGGGTGTCAGCCATGTTTCTGTGAGGGCGAGTGTTATATATATTGCAGTGTCATTTATACCTGCTAAACACTTGTCTGTGTATGTTATCACATGTTTTTAATGGTGCTTTTAAATGTGTTTTGTCTACTTGGCATTGTTTCTAATAAAGCCTATTTCTTATTGTGCATTGGGCTGTGTGTGCATCACTACTGCGCTTCTTTTTCTCTGTGTTACAATTCACTTCCCTGGCCCATGTTTGCACCCAGCCATTATTCATACTGTGGTGCCCACTCTTTATTCTATATTGTCCTACTAACTAGGATAGTACACAGCAAAAACAATTCAATGTAGTCCTGAAATGCCACAATTTTTAGCCCACAGATAGATGAGGCATGTGACGTAGTTATCACACTGTAAAATATGTGGCCTGTAACACACAGCAAAAACAGTTGAATGGAGGCTGCAAATGCCACAATTTGTAGCCCACAGATAGATGGGCTACAAATTGTATGATGGAGTTACCACGCTGTAAAATATGTGGCCTGTATTTTTATTTTTTTTACAGGAAAATAGTGTGAAGAACTAGGATAACACAAAGCAAAAACAGTTGAATGCAGGCCTCAAATGCCACAATTTATAGCCCACAGATAGATTAGGCGTCTGATGGAGATACCACAATGTAAAATATGTGGCCTGTATTTTTATTTTTTAACAGCAAAATAGTGTAAAGAACTAGGGTAACACACAGCAAAATCAGTTGAATGGAGGCCTCAAATGCCACAATTTGTAGCCTACAGATAGATGAGGCGTGTGACGGAGATACCACACTGTAAAATATGCGGCCTGTATTTTTATTTTTTTACAGGAAAGTAATGTCAAGAACTAAGGTAAAACACAGCAAAAAAAGTTGAATGGAGGCCTGAAATGCCACAGTTTGTAGCCCACAGATAGATGAGGCATGGGAAGGAGATACCACACTGTAAAATATGTGGCCTGTATTTCAATTTTTTTTACAGCAAAATAGTGTCAAGAACTAGGGTAACAGAGCAAAAACAGTTGAATGGAGGTCTCAAATGCCACAATTTGCAGCCTACAGATAGATGAGGCATGTGACGGAGATACCACACTGTAAAATATGTGGTCTGTATTTTTATTTTTTTACAGGAAAATAGTGAAAAAAACTAGGGTAACACACAACAAAAAGAGTTGAATGGAGGTCTCAAATGCCACAATTTTTAGCCCACAGATAGATGACGTGTGTGACGAAAATACCACACTGTAAAATATGTGGCCTGTATTTTTATTTTTTACAGCAAACGAGTGTCAAGAACTAGGGTAACAAACAGCAAAAACACTTGAATGGAGACCTCAAATGTCACAGTTTGTAGCCCACAGATAGATGAGGCGTGTGATGGAGATACCACACTTTGAAATAGTAATAAATTGTGTCAATAAGTAGGCTAAGACGCAACAAAAACAATTCTATGCAGGCCTGAAATGGCACAATTTTGAGTGCAATGATATGCGATCCATGTGGCGGACAAAACACAGTGTAAAATATCTGCCCTGTATCTAAATATTTTTTGGCAGCTAAATATTTTTTGCCAGCAAAATGATGTCACTCCTAAAAAAATTTTACAGTACCACAAAAAAGACAGAATTTTCTGTGCACTCAGCTGTGATCGCTGGGACGGGCAAACCCATTTAAAAAAGCTGAATTTTCACGCTGTACTATAAGAAGGATCTGGCTGTATTCTGCAGTGTTAACAAGCAAATGGAGAAAAAAAACATGTGCTCTGGTTTGCTTTTGAGTAAAATAATCAAGATTAAAATGCAAAAAACATTATTCCTGGCCACTGACACCTGGGGCTATTTATATGTAATAGGCAGCAGCAGCAGACAGTAATGGAATGGACCTTCTTCATTTATGCAATGAAGTATGCCATATTCACTTACTGCCTGACTAACAGTGATATTTATATACCCACATGCAGTGACTGCATGCCTTGCACTGATATGAATATACCAACATACACTCCTTGCCTACCTATCACTGCAATCTATATACCCCGTCAAAAGTCCTTAGCAGGACTGTTGATTTAGCTGAATTTGTGTATTCAATTATGGTATACCCACATTAACTTTGAAACCCCTAAATCTGACAATATCTCGGCAGCAACTTTCCCTACACTATCTAATTCCGGAGCTGAATGTGACGAGCAGGGCGGCGCCAGGTCTAATATAGACCTGATGAAGCTTTGCGGCCAGCTAATCACTGTAACGCCACAACCAACATGGCTGCCGAATTACAGTGTGCGGCAGACAATCCCTGCATGTTGATTGGTGCTTTAAAGAGCACCAGACATGCAGGGCAGGGACCCAAATTCCCGCCGAACAATCCCAGAAATGCTCGGCGCTCACCGAGCGCCGGTAGTGCAGCAAAGCTTGAGCGAGCACCGAGCATTACCGAGTATGTTTGCTCAACACTAGTCTTAATGATATAGCAGGGGTTGGGGTAGCCGCCCTCATAGAATATAACGTAGCCCCCTCATAGAATAAAATGCAGCCACCTCAAAGAATATAATGCAGCCCCCTCAGAGTATAATGCAGCCTCATCATAGGGTATAGTGCAGACCCCCTCATAGGGTATAATACAGCCCCCATAAAATATAATGTACCCTCCTCTTAGGGTATAATGCAGACCCCCATAGAATGTAATGTAGCCCCCTCATAGGGTATAATACAGCCCCCCATAGAATATAATGTAGCCCCCTCAAAGGGTTTAATGCAGCCCCCACAGAGTATACTGTAGCCTCCTCACAGGGTATAATGCAGACCCACATAATATAATGTAGCCCCCTCATAGGGCATAATTCAGACCCCCATAGAATATAATGTAGTAATGTAGCCCCCTCATAGGGAATAATGCAGCCCCCCGTAGAATATAATGCAGCCGTCTCATAGGGTATAATGCAGCTCCCATAGAATATAATGTAGCCTCCTCATAGAGTATAATGCAGCCCCCCTTAAACTGTATCATGCAGCCCCTTCATATAGTATCATGCAGCCACCCCATAGAATATAATGTAGTCCCCTCATAGGGTATAATGTAGCCCCACATAGAATATAATATAGCCCACTCATAGGGTATAATGCAGACCCCCATAGAATATAATGTAGCCTGCTCACAGAGTATAATGCAGCCCCCCATACTGTATCATGCAGCCCCCTCATACAGTATCATGCAGCCACCCCATATAATATAATGTAGCCCCCTCTTAGGGTACAATGCAGCCCCACATAGAATATAGTGTAGCTCCCTCAGAGTATAATGCAGCCCCCTCATAGAGTATAATGCAGACCCCCATAGAATATAATGTAGCCCCCTCAAAGGGTATAATGCAGTCCCCATAGAATATGATGTAGCCCTCTCATGGGGTATAATGCAGCCCCTATTATAGTATAATATTGCCTCCTCATAGGGTATAACACAGTCCCCCTCATATTGTATCATGCAGCCTCCTCAAAGAATATAATGTAGCCCTCTCATAGAGTATAATGCTGCCCCCATAGAATATAATGTAGGGTATAATGCAGACCCCATAGGGTCATAGGGTATAATGCAGACCCCAGTAGAATATATTGTATCCTTCTCATAGGGTATAATGCAGCCTCCTCATAGATTATAATGCCGACCTCTCATATAGTATAATGCAGCCCCTATTGCGGTGCTCCGCATTTTTTCCTCATTTGCATTGTTTGTATTTGCACAATTGCACTTTTTTAAAAAAAAACAAGTAATGTTTCTCGTATACGATTAGGAATTTTAATAGAAATATTAAAGGTTATATTTTATTGACCCAGATTGCTTAGTAGGATACAGATTGTTTTGGGTATAGCACAGCCCCGGCTTTCTAAAATGCAGCCTCCCATAGAATAAAATGTAGCCACCTCGTAGGGTGTTATTCAGTCCCCAATAGAATATAATGTAGCCCCCTCATAGGGTATAATGCAGTCCCCATAGAATATGATGTAGCCCTCTCATGGGGTATAATGCAGCCCCCGATATAGTATAATATAGCCTCCTCATAGGGTATAACGCAGTCCTCCTCATACTGTATCATGCAGCCCTCTCATATAGTATCATGCAGCCTCCCCAAAGAATATAATGTAGCCCCCTCATAGAGTATAATGCTGCCTCCCATAGAATATAATATAGGATATAATGCAGACCCCATAGGGTCATAGGGTATAATGCAGACCCCAGTAGAATATAATGTATCCTCCTCATAGAGAAATGAATATTCACTGCTCCCCATGCGCATGGGCATGGGGAGAAATGAATATTCATTTTTCTTTAGCAGCGGGCACAGGCTTTAGTTGCAGCAGCCGCTCCTGTCTCCTGTCACCCCTGCTCCACCGCTGCTGGTCCACTGGCGCCGGGTAGGCCCCTGACTCATGGACCCCATAGAAGCTGCGTAGTGTGCTGCTATTAGTGACACACCACTGGCTAGGGACCCCCTGGGGCAGCAGGAGGCCCTAGGCAGCTGCTGTTCCTGTATGCCAGCAGATGTCAGTGCCTGGGCCCACCGGAGAATTTCTGGAGGGCCACTCCGACCCTGGTCGCAAGGGTGTTGCCTTGCCAGGATTAATATTCCCACTAATCACGTTATAAAGCCCCTGTGGGCGAGTGATATGATTTTCAAAAGCAATATCACTGCCGGCGCTTTGCAAATCTGTGCTTTCCTGACAATCCGCAATGAAGCCGGGTGTATGATCCCTAGTTTCATTGGCGCAGTACGCATGCTAAAATAGGCAGCAGCAAATCTGCATTAATGCACTTAGGGGTTCTGTATATGGATTTCGCAAACTGTATATGGAGTTCGTAAAATTTGTTCTCCAAAAGTCAAATAGTGCACCTTCCCTCAGTGTGTCCAAACAGTACTGTACAGTTAAATATGGGGTATTGCCTCATTCACGACAAATTATGTGATCATTTTTACCTATTTGTCACTGACGAAATGTAAAATCTAGGGCTAAAACATCATAGTGATAAGATTGTCATTTTTTTTCTTCACTGTTCAATAGTATTAAAGTTTGTGAAACATATGTGGTGTCAATATGATCACTGCACACCTAGATAATTTCATTATGTGGTGTAGTTAATAACATGGGGTCACTTATAGGGGTACTGCTGTCCTGAAACCTCAGAGACTTTACCAATGTGACATGGCACCCGCAAACCATTTCAGGCAAATCTGCTTTCTGATATGGCAAAATGTGAAGAACTTAACCTCACAGTCACAGAGCCAATTTGATATTTATGACAAAGCCAATTTTTACAATTCTGACCACTGTAATTTTATGAGGTTATAGCTCTAGAACAATTCAGCATATCCCACTGATTCTGAGACTGGTTTTTGTGACATATTCTACTTCATGTTAGTGGTAAAATATGTTCGATATAACTTGCGTTTATTTATAAAAAAAAACGGAAATTTTGCAAAAATTTTGAAAATTTTTCAACTTTTAATTTTTGAAACATTAAATCAGGGAGTGGTGTCACAATAATAGTTAATAAATAACATTTCCCACATGTCTACTTTACATCAGCACAATTTTGGAAACATAATTTTTTTTTTGTTTAGGACATTATAAGGGTTAAAAGTTGACCAGCGATCTCTGATTTTTCCAACAAAATTTACAAAACCATTTCTTTTAGGAACCACCCCTCATTTGCAGTTAGTTTGGGGGTCAATATAACAGAAAATACCCAAAAGTGACACCAATCTAAAAGCTGCTCCCCTCAAAGAGCGCAAAACCACATTCAAGAAGTTTAGTGCTTCACAAGAACTAAACAATGCGGAAGGGCAAAATGAACATTTTACTTTTTCACAAAAAATTTATTTTGGAACCAATTTTTTTATTTTCATAAGGGTGTCAGGAGAAAATGTACCAGAAAGTTTGTTGTGCAACTTCTCCTGAGTACGCCAATACCCTGTATGTGGGGGAAAGCCACTGTTTGGGCGCATGGCAGAGCTCAGAAGGTTAGGGAGAACCGTTTGACTTTTGAATGTAAAATTGGCTGGTATCAATGGTGGCGCCCTGTCGTGTTTGGAGACTCCCTGATGTAACTAAACAGTGGAACCCCTCCAATTCTAACTCCAAACCTAACCCTAACACACTATTAACTCTAATCCCAACTCTAACCATAACCCTAACCACAACCCTAACCCCAACACACCCCATAACCCAAATCCCAACCCTATCCATAACCCTAACCACAAACCTAGCTCTAACACAACCCTAACTTTAGCCCACCCCTAACCCTAGCCCCAACCCTAACCCTAGCCCCATCCCTAACCCTAGCCCAAAACTGACCCTAACTTTAGCCCCACCCTAACTTTAGCCCAATCCTAACTTTAGCCCAACCCTAACCATAGCCCCAACCCTAACCCTAGCCCCAACCCAAAGCCTAGCCCAACCTTAATCCTAGCCCAACCGTAACCCAAACTTTAGCCCAACTCTAATCCTAATGGAAAAATGGAAATACTTTTTTTTATTTTAGTATTTTTTACTAAATAAGGGGTGATAAAAGGGATATAATTTACTATTTTTTTATTATGATCACTGTGATAAGATCTATCACAGTGATCAAAATGAACCAATAGGACAAATTTCCTATTGCTGCAGGGTGCCGGCGGCAGAGGGATTTCACGGGGGGATGCAGGGGACCCCGTTTCTCTCTTCTCTGATGTGCAATTACATCAGAGGAGAGATAAATTAAATGGTTAGTCAGACTTTTTTTTGCGGTCGCTGTTATTCCGTGAATAACAGTGATACCAACACCGGGATCAGTAAAAAACGATCCGAAGCATGTTCTCTGGGGTCTAAGCTACCCCCGGTAGCCGAGACCCTGGAGAAATTCTGACTCTGGGGGGGCGCTATACACATATTTCTCAGCACCTTAAAAAGAGGCGCTGAGGCATAAGTTCTCTTAACTGCTGCTGTTAAAAGGCGTATCGGTGGTCGTTAAGGGGCTAGAGGATAAACTTCTTGAATGTGATTTTAAGCGCTTTGAGGGGTGCAGTTTTTAGAATGGTGTTACTTTTGGATATTTTCTGTCATTTAGGCCCCTCAAAGTCACTTCAAATGTCTTGTGGTCCCTAAAAGAATGATTTTGTAAATTTTATTGGAAAAATGAAAAACTGCTGATAATATTTAAAAAATCATGCTGATGTAAAGTAGACATATGGGAAATGTTATTTATTAACTTTCTGTATGGTATAACTATCTGATTTAAGGGCATAAAAATTTAAAGTTTGAAAATTGTGAAATATTTTTGTAAAATTTTTGATATTTTTTATAAATAAACGCAAATCACATTGACCAAAATGTATCACTAACAAAAAACTACAACATGTCACGAAAAAACAGTCTCAGAATCACTGAGATATGTTAAAGTGTTAAAATTAACCTACCCTTAAAATTATAGTCTGTTTATGTCATTGTCAGTGGGCAAACTTACAAAATCAGCAAGGGATCAAATACTTATTTCGCCCTGGGTTGTCAGGTGGCCAGCTGAAAGCCCTCAATGCCTGTTATGTGACCTCTGTGAGGTCCAGCCTGTGGCTGAGCATCATGTACTGTAAGTCAGTAAGTTTTACTACATAGAGCAATGGAGTGGTATATCTGTATATAGTAAAATCAATCAGACAATCATAGATTCAAATACCATAAGGAAGCTAACAAATAGACGAAAAATAAAGAAAAAAGTTTGTAAAAATTTTAAAAAATATATATATTTGAATCACTCCCTTTTTCCCCAGTTATCAATAAACAAAAAAGAAATACGCATAGTTAGTATTAACATTTCCTGAAAAGTCCAATCTGTGAAAATATAAAATGAATTAACCCAATCTACAGCTCTGGCAAAAATTAAGAGACCACCACATCAAAACCCTGTCATGGAGAGCCCATTCTCCAGACCTGAACTCCATTGAAAACCTCTGTAACGTAATCAAGAGGATGACGAATAGTCACAAGCCATCAAACAAAGAAGAAATGCCTCAATTCTTGCGCCAGGAGCAGTGTGAAAGACTGGTGGTAAGCATGCCAAGACACATGAAAGCTGTTTTTAAAAATTACGGTTATTCCACAAAATATTGATTTCAGAACTTTTCCTGAGTTAAAACATTAGTATTGTTGTTTCTAAATGATTATGAACTTATTTTATTTGCGTTATTTGAAGTCTGAAAGCACTGTGTTTTTTTTTTAATTTTGACTAGTGATGAGCGAATGTGCTTGCCACTACTCGTAACTCGCCAGAGTATCACGATACTCGGTGTACTCGGCGAGCAATGAGCATTTCTGGGATTACTCGGGTCTCTACCCAGTTTTTTTGGCGGACTTTACAGACCCAATCACGATGCAGGGATTGTCAGGCAATGAAACGCCACAGTCATCTTTGTTGTGGTCGTGCCGTAATTGGCTGGCCACACAGCATCATCAGGGGTATAAGAGACAGGACGCCGCCCTGCGTGGCACATTCAGCTCCGGATTGAGATAGTTTAGGGAGAGCTGCTGCCGAGATAGGGTCAGAATTAGGGATTTATTAGTTAGTGTGGGGTCTACCATCCTAAACTACTCAAATCCAGCTAAACCAACAGTCCTTCTAAGGACTAATTCCGGAGTATATTGGTTTCAGTGTTAGGTAGGCAGGGTAGTGTACGTCGCTCTATACACATTAGTGCAAGGCCTGCAGGCACTGTATGTGTGTATATAGATCATAGCATACATCAAGAGGGTCCATTCCCTTCCTGTGTTCTGGTGCTGCTGCTGCTACCTGTAGGATAAATTGGCCATATACAGTCATGGCCAAAAGTTTTGAGAATGACACAAATATTAATTTTTACAAAGTCTACTGCTTCACTTTTTCTAATGGCAATTTGCATATACTCCAGAATGTTATAAAGAGTGATCAGCTTAACAGCAATTTCTTGCTAAGTCAATATTTGGCTAGAAAATGAACTTTATCCCCCAAAACACATTTCAACATCATTGCAGCCCTGCCTTAAAAGGACCAGCTAACCTCTTTTCAGTGATTGCTCCATTAACACAGGTGTGGGTGTTGATGAGGACATGGCTGGAGATCAATCTGTCATGATTAAGTAAGAATGACACCACTGGACACTTTAAAAGGAGGCTGGTGCTTGGCATCATTGTTTCTCTTCTGTTCACCATGGTTATCTCTAAAGAAACACGTGCAGTCATCATTGCAATGCACAAAAATGGCCTAACAGGGAAGAGTATCGCAGTTAGAAAGATTGCACCTCAGTCAACAATCTATCGCATCATCAAGAACTTCAAGGAGCGAGGTTCCATTGTTGCCAAAAAGCCTGGTCTCAAGGAGGGCAGCAAAGAAGCCACTTCTCTCCAGAAAAAACATCATAGACAGATTGATATTCTGCAAAAGGTACAGGCAGTGGACTGCTGAGGACTGGGTAAAGTTATTTTCTCTGATGAATCCCCTTTTCGATTGTTTGGGACATCAGGAAAACGCCTCATTCGGAGAAGACAAGGTGAGCGCTACCACCAGTCTTGTCTCATGCCAACTGTTAAGCATCCTGAAACCATTCATGTGTGGGGTTGCTTCTCAGCCAAGGGAATCAGCTCTCTCACAGTCTTGCCTAAAAACACAGCCATGAATAAAGAATGGTACCAGAATGTCCTCCAAGAGCAACTTCTCCCAACCCTCCAAGAGCAGTTTGGCGATCAACAATGCCTTTTCCAGCATGATGGAGCACCTTGCCATAAAGCAAAGGTGATAACTAAATGGCTCAGGGAACAAAACATAGAGATTTTGGGTCCATGGCCTGGAAACTCCCCAGATCTTAATCCCATTGAGAACTTGTGGTCAATCATCAAAAGAACGGGTGGACAAACAAAAACCTAAAAATTCTGACAAAATGAAAGCATTGATTGTGCAAGAATGGACTGCTATCAGTCAGGATTTGGTTCAGAAGTTGATTGAGAGCATGCCAGGGAGAATTGCAGAGGTCCTGAAGAAGAAGGGTCAACACTGCAAATATTGACTTGCTGCATTAACTCATTCTGTCAATATAAGCTTTTGTTACTCATATGTTTGCAATTATTATATTTATGTCTGTGATAAAAACATCTGTCAAACACACACATAAAAACCAGAGGGCAGCAGATCATGTGAAAATATAATATTTGTGTCATTCTCAAAACTTTTGGCCATGACTGTATAGCTAGCCCCAGGTGTAATTGGAATACAGGCCACACATTTTTTAGTGTGGTAGCTCCGTGCCAGCTCATATCTGTGAGTGCTCAAAGTCTGGCCAGTTTACGGCCGTTTTATTTTTTTGTCTTGGGTGTCACTGTACATATGTACAGCAGTATTTACCCCCCCCCAAAAAAAAAGAAAAAAAACACATTTGTCGTAGTGGTATATCCATGCCAGCTCATATCTGTGCGCGCTCAAAGTTGGCCAGTTACAGCGGTTTTCTTTTTTGTGTCCTGGGTGAAACTGTACTTATATACAGCACTATTTAGCCAAAAAAACAAAAAAACATTTGTCGTACTGGTATCTCCGTGCATGCTCACATCTATGCATGCTCAAAGTTTGGCCATTTAGGCCAGTTTTCCTTTTTTTTGTCCTGGGTGTGACAGTACTGATATACAGCACTATTTAGCCAAAAAAATAAAAAAACAGGGCACACATTTGTCGTAGTGGTATCGCCGTGTCAGCTCATATCTGTGCGAGCTCAAAGTTTGGCCAGTTTAGGCCTGTTTTCCTGCTTTTGTCCTGAGTGTCACAGTACTGATATACAGCACTAGTTAGCTCAAAAATTAAAAAAAAAACAGGGCACACATTTGTCGTACTGGTATCGCCGTGCCAGCTGATATCTGTGCATGTTCAAAGTTTGGCCAGTTTAGGCCAAAGCATTGTATTTTTTTTGCAGTCTGTTAACGTAATTATTAAATCTGATAAGGCCAAAAGCATTTTTACCAAAAGTCCAGATAGGTAAAAGTGTGGTTTTCAAGCACATGTATCACATACAAGTTAACTCCCAAATCACCCTTTTGTAGGGAACGTGTATAATATTCTATTCCATTTACAATGGGCAAGGCGCGTGGCAAGGGATGGGGAAATGGACATGATTGTGATGGTGCATGCCGAGGCCGTTGGCAAGCTGAAATTGGCCCACCAAAAACACCCACATCTTCTCACTGGACCTTAGTGTCCGAAGTCCTAGGGGACCGTGGCAAGACAGCACTACTGAAGCCCGAGCAGTGTGAAAAGATTGTTGGTTTGATAGCGGATAATTCTTCCAGTTACTTATCCACCACCACCAGCACCCTGTCTTCAACACGGTCAAGTCACTGTAGCCGTGAATCTGGACAGCATATTCCTTACCCTGATCCTCCTTCCTGCCACCATGCTGAGTGCCCTGAAACAACTGATCCCACACTCGGACACTCCAAAGAGCTGTTCAGTTTTCCATTTGGAGATTCGTGTCTCTCGCCTGCTCCACTAGAAGCGGGGCAAGATGATATTCCATATAGCGATGCACAAATCTTTGAGCTGCCACGGTCACAAGAGGTGGACGATGATGAGACACAATTGCCGAAAAGTCAAGAGGAGGACCTTGGTGGGGAAGTGGAAGATGAGGTGGTGGATGATGTAGTAACAGACCCAACCTGGCAGCAGGACATGCAGAGCGAGGACAGCAGCACACAGGGGGAGGTAGGCGTCGCACCACTTCAGGCGAGAAGAAGCACTGTGGTGGCTGCAGACAGAAGGCGTGGAACCGTTCCCCGTAACACCAACCTGACGGAAGTTGTCAGTCCAACAGTTAGGTCCGCCGATAACCCTAAGCAGGCCATTTGCATCACCTGTCATGCCAGCATCAGCAGGGGTAGCAAAACTACCAGCCTTACCACCATCAGCATGATCAGGCACATTGGCAGCAAAGCACCCAACTTTGTGGGCCCAACCCCAGGCTCCAGGAACAGTGTCTGCGGGTGACACCACTGCTTCTTTCACTATTGTGGTGCAAGTCAATCCCCTGTCCACGTTGCATGTGAAGAGGCCACCTGCCCTGCAGCTGCTGTTGATCACAGTCAAATAGCACCATCATCAAGCACGTCCACGTCCTCGTCCCAGCACAGCCTTCAGTTGTCTATACCCCAGATATTGGAAGTTAAGCGGAAATACGCAGCCAACACCCCACAGGCCACAGTACTCAATTTTTATATTACTCATCTGCTTGCGGTCAAAATGTTGCCTTTTAGGCACACTGGGTTACATAGTGGAAGCCGGGACCCAGTCAGACCTTGGGATGGAACATGTCCTCCCGACGCCAAGGATTGTGGGCCCTACATCTATCATGGTTGCCCCCACTGTGTACAGCTCATGCACCTCCTCTCCTCTTCAATCTCCATTTCAGAAATGAGCACATCAGTCACAAGCTGGAAGCACTGCAGCACTGCCAAAGCAAAGCGGCAACAGGCTGTTCTGAAGCTAATTTGCTTAGGTGACAAATCGCACAATGCTGATGAGTTGTTGACAGCTCTGAAAGAGCAAGCAGATGTGTGGCTGACACCGGTAAATCTTCAGCCAGGCACGGTTGTGTGTGACAATGGCAGGAACCTGGTGGCGGCTTTGAGGTGAGGCGAACTGACACACGCACCATGCCTGGCCCATGTGCTGAACCTCGTAGTTCAACGTTTTCTAAAAAGCTATCCAGGGCTGCCGGATATGCTGGTTAAAGTAGGCCGCCTGTATGCGCATTTTAGAAAGTCAGCTACAGCTTCAGCTGTCCTTGCCGTGTTTCAGCAGCAATTGCAGATTCTGGCTCACCGACTGGTGTATGATGTCCCCAAGCATTGGAACTCTACATTGCATATGTTAGAAAGGATTTGTGAGCAGAAGCGGGCAGTTGTTGAATACCAGCATCAACAAGGCCGTCGTTTGTCAGGTTTGACGCCACACATAAGACCTCAGGAATGGACATGGATGTCAGACATATTTAGCATCCTCCAAAACTTTGAGGAGTCCACCAAGATGGTGAGAGACAATGACGCCATAATTGGCGTCACCATCCTGCTCATCTGCATTCTGAAAAGCTTTCTGCTCACAATGAAAGAGGAGGCATTGCAGGCGGAGCATAAGGACATGGATCAAGGAACCATACAGGGTGATTACACACAGCCCAGCTTCATGTCATCCCAACATGGATTAGTTGACAATGAGGAAGAGGAGAAAGAACAGGAGCTACTTTCATGTGCTATAGACGGGACTACAACCACAACTGTCATACCGTCTGTTCAGCATGGATGGCCTGAGGACAGGGAAGAGGAGGAGGACACCTTGGTCAGTCGTCCTGTTGGTGTGGACACGGAAGTCTTGCCTGTTACCAGCCTGGCATGCATGGCTGACTTTATATTGCGCTGCCTTTCCCGTGACAATCGTTTTGTCAAAATATCTGTACCAGTCATTACTGGCTAGTGACACTTTTAGACCCACAGTACAAGGATAACTTTCAATCTCTTGTTCCAGAGGCAGACAGGTGTACCAAAATGGTGCAGTACTCTGCAGGCCATTGTTGCAGAATTATTAAAAAAAATTCCCATCTTAAAACGCTGCCGCCAGAGATAACAGTTGGTTGGCCAACCAAGCAGGACAGGCGAGACAGACACAAGTCCACTCCAGCAGAGGCAGGGGAACACTGGCAAAGTTCTGGGACAGTTTTCTAAGAACCTCCCATCGCCCATGCACTGAGGCACCGGGTAATCTCACAAGGTAATCTCTCTCGCAATGTTCTCTAAGATGCTGAGTACCTTGCTGACCATACTAACGTCCTCCGTGATTCCTCTGTGCCTTTTAATTATTGGGTATCCAAGCTGGACACGTGGCATGAGCTGGCTCTCTACACCTTGCCGCCTAGCGTTTTGTCCAAGAGGGTTTTTAGGGCTGCTGCTGACATTATCACAAATAAGCGCATTTGCCTTTCTACGGAAAATGCAGACAAGCTGACTTATAAAAATGAACAAGGGATGGATTGGGCCTGACTTCTCGACACTACCAAATGATGACAGTGAAGCATAAAATCTAATGTAGTGTTTTTTTTGGGAGGTGTATTCACATGCACCTTTTCACATCCAAGCATGGATATACGCTTCATGATTTTGACTATTTGGTGTCCTCCTCCTCCTTCTCCTCATCCTCACCGTCCACCACCAGTTTAAACCCAGGGTAAACGTATTCAGTCATGCTTCGGTCACTCTATGTTTTGGCAAGCGTGTTATGATCCCCGTCACCAAAATACAAAAAATATGTACACCCCAAGGGGAAATGTTTGCCAGCCCATATACTAAGTGTATGGGCATTCCACGTCTGATCATCTACTGCCACTAGATCAAAAGGGATTACGTGTTCCATGCAGCTACAGCCAGTGTCACATTATTAACACGGGTGGGTGTGGGTGGTTAGGCTGTGTGTAAAAGACTTGTTCTGAAAAGGTTGAGGTGTACCCCACAGAGAAATGTTTGACAGCCCATACACTTAAGTGTATGGCATTCCAAGTCTAGGAGACACGCTCCTTTAAATTGGGCCTATTTTTTAATCAAGCATTCTCCAAGTCTCATCATCCACCGCCCTAGATCAAAAGGTTTACGTGTTCCATGCAGCTACAGCCAGTGTCGCATTATTAACAAGGGTGGGTGGTTAGGCTGTGCGTAAAAGACTTGTTCTGAAACAGGTTGAGGTGTACCCCACACGGGAAAATGTTTGACAGCCCATACACTTAGTGTATGGGCATTCCAAGTCTAGGAGACACGCTCCTTTAAATTGGGCCTATTTTTTAATCAAGCATTCCTCCAAAGTCTCATCATCCACCGCCGCTAGATCAAAAGAGTTTACGTGTTCCATGCAGCTACAGCCAGTGTCGCATTATTAAAAAGGGTGGGTGGTTAGTCTGTGCATAAAAGACTTGTTCTGAAAAAGGTTGCGGTGTACTGTTATGATTTGGTAACTGAGGAGTGCAGGTAAAAAAGGCAATACACCAGAGCAGTTGGAATCTATGAGATTGCAGTACCCTGACTAACCACCACAGCTAGAGGCAGCCGTGGAGCGTTCCTACGTTGGTCCTAGATGCCTCGTCAAGCCTGAGAAACTAACTATACCTAAAGAACTAAACTGAGAGGGCAAAAGCCCCCAGAGGGGACCCTGAAGGCCCCCACAGAAGTGCAGGACAAAATGCAAAAATAAAGCACAAAAACAAAAAGAAGAAAATGTCTTATCTGTTAGCAGGAGATGCAGACACGACACAGCAGGCTACAAAGGAAACAGGAATCAAGGATTGAGACCAGAACAATTGATCACCGGCAACCCTGATGGGAAGGTGACTCCCTTAAATAAGACCAGTCAGTAACACCTGATTCCCAATCCTCACAATCTTCACTGGACAGTCCAGTACCGCTTGTAACCACCAGAGGGAGCCTCTGCTCAGAACTCATTTCAAGTCCATTCACAACAGTACTCCCCCCTTGAGGAGGGGTCACCGAACCCTCACTTGAGCAACCAGGTCGGTCAGGATGAGTTCTATGATACGCACGGATAAGTCTCCTAGCATGGATGTCTGAAGCAAACACCCAAGAATTGTCTTCCTGACCATAACCTCTCCACTTAACCAAATACTGGAGTTTCCGTCTAGAAAAACGAGAATTCAATATTTTCTCAACCACAAACTCCATATTGCCCTCAACCAGAACAGGGTCAGGAGGCAAAGCAGTAGAACCACTGGCTCAACAAACCTCTTCAACAAGGACTTGTGGAACACGTTATGGATCTTATGGATCTGCCGTCTAATGTTGTAATGAGTGATTCCTTACTAAAATTTAAGAGGGGACTGGATGCCTTTCTTGAAAAGTATAATATTACAGGCTATATTCACTAGTTTCCTAGATACAGCGTTGATCCAGGGAGCTAGTCTGATTGCCGTATGTGGAGTCGGGAAGGAATTTTTTTCCCCAATGTGAAGCTTACTGTTTGCCACTTGGGGTTTTTTTTGCCTTCCTCTGGATCAACATGTTAGGGCAGGTTAGGATAGGATATGGGTTGAACTAGATGGACTTAAAGTCTTCCTTCAACCTTAATAACTATGTTACTATGTTACTATGTTAAATGTCCCTGGAAGAAGCAAACGAAAAGAAACAGGATTAAGAATCTCCATGATCTTATAAGGTCCAATGAACCTAGGCTTAAATTTAGGAGATGCCACTCTCATAGGAATATTTTTTGAGGACAACCAGACCAAGTCCCCCACTTTAAACCGAGGACCATCAGTCCTATGCCGGTTAGCAAACCGCTGGGCCTTCTCCTGAGAGAGGGACAACCTCTCCACTACCTGGTCCCAAATCTGTTGCATACGCTCCACAACAGAGTCAACACCTGGACAGGTAGAAGCCTCCGTCTGTCCTGAAGAAAATTGAGGGTGAAACCCAGAATTACAGAAAAATGGAGACATCAAAGTGGCAGAGCTAGCCCTATTATTAAAAGCAAACTCAGCCAAAGGCAAAAAAGAGACCCAGTCATCCTGATCAGCAGACACAAAGCATCTTAGATAAGTCTCCAATGTCTGGTTTGTTCTCTCAGTTTGACCATTGGTCTGAGGATGAAACGCCGAGGAGAAAGACAACTGAACACCAAGCTTAAAACAAAAGGTCCTCCAAAATCTGGAAACAAACTGGACTCCTCTGTCAGACACAATTGTTGTGAATGGACTTGAGATAAGTTCTGATCAGAGGCTCCCTCTGGTGATTACAAGCGGTACTGGACTGTCCAGTGAAGATTGTGAGGATTGGGAATCAGGTGTTACTGACTGTCTTATATAAGGGAGTTGCCTTCCATCAGGGTTGCGGGTGATCAATTGTTCTGGTCTCAATCCTTGATTCCTGTTTCCTTGTAGCCTGCTGTGTCGTGTCTGCATCTCCTGCTTACAGATAAGACATTTTCTCTTTTGTTTTGTGCTTGATTTTGCATTTGTCCTGCACTTCTGTGGGGGCCTTCAGGGTCCCCTCCGGGGCTTTTGCCCTCTCAGTTTAGTTCAGCCACTGATGTTTTGTACTTTTGCTTTTTCCAGTTTTTTCAGTGGCTGCTGTTTTGATTTTGTTACACCAGAGAACTAATTTAGGTGGTAGAGGTCGTGTGATCTCAGGTGTTTTTGAATTAGTAAGTTGGTGCTTTTCAGGGTTTTTGGATTGCAGTAAGTGCCATTCCTATCCTTTTCTATTTAGATAGTTTGTTGGCCCCAACGTTTGCTCATACTATTTTCTGTCTGTGTCAGTATTTCTTCTTGTCTACCGCATTACATGTTTGGGGCTTTCTATGTTCTTTGGGATCTGCTCCGGGGCAGATAGCTTTCATCTTTCTATCTTTAGGTATAGTTAGTTTCTCAGCTGTGACGAGGCGTCTAGGACCAACGTAGGAACGCTCCACGGCTGCCTCTAGTTGTGGTGGTTAGTCAGGGTACTGCAATCTCATAGATTCCAACTGCTCTGGTGTATTGCCTTTTTTACCTGCACTCCTCAGCTACCAAATCATAACAGTATCACCGGCCTAAACTGAAAATTATATGGTACTCACAGAAGGGAAAAATATTGTGAAAGAAAAAAAAGGTTGTCAGAGTTGTCAGAGATATTTTTCTGTTTGTTGCATTTTTTTTTTCCCTCTGTATCTCTGGGTGCTGGGGAGGATTTTTTCTCTCAGTGGAGTTTGCACAGTTGTCTGGCCGTGTGGATCAGCTTGCCACTGAGGTTCGGAGTATTGCTACCTATCTTGCTAGGTTGCCTGTTGTGGAACCTAGGATTCCCATGCCAGATTTGTTTTTGGGGGATCGAGCCAAGTTTCTGAATTTCAAAAATAATTGTAAATTGTTTTTTGCCTTAAAATCTAAGTCCTCAGGGAACGCAGCGCAGCAGGTTCAAATTGTCATCTCTCTCCTGCGCGGCGATCCTCAGGATTGGGCTTTTTCCCTGACACCTGGGGATCCTGTTTTGAGTGATGTTGATGCATTTTTTCAGGCCTTATTGTGGGGTTATTGTACGATGAGCCTAATGTCACTGATCAAGCTGAAAAAGCCTTGTTGGCATTAAATCAGGGGCTTGATGACGCTGAGTTATACTGTCAGAGATTCCGCAGGTGGGCAGTCCTGACCAAATGGAATGACGACGCTTTGGCAGCCCTTTTTCGGAAGGGTCTGTCAGATAATGTAAAGGATGTTATGGTGGGATTCCCTATCCCCTCTGGTCTCAATGATTCTATGTCATTAGCGATTCAAATTGACAGACGTTTGCGTGAGCGGAGAAGTATGCATGGAATAGTGTTGCCTTGTGAACCTGCTTCTGAACCCATGCAGTGTGATAGAGTGGTTTCTGGGGCACAGCGTCATGAGTTTCGAAAGCGCAATGGGTTATGTTTCTACTGTGGTGATGCCTCTCATGCTATTTCAGTCTGCCCTAAGCGGGGAAGACGTTTTGCACGCTCAGTTGTCTTGGGTAGTGTTCAGACTAAGTTTTTATTAACTGTTACTCTGATATGCTCTCTGTCCTCATTTTCTGCTCAGGCTTTCGTTGATTCGGGAGCAGCTATTAACCTGATGGATTTTGATTTTGCTAAACGTTGCGGGTTTCCCTTGATACCCCTACAGAAGTCTATTCCCCTACTGGGGATCGATTCTACCCCTTTGGCTGAGAATAAACCTCAGTTCTCTACTCAGGTGATAATGAGGGTTGAACCTGATCATCAGGAGAGCTGCAAATTTTTGGTTCTGTATAATCTGCATGACATTATCGTGCTGGGTTTCCCTTGGTTACAGTCTCATAATCCTGTTTTGGATTGGAAATCTGTGTCTGTAACCAGTTGGGGCTGCCAATGTGTTAATACCAACACTCCTGTTTTTTCTGCCTCCCCCCAGGCTCAGGGTGTTCCTGACTTTTTGATTGATTTTTCTGATGTGTTTAGCGAAAGTAAATCTGCATCCTTCCCGCCCCATAGGAGCTATGACTGCGCTATTAAATTAGTGCCTGGTAGTAAATTCCCTAAAGGTCGCCTTTTTAACTTGTCTGTACCTGAACATGATGCTATGCGGTCTTATATCAAGGAGTCATTGGAGAAGGGTCATATCAGACCATCCTCTTCACCCTTAGGTGCCGGTTTTTTCTTTGTGGCCAAAAAGGATGGTTCATTAAGGCCGTGTATTGATTATCGTCTTTTGAACAATATTACTGTGAAATATCAATATCCGTTACCCTTGATTTCTGACCTGTTTTCCAGGGTGAAAGACGCTACTTGGTTTACCAAGCTTGACCTCAGGGGGGCATATAACCTTATTCGCATTAAGCACGGATAAATTTCTGATTGTTTATTTGGATGATATCTTGATTTTTTCAAATGACTGGGACTCTCATGTGAAACATGTTCGAACTGTATTCCAGATTTTGAGAGAGAATGCTCTGTATGTGAAGGGATCAAAGTGTCTTTTTGGCGTACAGAGGATCTCATTTTTGGGATTCATTTTGTCCCCATCTGTTATTGAAATGGACCCAGTCAAGGTTCAGGCCATCTGTGATTGGGTCCAACCTACTTCATTAAAGGCTCTTCAAAGATTTTTGGGTTTTGCCAATTTTTATCGTAAATTTATTGGTAATTTCTCGGTTATTGTTAAACCATTAACTGATTTGACCAAAAAGGGTTCTGATGTGGTGAATTGGCCTCCTGAGGCAGTCTCTGCATTTCAGGAACTTAAGCAGAGATTCACTTCTGCTCCTGTTCTACGGCAGCCTGATGTTTCTCTGCCATTTCAGGTGGAGGTTGATGCCTCTGAAATTGGGGCAGGTGCCGTTTTGTCCCAAAGAGATCCAGAGACCTCTAAAAGTAACCCTTGTGCCTTTTTCTCTCGAAAATTTTCTCCTACTGAACGTAATTATGACGTTGGTAATCGGGAGTTATTGGCCATGAAGTGGGCTTTTGAAGAGTGGAGACATGGGCTGGAGGGAGCCAAACATCAGGTGGTGGTCCTTACGGACCATAAGAATCTGGTTTATCTGGAATCTGCCAAGCGACTTAATCCTAGACAGGCCAGGTGGGCCTTGTTTTTCACACGTTTTAATTTTGTGGTTTCCTTTCTTCCTGGCACTAAGAATGTTAAGGCGGATGCCCTCTCGAGGAGTTTCCTTGCGGACTCTCCTGAGGTATCTGATCCTTCTGTTATTTTGAAAGAAGGTGTAGTTCTTTCCGCCATCTCTACCAATTTGAGACTGGCTCTGGAGGGGTGTCAGGAGGATAGGCCAGAGCGCTGCCCTGTTGGGAAATTGTTTGTCCCGGACCAGTGGAAAAAGAGTGTGATGTCTGAGATTCATTGTTCCGCGTTGGCCGGTCATCCCGGAATTTTTGGTACCAGAGACTTGGTTAGTCGGTCCTTTTGGTGGCCTACCTTGTCTTGTGATGTCAGGGAATTTGTGCAGTCCTGCGGGACTTGCTCTCGCTCCAAGCTTTGCTCTCGCTCTAGTGGTTTGTTGATGCCATTGCCTGTGCCCAAGAGACCATGGACCCATATCTCTATGGATTTCATTTCCGACCTCCCTGTTTCTCAGAGAATGACCGTCATCTGGGTGATTTGTGATAGGTTTTCCAAGATGATACATCTTGTGCCATTACCTAAGTTGCCTTCCTCCTCTGAATTGGTGCCTTTGTTCCTTCAGCACGTGGTTCGTTTACACGACATTCCTGAGAACATTGTGTCTGACAGAGGAGTCCAGTTTGTTTCCAGATTTTGGAGGACCTTTTGTTCTAAGCTTGGTGTTCAGTTGTCTTTCTCCTCGGCGTTTCATCCTCAGACCAATGGTCAAACTGAGAGAACAAACCAGACATTGGAGACTTATCTAAGATGCTTTGTGTCTGCTGATCAGGATGACTGGGTCTCTTTTTTGTCTTTGGCTGAGTTTGCTCTTAATAATAGGGCTAGCTCTGCCACTTTGATGTCTCCATTTTTCTGTAATTCTGGGTTTCACCCTCGATTTTCTTCAGGACAGACGGAGGCTTCTGCCTGTCCAGGGAGTTGACTCTGTTGTGGAGCGTATGCAACAGATTTGGGACCAGGTAGTGGAGAGGTTGTCCCTCTCTCAGGAGAGGGCCCAGCGGTTTGCTAACCGGCATAGGACTGATGGTCCTCGGTTTAAAGTGGGGGACTTGGTCTGGTTGTCCTCAAAAAATATTCCTATGAGAGTGGCATCTCCTAAATTTAAGCCTAGGTTCATTGGACCTTATAAGATCATGGAGATTCTTAATCCTGTTTCTTTTCGTTTGCTTCTTCCAGGGACATTTAAGATCCATAACGTGTTCCACAAGTCCTTGTTAAAGAGGTTTGTTGAGCCAGTGGTTCCTACTGCTTTGCCTCCTGACCCTGTTCTGGTTGAGGGCAATATGGAGTTTGTGGTTGAGAAAATATTGAATTCTCGTTTTTCTAGACAAAAATCCAGTATTTGGTTAAGTGGAGAGGTTATGGTCAGGAAGACAATTCTTGGGTGTTTGCTTCAGACATCCATGCTAGGAGACTCATCCGTGCGTATCATAGAACTCATCCTGACCGATCTGGTTGCTCAAGTGAGGGTTCGGTGACCCCTCCTCAAGGGGGGTACTGTTGTGAATGGACTTGAGATGAGTTCTGAGCAGAGGCTCCCTCTGGTGGTTACAAGCGGTACTGGACTGTCCAGTGAAGATTGTGAGGATTGGGAATCAGGTGTTACTGACTGGTCTTATATAAGGGAGTCGCCTTCCCATCAGGGTTGCCGGTGATCAATTGTTCTGGTCTCAATCCTTGATTCCTGTTTCCTTTGTAGCCTGCTGTGTCGTGTCTGCATCTCCTGCTTACAGATAAGACATTTTCTCCTTTTTTTTTTGTGCTTGATTTTTGCATTTTGTCCTGCACTTCTGTGGGGGCCTTCAGGGTCGCCTCCGGGGGCTTTTGCCCTCTCAGTTTAGTTCAGCCACTGATGTTTTGTACTTTTGCTTTTTCCAGTGTTTTCAGTGGCTGCTGTTTTGATTTTGTTACACCAGATAACTAATTTAGGTGGTAGAGGTCGTGTGATCTCAGGTGTTTTTGAAATTAGTAGAGTTGGTGCTTTTCAGGGTTTTTTGGGATTGCAGTAAGTGCCCTTCCTATCCTTTTCTATTTAGATAGTTTGGGCCCCAACGTTTGCTCATACTATTTTCTGTCTGTGTCAGTATTTCTTCTTGTCTAACCGCCATTAGATGTTTGGGGGCTTTCTATGTTCTTTGGGGATCTGCTCCGGGGCAGATAGCTTTCCTCTTTCTATCTTTAGGTATAGTTAGTTTCTCAGGCTGTGACGAGGCGTCTAGGACCAACGTAGGAACGCTCCACGGCTGCCTCTAGTTGTGGTGGTTAGTCAGGGTACTGCAATCTCATAGATTCCAACTGCTCTGGTGTATTGCCTTTTTTACCTGCACTCCTCAGCTACCAAATCATAACACAATGTTCTCAGGAATGCCGTGTAAACGTACCACGTGCTGAAGGAACAAAGGCACCAATTCAGAGGAGGAAGGCAACTTAGGTAATGGCACAAGATGTATCATCTTGGAAAACCTATCACAAATCACCCAGATGACGGTCATTCTCTGAGAAACAGGGAGGTCGGAAATGAAATCCATAGAGATATGGGTCCATGGTCTCTTGGGCACAGGCAATGGCATCAACAAACCACTAGAGCGAGAGCAAGGCTTGGAGCGAGAGCAAGTTCCGCAGGACTGCACAAATTCCCTGACATCACGAGACAAGGTAGGCCACCAAAAGGACCGACTAACCAAGTCTCTGGTACCAAAAATTCCGGGATGACCGGCCAACGCGGAACAATGAATCTCAGACATCACACTCTTTTTCCACTGGTCCGGGACAAACAATTTCCCAACAGGACAGCGCTCGGGCCTATCCTCCTGACACCCCTCCAGAGCCAGTCTCAAATTGGGCGAGATGGCGGAAAGAACTACACCTTCTTTCAAAATAACAGAAGGATCAGATACCTCAGGAGAGTCCGCAAGGAAACTCCTCGAGAGGGCATCCGCCTTAACATTCTTAGTGCCAGGAAGAAAGGAAACCACAAAATTAAAACGTGTGAAAAACAAGGCCCACCTGGCCTGTCTAGGATTAAGTCGCTTGGCAGATTCCAGATAAGCCAGATTCTTATGGTCCGTAAGGACCACCACCTGATGTTTGGCTCCCTCCAGCCAATGTCTCCACTCTTCAAAAGCCCACTTCATGGCCAATAACTCCAGATTACCCACGTCATAATTACGTTCAGTAGGAGAAAATTTTTGAGAGAAAAAGGCACAAGGGTTACTTTTAGAGGTCTCTGGATCTCTTTGGGACAAAACGGCACCTGCCCCAATTTCAGAGGCATCAACCTCCACCTGAAATGGCAGAGAAACATCAGGCTACCGTAGAACAGGAGCAGAAGTGAATCTCTGCTTAAGTTCCTGAAATGCAGAGACTGCCTCAGGAGGCCAATTCACCACATCAGAACCCTTTTTGGTCAAATCAGTTAATGGTTTAACAATAACCGAGAAATTACCAATAAATTTACGATAAAAATTGGCAAAACCCAAAAATCTTTGAAGAGCCTTTAATGAAGTAGGTTGGACCCAATCACAGATGGCCTGAACCTTGACCGGGTCCATTTCAATAACAGATGGGGACAAAATGAATCCCAAAAATGAGATCCTCTGTACGCCAAAAAGACACTTTGATCCCTTCACATACAGAGCATTCTCTCTCAAAATCTGGAATACAGTTCGAACATGTTTCACATGAGAGTCCCAGTCATTAGAAAAAATCAAGATATCATCCAAATAAACAATCAGAAATTTATCCACAAAATCCCTGAAAATGTCATTCATGAAGGACTGGAAGACAGAAGGAGCATTAGTGAGCCCAAAGGGCATCACAAGGTACTCAAAATGCCCCTCAGGGGTGTTAAATGCCGTCTTCCATTCATCCCCGTGCTTAATGCGAATAAGGTTATATGCCCCCTGAGGTCAAAGCTTGGTAAACCAAGTAGCGTTTTTCACCCTGGAAAACAGGTCAGAAATCAAGGGTAACGGATATTGATATTTCACAGTAATATTGTTCAAAAGACGATAATCAATACACGGCCTTAATGAACCATCCTTTTTGGCCACAAAGAAAAAACCGGCACCTAAGGGTGAAGAGGATGGTCTGATATGACCCTTCTCCAATGACTCCTTGATATAAGACGCATAGCGTCATGTTCAGGTACAGACAAGTTAAAAAGGCGACCTTTAGGGAATTTACTACCAGGCACTAATTCAATAGCGCAGTCATAGCTCCTATGGGGAGGCAAGGATGCAGATTTACTTTCGCTAAACACATCAGAAAAATCAATCAAAAAGTCAGGAACATCCTGAGCCTGGGGGGAGGCAGAAAAAACAGGAGTGTTGGTATTAACACATTGGCAGCCCTAACTGGTTACAGACACAGATTTCCAATCCAAAACAGGATTATGAGACTGTAACCAAGGGAAACCCAGCACGATAATGTCATGCAGATTATACAGAACCAAAAATTTGCAGCTCTCCTGATGATCAGGTTCAACCCTCATTATCACCTGAGTAGAGAACTGAGGTTTATTCTCAGCCAAAGGGGTAGAATCGATCCCCAGTAGGGGAATAGACTTCTGTAGGGGTATCAAGGGAAACCCGCAACGTTTAGCAAAATCAAAATCCATCAGGTTAATAGCTGCTCCCGAATCAACGAAACCCTGAGCAGAAAATGAGGACAGAGAGCATATCAGAGTAACAGTTAATAAAAACTTAGTCTGAACACTACCCAAGACAACTGAGCGTGCAAAACGTCTTCCCCACTTAGGGCAGACTGAAATAGCATGAGAGGCATCACCACAGTAGAAACATAACCCATTGCGCTTTCGAAACTCATGACGCTGTGCCCCAGAAACCACTCTATCACACTGCATGGGTTCAGAAGCAGGTTCACAAGGCAACACTATTCCACACATACTTCTCCGCTCACGCAAACGTCTGTCAATTTGAATCGCTAATGACATAGAATCATTGAGACCAGAGGGGACAGGGAATCCCACCATAACATCCTTTACATTATCTGACAGACCCTTCCGAAAAAGGGCTGCCAAAGCGTCGTCATTCCATTTGGTCAGGACTGCCCACCTGCGGAATCTCTGACAGTATAACTCAGCGTCATCAAGCCCCTGATTTAATGCCAACAAGGCTTTTTCAGCTTGATCAGTGACATTAGGCTCATCATACAATAACCCCAAGGCCTGAAAAAATGCATCAACATCACTCAAAACAGGATCCCCAGGTGTCAGGGAAAAAGCCCAATCCTGAGGATCGCCGCGCAGGAGAGAGATGACAATTTGAACCTGCTGCGCTGCGATCCCTGAGGACTTAGATTTTAAGACAAAAAACAATTTACAATTATTTTTGAAATTCAGAAACTTGGCTCGATCCCCCAAAAACAAATCTGGCATGGGAATCCTAGGTTCCACAACAGGCAACCTAGCAAGATAGGTAGCAATACTCTGAACCTCAGTGGCAAGCTGATCCACACGGCCAGACAACTGTGCAAACTCCATTGAGAGAAAAAATCTTCCCCAGCACCCAGAGATACAGAGGGAAAAAAAAATGCAACAAACAGAAAAATATCTCTGACAACCTTTTTTTTTTTTTTTTTTCACAATATTTTTCCCTTCTGTGAGTACCATATAATTTTCAGTTATGGCCGGTGATACTGTTATGATTTGGTAACTGAGGAGTGCAGGTAAAAAAGGCAATACACCAGAGCAGTTGGAATCTATGAGATTGCAGTACCCTGACTAACCACCACAACTAGAGGCAGCCGTGGAGCATTCCTACGTTGGTCCTAGACGCCTCGTCACAGCCTGAGAAACTAACTATACCTAAAGAACTAAACTGAGAGGCCAAAAGGCCCCCACAGAAGTGCAGGACAAAATGCAAAAATAAAGCACAAAAACAAAAAGAAGAAAATGTCTTATCTGTTAGCAGGAGATGCAGACACGACACAGCAGGCTACAAAGGAAACAGGAATCAAGGATTGAGACCAGAACAATTGATCACCGGCAACCCTGATGGGAAGGTGACTCCCTTAAATAAGACCAGTCAGTAACACCTGATTCCCAATCCTCACAATCTTCACTGGACAGTCCAGTACCGCTTGTAACCACCAGAGGGAGCCTCTGCTCAGAACTCATTTCAAGTCCATTCACAACAGTGTACCCCACAGGATAAATGTTTGCCAGCCCAAACACTAAGTGTATGGGCATTCCAAGTCAAGGAGATACGCATCTAGAAATTGGGCCTATTTTTTAATCAGGCGTTCCTCCACGTCTGATCATCCCCTGCCACAAGATCAAAAGGGTTTACATGTTCCGTGCAGCTACAGCCAGTGTCACATTATTAACAAGGGTGGGTGGTAAGGCTGTGCGTAAAAGACTTGTTCTGAAAAAGGTTGAGGTGTACCCCACAGGGCAAATGTTTGCAAGCCCATACACTAAGTGTATGGGCATTCCAAGTCTAGGAAACAAGCTCCTAGTAATTGGCCTATTTCAGGCCTTCCTCCACATCTGATCATCCACCGCCACTAGATCAAAAGGGTTTACGTGTTCCGTGCAGTCACAGCCAGTGTCGAATAATTAACAAGGGTGTGTGTTTATGCTGTGCGTAAAATACTTGTTCTGAAAACAGTTGAGGTGTACCTCACAGGGGAAAATGTCTGACAGCCCCTACACTTAGTGTATGGGCATTCCAAGTCTAGGAGACACGCTCCTTTAAATTGGGCATAGTTTTAAATCAGGCCTTCCTCCAAGTCTTATCATCCACTGCCACTAGATCAAAAGGGTTTATGTGTTCCATGCAGCTTCAGCCACTGTCGAATTATTAACAAGGGTGGCTGGGTAGGCTGTGCGTAACAGACTTGTTCTGAAAAAGGTTTAGGTGTACCCCACAGGGGTAATGTTTGCCAGCCCATACACTAAGTGTATGGGCATTCCAAGTCTAGGAGACCCGCTCCTCTTTAATGGGACATTTTTTTGTAAGAGGCCCTCCTCTGTTATGTTTCAGTAGCTGAGGAGAAATTGCAAAAAATAGCCAAAGTAGTAATACACCAGAGAGGCTGGAAACTATTGGATTGCAGTACACTAAACTAACCGCCACACTAGAAGTAGCTGTGGAGCGTACCTACGGTGATCCTAGATGCCTCGTCACAGCCAGAGAGATAACTACACCTAAAGGCAGAAAGATGAAAGCTATCTGCCCCATAGCAGAATCCCCATAGAAATAGGAAGCCCCCAAACATGTAATGGCGGTTAGACCAGAAGAAAACACGGACACAGACAGAAAATAGAATGAGCAAACGCTGGGGCCCAATCTGTCTAGATAGAAAAGTATAGGAAAGAATTCTGACTGCAACCAAAAAAACCCTGACAAAAATACCAACACTTCTGATTAACAAAAACCCTGAGATCACACGATCTCTACCACCTAAATCAGATCTCTGGTGTAACTCACAACAACTCAGCAAATAAAAAATGACAACGGAACAAAGCAAAAGTGCAAACACAATGACCACAATTGCAGAGCCAGACGCCAAAAGGGGACCAGGCTGTAATCCACTGCAAGCAGCAAACCAGCAGTGAAAATCCAACAGAGGAAAAAAAACAAAACAATTGATTACCGGCAAGGCTGATGGGAACTCAGGTCACTTATATCATACCATTCAGAGCCAGCTGAAGGCCATTCAGTAATTAGATCATTACCCTCAGCAACCACCGGAGGCAGCCCCAGCTCAAATGTTGCCTCCAAAGTATTCACAACAGTACCCCCCTTGAGGAGGGGTCACCGAACCTTCACCTGCGCAACCAGGCCGATCAGGATGAGCTCGATGATAGGCACGGATAAGTCTCCCAGCATGGATGTCCAAAGCAAACACCCAAGAATTGTCCTCCTGACCATAACCTCTCCACTTAACCAAATACTGGAGTTTCCGTCTAGCAAAACGAGAATCCAATATTTTCTCAACCACATACTCCAAATTGCCCTCAACCAAAACAGGGTCGGGAGGCGCAGCCATTAGAGTTGAGCGATACTTTCCGATATCCAAAAGTATCGGAATCGGAATGGTATCGCCGATACCATTAAAATATCGGCGATACCCGATACCGATACCGGAAGTCCCATGTAAGTCTATGGGAACAAAATATCGCAACTAAAAAAAACCTTTATTTCCTTGTAAACACTAAATATACACACATAGAATACATATAATATATATATATATACATGTCATTGTGACATATATATATACATATATGTATAGTTTATACACTTCTACATAGTAAAATATCCTCTGATTCAATTGCCGGGTAAAGCCGGCTTCTGTGAAAAGACAGAAGCACCCGACATGAAATGACACTTGGTGTACATAGGGTTAACCATGTCTTTTCATGTCGTTTGCAATCTGATTTGCACAAACAATTACATCAGTCTATGTGTGCAAAATTTCATACCTGTTGGGGTTAATTAAAGGTGTAAATTCGTTGTAAAAAAACCGGACTTTTTTGCTACGAATTTACACCTTTAATTAACCCCTACAGGTGTGAAATTTTGCACACTTACACTCATGTAATTGTTTGTGCAAATCAGATATCAAACTACATGAAAAGACATGGTTAACTCTATGTAAACCAAGTGTCATTTCATGTCGGGTTCTGCATTTTCACAAAAGTCGTCAATTGACTTAGCGGCTATTATACTATGTAGAAGTGTATGAACTATAAATATAAATATATATATATGTGTCACAAATTCAATGACATGTATATATATATATGAGGTGTAAAATTGCTGAAAAAAAATGCGTGGGCTCCCGCCCTATTTTCGCAACCAGACAGACAAAGCCAGTGAGTGGGGGCAGATAATAATAGCCCAGAGAGGGACCATTATTTTTGCCCCCCCGGCTACTAAAATCTGCCCCCAGACACCCCAGAAAGGGCAAATCTCTAATTAGATTTGCCCTTTCTGGCACTTTGCCCGTCTATTCCCATTGCCCTGTAGCTGTGGCGAATGGGTTAATAAGGGGTTAAAATGACCTTGCAATTGAAAGGTCACTTTAAGCCAGGTTAATAATTGAGAGCTGTCAATTAGACAACTATCAATTATTAATCCTATTGTATGAAAGAAAAATCAAACACACACACTTTAATAAAAAAGAAGTTTAATGAAATAATCACACAGTTTTTGACCATATTTTATTTACCTGCTAAAACCATTTCCTGTAATAAAAATAAAATAATAAAGCAAAATTATTCTTACCTATCCCATGCACAGTCAGGTCCCATGGTGTAATCCTTCAGAAAGGGTTAATGTTTACTGCAGGGACCGCAGCTAATGCTGCAGCCTCACAGTAAACCCCCAAATGAATGAGCTCCTCTCCTGGCTGACAGGAGAGGAAGTGGAAAGCTTAATTGATTGCTTTCCACTTTCACTTCAGGTCAGCCAGGGACACCATCAGTGACATCAGAGGGAACTGATTAACAAAAATAGGGGTTCCCTTCGAAAAAAAAATGGCGTGGGGTCCCCCCTATTTTTGTTAACCAGCCAGATGAAGCAGACCGCTGAGGCCTGGATTTTCAGGCTGTTAAGGAGCCAAGATCCATGGACCTTGCCAGCCTGATAATACCAGGCCACAGCAGTCTGCATATCTTGGCTGATTAACAAAAATAGGGGATCCCCTCGAAAAAAATTGGCGTGGGGTCCCCCCTATTTTTGTTAACCAGCCAGATGAAGCAGACCGCTGAGGCCTGGATTTTCAGGCTGTTAAGGAGCCAAGATCCATGGACCTTGCCAGCCTGATAATACCAGGCCATAGCAGTCTGCATATCTTGGCTGATTAACAAAAATAGGGGATCCCCTCGAAAAAAATTGGCGTGGGGTCCCCCCTATTTTTGTTAACCAGCCAGATGAAGCAGACCACTGAGGCCTGGTTTTTCAGGCTGGTAAAGATCCAATATCCATGGACCTTGCAAGCCTGATAATACCAGGCCACAGCAGTCTGCTTAGCTTGGCTGGTTAACAAAAATAGGGGATCCCCTCGAAAAAAAAACGGCATAGGGGTCCCCCTATTTTTGTTAACCAGCCAAGTAAAATGCAGACTGCTGCGGCCTGGTATTAAAAGACTGTCAAGGCCCATGGATTTTGGCCCTCAACAGCCTGATAATACCAGGCTACAGCAGCCCCACATTTGGCGCATCAAAAGATGTGCCAATTGTGGCACTTTACCCGGCTCTTCCCACTGCCCTGTAGCGGTGGCAAGTGGGGTAATAAGGGGTTAATGTCACCGTTGATTGCACGGTGACAATAAGCCCGGTTAATAATGGAGAGGTGTCAATAAGACACCGATCCATTATTAATCCCAAAGTTATTAAATGTATAAAAAAAAGACAAAGCAAGAAAAAAGTATTTTAATGAAATAAAAGAGACAACACAGTTTTCATTAATTTTATTATACACTCATTCCTGCGACGCCATCGATCTCCTGTAAAAAAAGAAAAAAAACAAACCAACAGTATACCACCTGTCCGACGCAGTCCATAGTAACGACAGTCCCACGACGATCCAGCTCTGCTACATCGCAATGACAGGCAGAGCCTGTCATCCCGACGCAGCACAGCTGATTACCTGCTTCCCGGCGGTGACGTCATCGGACTGACTGCTTTACGGCCGGGATTACCCAGCAGTCACTGCAGTTATCGCGAGAAACTGCATGTGACCGCCGGGGAAAGATGATGGCGGCCATGAAGCAGTGCAGGATGTGACCGCCGGAGATCTTCTGCCAGGTAAGTGCCGCTGACTCCTGACAGACCCGACCGACGGACACTGACAGTGACAGTGACAATTCCGATTCCGGTATCCGATATGACGAAAATATCGGAACTCGGAATCGGAATTCCGATACAGCCAATATCGGCCGATACCCGATATTTGCAGTATCGGAATGCTCAACCCTAGCAGCCATAGAAACCACTGGCTCAATAAGGACTTGTGGAACACGTTATGGATCTTAAATGTCCCTGGAAGAAGCAAACGTAAGGAAACCGGATTAATAGTTTCAATGATTTTATAAGGTCCAATGAACCTTGGCTTAAATTTTGGAGATGAAACCTTCATAGGGATATTCCTTGAGGACAACCAAACCAAGTCCCCCACTTTAAAACGAGGACCATCAGTCCTATGCCGGTTGGCAAACCACTGGGCCTTCTCTTGAGAGAGAGAAAACCTTTCCACTACCTGGTCCCAAATCTGCTGCATACGCTGCACAATAGAGTCAACCCCCGGACAGACAGAAGCCTCCGGCTGTCCTGAAGAAAATCGAGGGTGAAACCCAGAATTGCAGAAAAATGGAGACATCAAGGTGGCAGAGCTAGCCCTATTCTTCAGAGCAAACCCAGCCAAAGGTAAAAAAAGAGACCCAGTCATCTTGATCAGCAGACACAAAACATCTCAAATAAGTCTCCAATGTCTGGTTTGTTCTCTCGGTTTGTCCATTGGTCTGAGGGTGAAATGCAAAGGAGAAAGACAACTGAACACCAAGTTTAGAACAAAATGTCCTCCAAAATCTGGAAACAAACTGGACTCCTCTGTCAGACACAATGTTCTCCGGAATGCCATGTAACCGAATCACGTGCTGAAAGTACAAAGGCACCAATTCGGAGGAGGAAGGCAACTTAGGTAATGGCACAAGATGTATCATCTTGGAAAACCTATCACAGATTACCCAGATAACAGTAATTCTCTGAGAGACAGGGAGGTTGGAAATAAAATCCATAGAAATATGGGTCCATGGCCCCTTGGGTACAGGTAATGGCATTAACAAACCACTAGAACAAGAGCAAGGCTTGGAACAAGAGCAAGTCCCACAGGACTGCACAAAGTCCCTCACGTCACAAGACAAAGTAGGCCACCAAAAGGACCGACTCACCAAGTCTCTGGTACCAAAAATCCCGGGATGACCAGCCAACACGGAACAATGAATCTCAGACATCACACTCTTCTTCCACCGGTCTGGGACAAACAATTTCCCAACAGGGCAGCGCTCAGGTTTATTCTCCTGACACCCCTCCAGAGCCAGTCTCAAATTGGGCGAGATGGCGGAAAGAACTACACCCTCTTTCAAAATAACAGCAGGATCAGATAACTCAGGAGAATCTGCAAAAAAACTCCTCGAGAGGGCATCCTGTTATGATTTGGTAGCTGAGGAGAGCAGGCAAAAAAGGCAATACACCAGAGAGGTTGGAATCTATTGGATTGCAGTACCCTGACTAACCACCACAACTAAAGGCAGCTGTGGAGCGTACCTACGTTGGTCCTAGATGCCTCGTCACAGCCTGAGAAACTAACTATACCTAAAGAACTAAACTGAGAGGGCAAAAGCCCCCAGAGGGGACCCTGAAGGCCCCAAAAGTGCAGGACAAAATGCAAAAATAAAGCACAAAAACAAAAGAAAGAAAATGTCTTATCTGTTAGCAGGAGATGCAGACACGACCACAGCAGGCTACAAAGGGAAACAGGAATACAGGATTGAGACCAGAAACAATTGATCACCGGCAACCCTGATGGGAAGGTGACTCCCTTAAATAAGACCAGTCAGTAACACCTGATTCCATCCTCACTATCTTACACGACAGTCCAGTCCGCTGTAACACAGGGGAGCCTCTCTCAGAACTCATTTCAAGTCCATTCACAACAGTACCCCCTCGTCACAGCCTGAGAAGCTAACTTCACCTAAAGATAGAAAGAGGAAAACTATCTGCCCCGGAGCAGATCCCCAAAGAACATAGGAAGCCCCCAAACATGTAATGGCGGTTAGACAAGAGGAATTACAGACACAGACAGAAAAAAGTATGAGCAAACGTTGGGGCCCAATCTTCCTAGAAAGAAAAGGATAGGTAGGTCACTTACTGCAATCCAAAAAAACCCTAAAAAAATACCAACACACTAATTGCAAAAACACCTGAGATCACACGACCTCTACCACCTAAATTAGTTCTCTGGTGTAACAAAACTAAGCCACAGCCACAGAAAAAACTGGAAAAGGCAAATGAACAAACTACTGGCTGAACTAAACTGAGAGGAGCACAAGCCCCCCGGAGTGGGACCTGGCAGACCAGCAATCAACCGGCAACCCTGATGGGAGGGAACCTCCCTTATATAAGACCAGTCAGTAACACCTGATCGCCAATCTTCACAATCTTCATTGAATAATTCAGTACTGTTTGTAACCACCAGAGGGAGCTTCTGCTCAGAATTAATTTCTAGCACATTCACAACAGTACCCCCCCCTTGAGGAGGGTCACCGAACCCTCATTTGGGCAACCAGGTCGGTCAGGATGAGCTCTGTGATACGCACTGATGAGTCTTCTAGCATGGATGTCCGAAGCAAACACCCAAGAATTGTCCTCCTGACCATAACCTCTCCACTTAACCAAATACTGGAGTTTCCGTCTAGAAAAACGAGAATCCAATATTTTCTCAACCACATACTCCAGATTGCCCTCAATCAAAACAGGGTCAGGAGGCACAGCCATATGAACCACTGGCTCGACAAACCTCTTCAATAAGGACTTGTGGAACACGTTATGGATCTTAAATGTCCCGGGAAGAAGTAAACGAAAGGAAACAGGATTAAGAATCTCCATGATCTTTTAAGGTCCAATGAACCTAGGCTTAAACTTAGGAGATGCAACTCTCATTGGGATATTTCTTGAGGACAACCAGACCAAGTCCCCTACTTCAAACCAAGGACCATCAGTCCTATGCCGGTTCACAAACCGCTGGGCCCTCTCCTGAGAGAGGGACAACCTCTCCACTACCTGGTCCCAAATCTGCTGCATACGCTCCACAACAGAGTCAACACCTGGACAGACAGAAGCCTCCGTCTGTCCTGAAGAAAATCGAGGGTGAAACCCAAAATTGCAGAAAAATGGAGACATCAAGGTTGCAGAGCTAGCCCTATTATTAAGGGCAAACTCAGCCAAAGGCAAAAAAGAGACCCAGTCATCCTGATCAGCAGACACAAAGCATCTCAGATAAGTCTCCAATGTCTGGTTTGTTCTCACAGTTTGTCCATTGGTCTGAAGATGAAAAGCTGAGGAGAAAGACAATTGAACACCAAGTTTAGAACAAAAAGTCCTCCAAAATCTGGAAACAAACTGGACTCCTCTGTCAGACACAATGTTCTCAGGAATACTGTGTAACCGAACCACGTGCTGAAGGAACAAAGGCACCAATTCGGAGGAGGAAGGCAACTTAGGTAATGGCACAAGATGTATTATTTTGGAAAACCTATCACAAATCACCCAGATAACGGTCATTCTCTGAGAAACAGGGAGGTCGGAAATGAAATCCATAGAGATATAGGTTCATGGTCTCTTGGGCACAGGCAATAGCATCAACAAACCACTAGGGCGAGAGCAAGGCTTGGAGCGAGAGCAAGTCCCGCAGGACTGCACAAATTCCCTGACGTCACGAGACAAAGTAGGCCACCAAAAGGACCGACTAACCAAGTCTCTGGTACCAAAAATTCCGGGATGACCGGCCAATGCGGAACAATGAATCTCAGACATCACACTCTTTTTCCACCGGTCTGGGACAAAACAATTTCCCAATAGGGCAGAGTTCGGGTTTATCCTCCTGACACCCTTCCAGAGCCAGTCTCAAATTGGGCGAGATGGCGGAAAGAACTACACCCTCTTTCAAAATAACAGTAGGATCAGATAACTCGGGAGAGTCAGCAAGGAAACTCCTCGAGAGGGCATCTGCTTTAACATTCTTAGTGCCAGGAAGAAAGGAAACCACAAAATTAAAACGTGTGAAAAACAAGGCCCACCTGGCCTGTCTAGGATTAAGTCGCTTGGCTGATTCCAGATAAACCAGATTCTTATGGTCTGTGAGGACCACCACCTTATGTTTGGCTCCCTCCAGCCAATGTCTCCACTCTTCAAAAGCCCACTTCATGGCCAATAACTCCCGATTACCCACGTCATAATTACGTTCAGTTGGAGAAAATTTTCGAGAGAAAAAGGCACAAGGGTTACTTTTAGAGGTCTCTGGATCTCTTTGGGACAAAACGGCACCTGCCCCAATTTCAGAGGCATCAACCTCCACCTGAAACGGCAGAGAAACATTAGGCTGCCGTAGAACAGGAGCAGAAGTGAATCTCTGCTTAAGTTCCTGAAACGCAGAAACTGCCTCAGGAGGCCAATTCACCACATCAGAACCCTTCTTTGTCAAATCAGTCAATGGTTTAACAATAACAGAGAAATTACCAATTAATTTAAGATAAAAATTGGCAAAACCCAAGAATCTCTGAAGAGCCTTTAATGAAGTAGGTTGGACCCAATCACAGATGGCCTGAACCTTGACCGGGTCCATTTCAATAACAGATGGGGACGAAATGAATCCCAGAAATTAGATCCTCTGTACGCCAAACAGACACTTTGAGCCCTTCACATACAGAGCATTCTCTCTCAAAATCTGGAACACAGTCCGAACATGTTTCACATGAGAGTCCCAATCATTGGAAAAAATCAAGATATCATCCAAATAAACAATCAGAAATTTATCCACAAAATCCCTGAAAATGTCATTCATGAAGGACTGGAAGACGGAAGGAGTATTAGTGAGCCCAAAGGGCATCACTAGGTACTCAAAATGCCCCTCTGGGGTATTAAATGCCGTCTTCCATTCATCCCCGTGCTTAATGCGAATAAGGTTATATGCCCCCCTGAGGTCAAGCTTGGTAAACCAAGTAGCACTTTTCACCCTGGAAAACAGGTCAGAAATTAAGGGTAACGGATATTGATATTTCACAGTGATATTGTTCAAGAGACGATAATCAATACACGGCCTTAATGAACCATCCTTTTTGGCCACAAAGAAAAAACCGGCACCTAAGGGTGAAGAGGATGGTCTGATATGACCCTTCTCCAATGACTCCTTGATATAAGACCACATAGCATCATGTTTAGGTACAGACAAGTTAAAAAGGCGACCTTTAGGGAATTTACTACCAGGCACTAATTCAATAGCGCAGTCATAGCTCCTATGGGGGGGCAAGGATGCAGATTTACTTTCGCTAAACACATCAGAAAAATCAATCAAAAAGTAAGGAACATCCTCAGCCTGGGGGGAGGCAGAAAAAACAGGAGTGTTGGCATTAACACATTGGCAGCCCCAACTGGTTACAGACACAGATTTCCAGTCCAAAACAGGATTATGAGACTGCAACCAAGGGAAACCCAGTACAATAATGTCATGCAGATTATACAGCACCAAAAATTTGCAACACTCCTGATGATCAGGTTCAACCCTCATTATCACCTGAGTAGAGAACTGGGGTTTATTCTCAGCTAAATGGGTATAATCGATCCCCAGTAGGGGAATAGTCTTCCGTAGGGGTATCAAGGGAAATCCACAACGTTTAGCAAAATCAAAATCCATCAGGTTAATAGCTGCTCCCGAATCAACAAAAACCTGAGCAGAAAATGTGGACAGGGAGCAAATCAGGGTAACAGTCAACAAAAACTTAGTCTGAACACTACCCAAGACAACTGAGCGTGCAAAACGTCTTCCCCACTTAGGGCAGACTGAAATAGCATGAGAGGCATCACCACAGTAAAAACATAACCCATTGCGTTTCCGAAACTCATGACGCTGTGCCCCAGAAGCCACTCTATCACACTGCATGGGTTCAGAAGCTGGTTCACAAGGCAGCACTATTCCACGCATACCTCTACGCTCAAGCAAACGTCTGTCAATTTGAATCGCTAATGACATAGAATCACTGAGACCAGAGGGGACAGGGAATCCCACCATAACATCCTTTACATTCTCTGACAGACCCTTCTGACAAAGGGCTGCCAAAGCATCGTCATTCCATTTGGTCAGGACTGCAAACTTTCGGAATCTCTGACAGTATAACTCAGCGTCCTCAAGCCCCTGATTTAATGCCAACAAGGCTTTTTCAGCTTGATCAGTGACATTAGGCTCATCGTACAATAACCCCAGAACCTGAAAAAATGCATCAACATTACTCAAAACAGGGTCCCCAGGTGTCAGGGAAAAAGCCCAATCCTGAGGATCGCCACGCAGGAGAGAGATGACAATTTGAACCTGCTGTGCTGCGTTCCCTGAGGACTTAGATTTTAAGGCAAAAAACAACTTACAGTTATTTTTGAAATTCAGAAATTTAGCTCGATCCCCTAAAAACAAATCTGGCATGGGAATCCTAGGTTCCACAACAGGCAACCCTGCAAGATAGGTAGTAGTGTTGAGCATTCCGATACTGCAAATATTGGGTATCGGCCGATATTGGCTGTATCGGAATTCCGATTCCGAGTACCGATATTTTCGTCATATCGGATACCGGAATCGGAATGTCACTGTCACTGTCATGTCCGTCGGTCGGGTCTGTCAGGAGTCAGCGGCACTTACCCGGCAGAAGATCTCCGGCGGTCACATCCCGGACTGCTTAATGGCTGCCATCCTCTTCTCCCTGGCGGTCACATGCAGTTTCTCGCGATAACTGCAGTGACTGCTGGGTAATCGCGGCCGTAAAGCAGTCCGATGACGTCACCGCCGGGAAGCTGGTAAGCAGCTGTGCTGCGCCGGGATGTCAGGCTCTGCCTGTCATTCCGATGTAGCAGAGCTGGATCGTCGTGGGACAGTCGTTACTATGGACTGCGTCGGACAGGTGGTATACTGTTGGTTTTTTTTTTTTTTTTTTTTTACAGGAGATCGATGGCGTCGCAGGAATGAGAGAGTAATAAAAGAAATGAAAACTGTGTTGTCTCTTTTATTTCATTAAAAGACTTTTTTCTTGCTGTGTCTTTTTTTTAAACATTTAAAAACTTTGGGATTAATAATGGATCGGTGTCTTATTGACGCCTCTCCATTATTAACCGGGCTTATTGTCACCGTGCAATCAACGGTGACATTAACCCCTTATTACCCCGCTTGCCACCGCTACAGGGCAAGTGGGAAGAGCCGGGTAAAGTGCCACAATTGGCACATCTTTTGATGCGCCAAATGTGGGGCTGCTGTAGCCTGGTATTATCAGGCTGTTGAGGGCCAAAATCCATGGGCCTTGACAGTCTTTTAATACCAGGCCGCAGCAGTCTGCATTTTACTTGGCTGGTTAACAAAAATAGGGGGACCCCTACGCCGTTTTTTTTTCAAGGGGATCCCCTATTTTTGTTAACCAGCCAAGCTAAGCAGACTGTTGTGGCCTGGTATTATCAGGCTGGCAAGGTCCATGGATATTGGATCCTTACCAGCCTGAAAAACCAGGCCTCAGCGGTCTGCTTCATCTGGCTGGTTAACAAAAATAGGGGGGACCCCACGCCAATTTTTTTCGAGGGGATCCCCTATTTTTGTTAATCAGCCAAGATATGCAGACTGCTGTGGCCTGGTATTATCAGGCTGGCAAGGTCCATGGATCTTGGCTCCTTAACAGCCTGAAAATCCAGGCCTCAGCGGTCTGCTTCATCTGGCTGGTTAACAAAAATAGGGGGACCCCACGCCATTTTTTTTTCGAAGGGAACCCCTATTTTTGTTAATCAGTTCCCTCTGACTCACTGATTGTGTCCCTGGCTGACCTGAAGTGAAAGTGGAAAGCAATCAATTAAGCTTTCCACTTAAGGGCCCGTCTCACATAGCGATATCGCTACCGAGATCGCTGCTGAGTCACTAGTTTTGTGACGCAGCAGCGAGCTCACCAGCGATATCGCTGTGTGTGACATTCAGCGACGATCAGCCCCCCTGCCGGTTATCGCTGATCGTCGCTGAAATGTCAGGACCTTTTTTTGATCGCTGGTTTCCCGCTGACAGGCACGCATCGCTGCGTGTGACAGGCGGGAGACCAGCGATCCGCTGGTAACCAAGGTACACAGCGGGTTTCCAGGCGCGGGGCTGTGCCTAGAAACCCGCTGTGTACCTTGGATACCAGCGCCCTGATGCAGGGAGCTGGTATCCATGGTACACAGCGGGTTTCCAGGCACCGCGCAGCGCTTGGAAACCCGCTGTGTACCTTGGTTACCAGCTCCCTGCATCAGGGCGCTGGTATCCAACGTACACTGCGGGTAACTAAAGGCTGGGTCTCACATAACGATACACCAGCGATCCCGACAACGATATGCACTTGTCAGGATCGCTGGTGTATCGCTACATGATCGCTGCTGAGCAGCCAAACAGGCAGCTCAGGCAGCGATCTGGCACAGCGACACTGCGGGTAACATCGCTTAGTTACCCGCAGTGTACCTTGGATACCAGCGCCCTGATGCAGGGAGCTGGTATCCAAGGTACACAGCGGGTTTCCAAGCGCTGCGCGGTGCCTGGAAACCCGCTGTGTACCTTGGATACCAGCTCCCCTGCATCAGGGCGCTGGTATCCAAGGTACAAAGCGGGTTTCTAGGCACAGCCCCGCGCCTGGAAACCCGCTGTGTACCTTGGTTACCAGAGAATCGCTGGTCTCCCGCCTGTCACACGCAGCGATGCGTGCCTGTCAGCGGGAAACCAGCGATCAAAAAAAGGTCCTGACATTTCAGCGACGATCAGCGATACCCGGCAGGGGGGCTGATCGTCGCTGAATGTCACACACAGCGATATCGCTGGTGAGCTCGCTGCTGCGTCACAAAACTAGTGACCCAGCAGCGATCTCGGTAGCGATATCGCTATGTGAGACGGGCCCTTAAGCGATGTTACCCGCAGTGTCGCTGTCCCAGATCGCTGCCTGAGCTGCCTATTTGGCAGCTCAGCAACGATCATGTAGCGATACACCAGCGATCCTGACAAGTGCATATCGTTGTCGGGATCGCTGGTGTATCGTTATGTGAGACCCAGCCTTTACTCTCCTGTCAGCCAGGAGAGGAACTCATTCATTTGGGGGTTTACTGTGAGGCTGCAGCATTAGCTGCGGTCCCTGCAGTAAACATTAACCCTTTCTGAAGGATTACACCGTGGGACCTGACTGTGCATGGGATAGGTAAGAATAATTTTGCTTTTTTATTTTATTTTTATTACAGGAAATGGTTTTTGCAGTAAAATAAAAGATGGTCAAAAACATGTGTCTTTATTTCATTAAAATGATTTTTAATTAAAGTGTGTGTGTTTTATTTTTATTTCATGCAATAGGATTAATAATTGATAGTTGTCTAATTGACAGCTCTCAATTATTAACCTGGCTTAAGGTCACCTTTCAATAGCAAGGTGGCTTTAACCCCATATTAACCCATTCGCCACCGCTACAGGGCAATGGGAATAGACGGGCAAAGTGCCAGAAAGGGCGAATCTAATTATAGATTTGTCTTTCCTGGGGTGTCTGGGGCAGATGTTAGTAGCCGGGGGGGCAAAAATAATGGTCCCTCTCTGGGCTATTATTATCTTCCCCCACTCACTGGCTTTGTCTGTCTGGTTGCGAAAATAGGGCGGGAGCCCACGCATTTTTTTTCAGCAATTTTACACCTCATATATATATATATACATGTCATTGAATTTGTGACACATATATATATATATATATTTATAGTTCATACACTTCTACATAGTATAATAGCCGCTAATTCAATTGCCGGCTTTTGTGAAAATGCAGAACCCGACATGAAATGACACTTGGTTTACATAGAGTTAACCATGTCTTTTCATGTAGTTTGATATCTGATTTGCACAAACAATTACATGAGTGTAAGTGTGCAAAATTTCACACCTGTAGGGGTTAATTAAAGGTGTAAATTCGTAGCAAAAAAGTCCGTTTTTTTTTACAACGAATTTACACCTTTAATTAACCCCTACAGGTGTGAAATTTTGCACACAGCCACTCATGTAATTGTTTGTGCAAATCAGATATCAAACTACATGAAAAGACATGGTTAACTCTATGTAAACCAAGTGTCATTTCATGTCGGGTGCTTCTGTCTTTTCACAAAAGCCGGCTTTACCCGGCAATTGAATCAGAGGCTATTTTACTATGTAGAAGTGTATAAACTATAAATATATTATATATATATATGTCACAATGACATGTATATATATATATATATGTATTCTATGTGTGTATATTTAGTGTTTACAAGGAAAGAATGGGTTTTTTTTAGTTACGATATTTTGTTCCCATAGACTTACATTGGATTTCCGGTATCGGTATCGGGTATCGCCGATATTTTAATGGTATCGGCGATACCATTCCGATTCCGATACTTTTGGATATCGGAAAGTATCGCTCAACTCTAATAGGTAGCAATACTCCGAACTTCAGTGGCATGCTGATCCATATGGCCAGACAACTGTGCAAACTCCATTGAGAGAAAAAAAAATCCTCCTCAGCACCCAGAGATACAGAGGGAAAAAAAAAAAATCTCTGACAACTCTGACAATCTTCTTTCTTTCACACTATTTTTCCTTTCTGTGAGTATCATATAATTATCAGTTTTAGGCCGGTGATACTGTTATGATTTGGTACACAACACCTAAACAATTGACCCATGTAGAGAAAAAAGATTATTAATGCTAAACAAAACACCAAAAAAGAAAAACTCTACAAAAAAGGAACTCAGAAAAAAATAGATATTCAAAAAATGCAAAACTTTATTAAAGATAAAAGTGGTAAAATCGGGAAAAAACCAACACACAATACAGACAAATAGGTGGAGCACCTGAGGCAAGGCAAAGAGTGATAGGAGTAACAAGACATGAGGAATGCATGTATACATAAGTGAATACCCCTAGTACAGGTAAAAACAGATGTGACCATATGAGGAGTGCATATAGTATAAGACACTACAAATATAACAATCTGGAAATAACAGGAGAGTAACTAAATCCTCCAGAAAAAATTAGTAAATAGTTGTACCGGTAACTACCACCTCAAAAATAGTGGTTGGCATAGATACTGGAGGAAAAACAGCCGGCCTGAAGCATATGCACAAGTCATAGGGCAAGCCATAACAACAAAGGTATAAAGAAAATATATACAAAGGTAGCACACATCATGCTAAAAATATATATAACACATAGTTACCTATCACCTCAGGTGTCCACCACACCCGACGCGCGTTTCGCAAAGAAATGCTTCGTCCAGGGGTGGATAGACGCTGGTTTGGTGACTATTTATATGGTGATTGGCCAATCACAGAAAAAACTGTGTAAATCTCAGCGCATGCGCAAAAGGGTAATGCCCATTAATATCACAAGTTGTCATAACAATAATACTACCATCTATTAACTATCAGAACAATTAACCAATGCGGTGCTGTTGGTATATTAAAGAAACATGGTGAGCAAAAGGCAATGTCCATATGTAATCACAGCAGCGATGTCCATAAACATATCGGAGCATTCCTAGAGGAGATCAGTTATATACATATCCTGGAAAAAGACCACCAAGATGTTGTCAGCAGCGGAGGACCAAAGCGGAGTTATGTATTCCATATGTAATCACCGCAGCAATAACCATGTAAACATCGGTGCGTTCCTGAAGGGAGCCGATCATGTGATCATCCTGGGAACGCCCATCAAAGCGTTGTCAACAACACGGGGCAGAACGGAAGTGTGCATCTGGAAATGAGGTCACAAAACCCATAAGGCATCAGGAGAGTGTCATGGTAACAGTAACCAGGGCATCAGGGAGAATATTCGTGACCATCGATAACAAGACACTGAGGCACCCGATTCCATCGGTAAGACAGGTATAACTGTATAATCGCTCAAAAAAAGGAAGGACTCACAGATGGTTAATACAGAAGAAGACATATATTACAACCGCTAGAAAATACATATATTTTGCAGTAGATTAATAATATCAAAAAAGTATAGAATGGTGAGCATAACAAGTAAACAAACAAAAGCTCAATTTAACAGTATCACAATAGATAATGAGCAGATTTTTTTGAAAAGAAAGAGAGACGAATACAGAGAAACTGTGAATTGAGCACAGAAAAAACAATTTATCTGTAACAAAAATAGAAAACAAAAAATTAAAAATAATTAAAACCAACAGCTAAAAAGGAATACAGCTCAGAATGGCTCATAATTGAAAAAACAGGTAAGTAGATATGAATATGCATGTACATATATGAAAAGTCTATACACCCACGCAACAGCTATCTCAAAAAGGGCTTATAACTGTTGTAATCATTAAGGCCCAACGGTGATACAGTGTTAAGTGTGTAGATCCATTTATGTTGGCATGACGACTAGGGAATTTAGGAGACGTGTCAGAGAGCACATTAGAGATATCGAAGATGCCAAGGAGGTAGAAGACACAACCTCCCTTAAACCCATACCACGTCATTTTCGACATGCCCATAACAGTGATCCATCCCTCTTGAGGTTTAAGGGTATTGATAGGGTCTTTATTGGACCACGTGGTGGTAATTGGAAACAACTCCTGGCACAGAAGGAAACTAAATGGATCTACACATGATGTTATGATTTGGTAACTGAGGAGAGCAGGCAAAAAAGGCAATACACCAGAGAGGTTGGAATCTATTGGATTGCAGTACCCTGACTAACCACCACAACTAAAGGCAGCCGTGGAGCGTACCTACGTTGGTCCTAGACGCCTTGTCACAGCCTGAGAAGCTAACTTCACCTAAAGATAGAAAGAGGAAAACTATCTGCCCCGGAGCAGATCCCCAAAGAACATAGGAAGCCCCCAAACATGTAATGGCGGTTAGACAAGAGGAAATACAGACACAGACAGAAAATAGTATGAGCAAACGTTGGGGCCCAATCTTCCTAGAAAGAAAAGGATAGGAAGGTCACTTACTGCAATCCAAAAAAACCCTAAAAAAATACCAACACACTAATTGCAAAAACACCTGAGATCACACGACCTCTACCACCTAAATTAGTTCTCTGGTGTAACAAAACTAAGCCACAGCCACAGAAAAAACTGGAAAAGGCAAATGAACAAACTACTGGCTGAACTAAACTGAGAGGAGCACAAGCCCCCGGAGGGGACCTGGCAGACCCCCACAGTAGTGCAGGACAAAATGCAAAAAGCAAGCACAAAAAACTAAAAGAAGAAAATGTCTTATCTGTTAGCAGAAGATGCAGGCATGAAACAGCAAGCTTCAAAGTGAACCAGGAACAAAAGTTGAGACCAGAACAATTGATCACCGGCAACCCTGATGGGAGGGAACCTCCCTTTATAAGACCAGTCAGTAACACCTGATCGCCAATCTTCACAATCTTCATTGAATAGTTCAGTACTGTTTGTAACCACCAGAGGGAGCTTCTGCTCAGAATTCATTTCTAGCACATTCACAACAGCATCCGCCTTAACATTCTTAGTGCCCGGAAGAAAAGAAACCACAAAATTAAAACGTGTGAAAAACAAGGCCCACCTGGCCTGTCTAGGATTAAGTCGCTTGGCTGATTCGAGATAAACCAGGTTCTTATGTACCGTGAGGGCCACCACCTGATGTTTGGCTCCTTCCAGCCAATGTCTCCACTCTTCAAAGGCCCACTTCATGACCAATAACTCCCGATTACCCACAACATAATTACGTTCAGTTGGAGAACATTTTTGAGAGAAAAAGGCACAAGGGTTACTCTTAGAGGTCTCTGGATCCCTTTGGGACAAAACGGCACCTGCTCCAATCTCAGAGGCATCAACCTCCACCTGAAACGGCAGAGAAACATCAGGCTGCCGTAGAACAGGAGCAGAAATGAATCTCTGCTTAAGTTCCTGAAACGCAGAAACTGCCTCAGTACGCCAGTTCACCATATCGGAACCCTTTTTAGTCAAATCATTCAATGGTTTAACAATACCAGAGAAATTACCAATAAATTTACGATAAAAATTGGCAAAACCCCAAAAATCTCTTTAGAGCCTTCAATGAAGTAGGTTGAACCCAATCACAGATGGCCTGAACCATTTCAATAACAGACGGAGAAAAAATGAATCCCAGAAATTAGACCTTTTGTACGCCAAAAAGACACTTTGATCCCTTCACATACAGTGCATTCTCTCTCAAAATCTGGAACACAGTCCGAACATGTTTCACATGAGAGTCCCAGTCATTGGAAAAAATCAAGATATCATCCAAATAAAACGATCAGAAATTTATCCACAAAATCCCTGAAAATATCATTCATAAAGGATTGGAAGACGGAAGGGGCATGAGTAAGCCCAAAATGCATCACTAGGTACTCAAAATGCCCCTCTGGGGTTTTAAACGCCATCTTCCATTCATCCCCATGCTTAAAGCGAATAAGGTTATATGCCCCCCTGAGGTCAAGCTTGGTAAACCAACTAGCACTTTTCACTCTGGAAAATAGGTCAGAAATCAAGGGTAACGGATATTGATATTTAACAGTGATCTTATTCAGGAGGCGATCATCAATACACGGCCTCAATGAACCATCCGTTTTGGCCACAAAGAAAAAACCGGCGCCCAAGGGTGAAGAGAATGGTCTGATATGACCCTTCTCCAAAGATTCCTTGATATAAGATCGCATAGCCTTTACATTTTCTGACAGATCCTTCCGAAAAAGGGCTGCCAAAGCATCATTCCATTTGGTCAGGACTGCCCATTTTCGAAATTTCTGACAGTACAGCTCAGCGTCTTCACGACCCTGATTTAATGCCAACAAGGTCTTTTCAGCTTGATCAGTGACATTAGGTTCATCGTACAATAACCCCAGAGCCTAAAAAAATACATCAACATCATTCAAAACAGGATCCCCAGGTGTCAGGGAAAAAGCCCAATCCTGAGGGTCACCGCACAGCAGAGAGATGACAATTTGAACCTGCTGTGCTGCGTTCCCTGAGGACTTAGTTTTTAAGGCAAGAAACAACTTACAGTTATTTTTGAAATTCAGAAATTTAGACCGATCCCCCAAAAAATTAATCTGGTATGGGGATCTTAGGTTCCACAACTGGCAACCTAGCAAGACAGGTAGCAATACTCCGAACCTCAGAGGCAAGCTGCTCCACACGGCCAGACAACTGTGCAAACTCCATTGAGAGAAAAAAAATTCCTCCTCAGCACCCAGAGAAAAAGAGGGAAAAAATGCAACAAACAGAGGAAAAAAAAAAATTCTGACAACTCCCTTTTTTTTTCCCTTTTTACTATTTTTCACTTCTGTGAGTACCATATAATTTTCAGTTTGGCCAGTAATAATGTAATGTTTCGGTAGCTGAGGAGAAATTGCAAAAAATAGCCAAAGTAGTAATACACCAGAGAGGCTGGAAACTATTGGATTACAGTACACTAAACTAACCGCCACACTAGAAGTAGCCGTGGAGCGTACCTACGGTGATCCTAGACGCCTCGTCACAACCGGAGAGATAACTACACCTAGCTTTCATCTTTCTGCCCTGGAGCAGAATCCCCATAGAAATAGGAAGCCCCCAACATGCAATGGCGGTTAGACCAGAAGATAACACGGACACAGACAGAAAAAAGAATGAGCAAACGCTGGGGCCCAATCTGCCTAGATAGAAAAGTATAGGAAAGAATTCTGACTGCAACCAAAAAAACCCTGACAAAAATACCAACACTTCTGATTAACAAAAACCCTGAGATCACACGATCTCTACCACCTAAATCAGATCTCTGGTGTTACTCACAACAACTCAGCAAATAAAAAATGACAACGGAACAAAGCAAAAGTGCAAACACAATGACCACAATTGCAGAGCCAGATGCCAAAAGGGGACCAGGCTGTAATCCACTGCAAGCAGCAAACCAGCAGTGAAAATCCAACAGAGGAAAAAAAA
>JARQOD010000002.1:360621359-360708502 GCA_033576555.1 Oophaga sylvatica | reverse complement strand
CCACCGGCTGGGACAAAACATTTCCCAATAGGCAGTTCGGGTTTTTCCCCTGACCCTTCCAGAGCCAGCCAAATTGGCGAGTGGGCGGAAAGAAAAACCCCTTTCAAAATAACAGTAATCAGATAACTCGGGAGGCAGCAGGAAACCCTCGAGACACTCTTTAACATTCTTAGGCCAGAAAGAAAGGAAACCACAAATTAAAAGTGAAAAAAAAGGGGCCCACCTGCCTTTAGGATTAATTCGCTTGGCGATTCAAAAACCGTTCTTAGTCGTGAGGACCACCACCTTATGTTTGGCTCCCTCCACCAATGTCTCCACTCTTCAAAAGCCCACTTCATGGCCAAAATCCCGATTACCCCTCATAATTACTTCAGTTGGAGAAAATTTTCGAGAGAAAAAGGAAACAAGGGTTACTTTTAGAGGTCTCTGGATCTCTTTGGGACAAAACGGACCGCCCCAATTTCAGAGGCATCAACCTCCCCTGAAACAAAAAAAACATTAGGCGCCGTGACAGGAGCAGAAGTGAATTCTGTTAAGTTCCTGAAACGCAAAACGCCTCAGGAGGCCATTCACCACTCAAACCCTTCTTTGCAAATGTCAATGGTTTAACAAATAACAAGAAATTTCCAATTAATTTAAGATAAAAATTGGCAAAACCCAGAACCAGAGGCCTTTAATGAATAGGTTGGACCCAATCCAGTGGCCTAACCTTGACCGGGTCCATTCAAAACAGATGGGGGAGAAATTAATCCCAGAAATTAGATCCTTGTCCGCCAAACAGACACTTTGAGCCCTTCAATACAGACATTCTCTCTCAAAATCGGAAACATCCAAAACATGTTTCCAGAAGTCCCAATCTTGAAAAAATCAAGATTCATCCAAATAAACAATCAGAAATTTATCCACAAAATCCCTGAAAACATTCATGAAGGACTGGAGAGGAAGGGTTTAGTGACCCAAAGGGCATCACTAGGTAATCAAAATGCCCCTCTGGGGTATTAAATGCCGTCTTCCATTCATCCCGTCTTAATGCGAATAAGGTTTATATCCCCCCTGAGGTCAACTTGGAAAACCAAGTAGCACTTTTCACCCTGGAAAACGGTCAGAAATTAAGGGTAAGGATTTATATTTCACAGTGATTTGTTCAAGAGACGAAAATCAATACCGGCCTAATGAACCATCCTTTTTGGCCACAAAGAAAAAACCGCCCTAAGGGTGAAGAGGTGTTATATGACCCTTCCCAATGCTCCTTGAATAAGACCACATAGCATCATGTTTAGGTCAGACGTTAAAAAGGGACCTTTAGGGAATTTACTAAAGGCACTAATTCAATAGCGCTCATACTCCTAGGGGGGGCAAGGATCAGATTTACTTTCGTAAAACTCAAAAAAACATCAAAAAGAAGGCATCCTACCTGGGGGGGCAAAAAAACAGGATTTGGCATTAACACATTGGCACCCCAACGTTAAGACCAGTTTCCAGCCAAAACAGGATTATGAACTGCAACCAAGGGAAACCCATACAATAATTCTGCGATTATACGCACCAAAAATTTTGCAACACTCCTGATGACAGGTTCAACCCTCATTATCCCTGAGTAGAAACTGGGTTTATTCTCAGCTAAATGGTTATAATGCCCCTAGGGGAATAGTCTTCCTAGGGGACAAGGAAATCCAAACGTTTGCAAAATCAAAATCCATCAGTTAATAGCGCTCCCAACAACAAAAACCTGGCAGAAAATTGGGGGACAGGAGCAAATCAGGGTAACAGTCAACAAAAAACTTAGTTGAACACTACCCAAACAACGAGGTGCAAAAGTCTTCCCCACTTGGGCGGACTGAAATAGCATGAAGGCTCACCACAGTAAAAACTAACCCATTGCGTTTCGAAATCTGCGCTGTGCCCCAGAAGCCCTCTATCACACGCATGGGTTCGAAGCGGTTCACAAGGCAGCACATTCCACGCAACCTCTCGCTCAGCAAACTCTGTCAATTTGAATCGCTAAAACATGAATCACTGAGACCAGAGGGGACAGGAATCCCACCTAACATCCCCCTTTTCATTCTCTGAAGACCTTCTGCAAAGGCTGCCAAGCATCGTCATTCCATTTGGCAGGACTGCAAACTTTCGGAATCTTGACAGTATAACTCAGCGTCTCAAGCCCTATTTAATGCCAACAAGGCTTTTTAGCTTGATCATGACATTAGGCTATCTACAATAACCCCAAACCTGAAAAAACATACATTACTCAAAACAGTCCCCAGTTCAGGGAAAAAGCCCAACCGAGGACGCCACCAGGAGAGAGATGACTTTTAAAACCCTGTGCTGCTTCCTGAGGGGCTTTGATTTTAAGGCAAAAAACAACTTACAGTTATTTTTTGAAATTCAGAAATTTACTCATCCCCTAAAACAAATCTGGCATGGGAATCCTGGTTCCACAACGGCAACCCTGCAAGATAGGATAGTGTTGAGCATTCCGATACTGCAAATATTGGGTATCGGCCGTATTGGCTTCGGAATTCCATTCCGGTACCGATTTTCGTATTGGATACCGGAATCGGAAGTCATGTCACTTCATGCCGTCGTGGTCTGTCAGGGTCAGCGGCACTACCCGGCAAAGACTCCGGCGGTCACATCCCGGACTGTTAATGGCGCCATCCTCTTCTCCCTGGCGGTCACAGCATTTTCGCGATAAACTGCGTGACTGCTGGGTAATCGCGGCCGTAAAGCATCCGATGACGTCACCGCCGGGGAAGGGGTAAGCACTGTGCGCGCGGATGCAGGCTCGCCTGTCATTCCGATGTAGCGAGTGGTCTCGTGGGACAGTCTTACTATGGGGGTGCGCGGACAGGTGGAACTGTTTTTTTTTTTTTTTTTTTTTTTACAGTCGTTGGCGTCGCAGGAATGAGAAGTAATAAAGAAATAAAAACTGGTTTCCCTTTTATTTCATTAAAAGACTTTTTTCTTGCGTGTCTTTTTTTAAACATTTAAAAACTTTGGGTTAAAATGGTCGGTGTTTATTGCGCCCCCATTATTAACCGGGCTTATTGTCACCGTGCAATCAACGGTGAATTAACCCTTATTACCCCCCCCTTGCCACCCACAGGGCAAGTGGGAAAGCCGGGTAAAGTGCCACAATTGGCCATCTTTTGTTGCGCCAAATGTGGGGCGCGTAGCTGGTATTTCAGGGTTGGGGCCAAAAATCCATGGGCCTTGACGTCTTTAATACCCCGCAGCGTCTGCATTTACTTGGCTTTAACAAAAATAGGGGGCCCCTACGCCTTTTTTTTTTAGGGGGACCCCTTTTTTTTGTTAAACCAGCCAAGCTAAGCGACTTTTGGGCCTGGTATTATCACTGGCAAGGTCCTGGATATTGGACCTTACCACTGAAAAACAGGCCTCACGGTTGCTTCCTGGCTGGTTAACAAAAATAGGGGGGGCCCCACCCAATTTTTTTCGAGGGATCCCCTTTTTTGTTAATCACCAAGAATGCGACGCTGTGGCCTGGTATTATCAGGCTGGCAAGGTCCGGATTTGGCTCCTTAACAGCCTGAAAATCCAGGCCTCAGCGGTCTGCTTCACTGGCTGTTAACAAAAATAGGGGACCCACGCCATTTTTTTTTCGAAGGGAACCCCATTTTTTTGTTAATCAGTTCCCTCTGACATCACTGATTGTGTCCCTGGCTGACCTGAAGTGAAAGTGGAAAGCAATCAATTAAGCTTTCACTTAAGGGCCCGTCTCACATAGCGATATCGCTACCGAGATCGCTGCGAGTCACTAGTTTTGTGACGCAGCAGCGAGCTCAACCAGCGATATCCTGTGTGTGGACATTCAGCGACGATCACCCCCCTGCCGGTTATCGCTGATCGTCGCTGAAATGTCAGGACCTTTTTTTGATCGTGGTTTCCCGCTGGACAGGCACCATCGCTGCTGTGACAGGCGGGAGACCAGCGATCCGCTGGTAACCAAGGTACACAGGGGTTTCCAGGCGGGGCTGTGCCTAGAAAACCCGCTGTGTACCTTGATACCAGCGCCCTGATGCAGGGAGTGGTATCCATGGTACACAGCGGGTTTCCAAGCACCGCGCAGCGCTTGGAAACCCGCTGTGATACCTTGGTTACCAGCTCCCTGCATCAGGGCGCTGGTATCCAACGTACACTCGGGTAACTAAAGGCTGGGTCTCACATAACGTACAACCAGCGATCCCGACAACGATATGCACTTGTCAGGATCGCTGGTGTATCGCTACATGATCGCTGCTGAGCAGCCAAACAGGCAGCTCAGGCAGCGATCTGGCACAGCGACACTGCGGGTAACATCGCTTAGTTACCCGCAGTTACCTTGGATACCAGCGCCCTGATGCAGGGAGCTGGTATCCAAGGTACACAGCGGGTTTCCAAGCGCTGCGCGGTGCCTGGAAACCCGCTGTGTACCTTGGATACCAGCTCCCCTGCATCAGGGCGCTGGTATCCAAGGTACAAAGCGGGTTTCTAGGCCGCCCCGCGCCTGAAACCCCGTGTGTACCTTGTTACCAGAGAATCGCTGGTCTCCCGCCTGTCACACGCAGCGATGCGTGCCTGTCAGCGGAAAACCAGCGATCAAAAAAAGGTCCTGACATTTCAGCGACGATCAGCGATACCCGGCAGGGGGCTGATCGTCGCTGAATGTCACCACAGCGATATCGCTGGTGAGCTCGCTGTGCGTCACAAAACTAGTGACCCGCAGCGATCTCGGTAGCGATATCGCTATGTGAGACGCCCTTAAGCGATGTTACCCGCATGTTGTCGCTGTCCCAGATCGCGTGCCTGAGCTGCCTATTTGGCAGCTCGCAACGATCATGTAGCGTACACCAGCGATCCTGACAAGTGCATATCGTTGTCGGATCGCTGGTGTATCGTTATGTGAGACCCAGCCTTTACTCTCCTGTCAGCCAGGAGAGGAACTCATTCATTGGGGTTTATGTGAGGCTGCAGCATTAGCTGCGGTCCCGCAGTAAACATTAACCCTTTCTGAAGGATTACACCGTGGACCTGACTGTGCATGGGATAGGTAAGAATAATTTTGCTTTTTTATTTATTTTTATTACGGAAATGTTTTTGCAGTAAAATAAAGATGGTCAAAAACATGTGTCTTTATTTCATTAAAATGATTTTTAATTAAAGTGTGTGTGTTTTATTTTTATTTCATGCAATAGGTTAATAATTGATAGTTGTCTAATTGACAGCTCTCAATTTATTAACCTGGCTTAAGGTCACCTTTCAATAGCAAGGTGGCTTTAACCCCATATTAACCCATTCGCCACCGCTTACAGGGCAATGGGAAGAATGGCAAAGTGCCAGAAAGGGCGAATCTAATTATAGATTGTCTTTCCTGGGGTGTCTGGGGGCAGATGTTAGTAGCCGGGGGGGCAAAAATAATGGTCCCTCTCTGGGCTATTATTATCTTCCCCACTCACTGGCTTTGTCTGTCTGGTTGCGAAATAGGGCGGGGAGCCCACGCATTTTTTTTTTCAGCAATTTTACACCTCATATATATATATATACATGTCATTGAATTGTGACACATATATATTATATATATATTTATAGTTCATACACTTCTACATGTATAATAGCCGCTAATTCAATTGCCGGCTTTTGTGAAAATGCAGAACCCGACATGAAATGACACTTGGTTTAATAGAGTTAACCATGTCTTTTTCATGTGTTTGATATCTGATTTCACAAACAATTACAGAGTGTAAGTGTGCAAAATTTCAACCTGTAGGGGTTAATTAAAGGTGTAAATTCGTAGCAAAAAGTCCGTTTTTTTTTTACAACGATTTACACCTTTAATTAACCCTACAGGTGTGAAATTTTGCACACAGCCACTCATGGTATTGGTTTGTGCAAATCAGATATCAAACTACATGAAAAGACTGGTTAACTCTATGTAAACCAAGTGTCATTTCATGTCGGGTGCTTCTGTCTTTTCACAAAAGCCGGGCTTTACCCGGCAATTGAATCAGAGGCTATTTTACTATGTAGAAGTGTATAAACTATAAATATATGTATATATATATATGTCACAATGAACATGTATATTAAATATATATGTATTCTATGTGTGTATATTTAGTGTTTACAAGGAAAGAATGGGTTTTTTTAGTTACGATATTTTGTTCCATAGACTTACATTGGATTTCCGGTATCGGTATCGGGTATCGCCGATATTTTAATGGTATCGGCGATACCATTCCGATTCCGATACTTTTGGATATCGGAAAGTATCGCTCAACTCTAATAGGTAGCAATACTCCGAACTTCAGTGGCATGCTGATCCATATGGCCAGACAACTGTGCAAACTCCATTGAGAGAAAAAAAAATCCTCCTCAGCACCCAGAGATACCGAGGGAAAAAAAAAAAAATCTCTGACAACTCTGACAATCTTCTTTCTTTCACACTATTTTTCCTTTCTGTGAGTATCATATAATTATCATTTTAGGCCGGTGATACTGTTATGATTTGGTACACAACACCTAAACAATTGACCCATGTAGAGAAAAAAGATTTTTTAATGCTAAACAAAACACCAAAAAAGAAAAACTCTACAAAAAAAGGAACTCAGAAAAAAATAATATTCAAAAATGCAAAACTTTATTAAAGATAAAAGTGGTAAAATCGGGAAAAAACCAACACACAATACAGACAAATAGGTGGAGCACCTGAGGCAAGGCAAAGAGTGATAGGAGTAACAAGACATGAGGAATGCATGTATACATAAGTGATACCCCTAGTACAGGTAAAAACAGATGTGACCATATGAGGAGTGCATATAGTATAAGACACTACAAATAAAAATCTGGAAATAACAGGAAGTAACTAAATCCTCCAGAAAAAATTAGTAAATAGTTGTACCGGTAATACCACCTCAAAATAGTGGTTGGCATAGATACTGGAGGAAAAACAGCCGGCCTGAGCATATGCAAAGTCATAGGCAAGCCATAACAACAAAGGTATAAAGAAAATATATACAAAGGTAGCACACTTCATGCTAAAAATATATATAACACATAGTTACCTATCACCTCAGGTGTCCACCACACCCGACGCGCGTTTCGCAAAGAAATGCTTCGTCCAGGGGTGGAAAAGACGCTGGTTTGGTGACTATTTATATGGTGATTGGCCAATCACAGAAAAAAACTGTGTTAAATTTCTCAGGCATGCGCAAAAGGGTAATGCCCATTAATATCACAAGTTGTCATAACAATAATACTACCATCTATTAACTATCAGAACAATTAACCAATGCGGTGCGTTGGTATATTAAAGAAACATGGTGAGCAAAAGGCAATGTCCATATGTAATCACAGCAGCGATGTCCATAAACATATCGGAGCATTCCTAGAGGAGATCAGTTATATACATATCCTGGAAAAGACCACCAAGATGTTGTCAGCAGCGGAGGACCAAAAGCGGAGTTTGTATTCCATATGTAATCACCGCAGCAATAACCATGTAAACATGGGTGCGTTCCTGAAGGGAGCCGATCATGTGATCATCCTGGGAACGCCCATCAAAGCGTTGTCAACAACAACGGGGGCAGAACGGAAGTGTGCATCTGGAAATGAGGTCACAAAACCCATAAGGCATCAGGGGAGTGTCATGGTAACAGTAACCAGGGCATCAGGGAGAATATTCGTGACCATCGATAACAAGACACTGAGGCACCCGATTCCATCGGTAAGACAGATAACTGTATAATCGCTCAAAAAAAGGAAGGACCACAGATGGTTAATACAGAAGAAGACTATATTACAACCGCTAGAAAATACATATAAATTTTGGGAGTAGATTTAATAATATCAAAAAAGTTAGAATGGTGAGCATAACAAGTAAACAAACAAAAGCTCAATTTAACAGTATCACAATAGATAATGAGCAGATTTTTTTGAAAAGAAAGAGAGACGAATACAGAGAAACTGTGAATTGAGCACAGAAAAAACAATTTTATCTGTAACAAAAATAGAAAACAAAAAATTAAAAATAATTAAAACCAACAGCTAAAAAGGAATACAGCTCAGAATGGCTCATAATTGAAAAAACGTAAGTAGATATGAATATGCATGTACATATATGAAAAGTCTATACCCCACGCAAAGCTATCTCAAAAAGGGCTTATAACTGTTGTAATCATTAAGGCCCAACGGTGATACAGTGTTAAGTGTGTAATCCATTTATGTTGGCATGACGACTAGGGAATTTAGGGGACGTGTCAAAAGACACATTAGAGATATCGAAGATGCCAAGGAGGTAGAAGACACAACCTCCCTTAAACCCATACCACGTCATTTTTCGACATGCCCATAACAGTGATCCATCCTCTTGAGGTTTAAGGTTTTGATAGGGTCTTTATTGGACCCCCGTGGTGGTAATTGGAAACAACTCCTGGCACAGAAGGAAACTAAATGGATCTACACATGATGTTATGATTTGGTAACTGAGAGAGCAGGCCAAAAAAGGCAATACACCAGAGAGGTTGGAATCTATTGGATTGCAGTACCCTGACCCAACCACCACAACTAAAGGCAGCCGTGGAGCGTACCTACGTTGTCCTAGACGCCTTGTCACAGCCTGAGAAGCTAACTTCACCTAAAGATAGAAAGAGAAAACTATCTGCCCCGGAGCAGATCCCCAAAGAACATAGGAAGCCCCCAAACATGTAAAAGGCGGTTAGACAAGAGGAAATACAGACACAGACAGAAATATATGAGCAAACGTTGGGGCCCAATCTTCCTAGAAAGAAAAGGGATAGGAAGGTCACTTACTGCAATCCAAAAAAACCCTAAAAAATACCAAACACACTAATTGCAAAAACACCTGAGATCACACGACCTCTACCACCTAAATTAGTTTTTCTGGTGTAACAAAACTAAGCCACAGCCACAGAAAAAACTGGAAAAGGCAAATGAACAAACTACTGGGTGAACTAAACTGAGAGGAGCACAAGCCCCCGGAGGGGACCTGGCAGACCCCCACAGTATGCAGGACAAAATGCAAAAAGCAAGCACAAAAAACTAAAAGAAGAAAATGTCTTATCTGTTAGCAGAAGATGCAGGCATGAAACAGCAAGCTTCAAAGTGAACCAGGAACAAAAGTTGAGAACCAGAACAATTGATCACCGGCAACCCTGATGGGAGGGAACCTCCCTTATATAAGACCAGTCAGTAAAACCTGATCGCCAATCTTCACAATCTTCATTGAATAGTTCAGTACTGTTTGTAACACCAGAGGGGCTTCTGCTCAGAATTCATTTCTAGCACATTCACAACAGCATCCGCCTTAACATCTTAGTGCCCGGAAGAAAAAAACCACAAAATTAAAACGTGTGAAAAACAAGCCCACCTGGCCTGTCTAGATTAAGTCGCTTGGCTGATTCGAGATAAAACCAGGTTCTTATGTACCGTGAGGGCCACCACCTGATGTTTGGCTCCTTCCAGCCAATGTCTCCACTCTTCAAAGGCCCACTTCATGACCAATAACTCCCGATTACCCAACATAATTACGTTCAGTTGGAGAACATTTTTGAGAGAAAAAGGCACAAGGGTTACTCTTAGAGGTCTCTGGATCCCTTTGGGACAAAACGGCACCTGCTCCAATCTCAGAGGCATCAACCTCCACCTGAAACGGCAGAGAAACATCAGGCTGCCGTAGAACAGGAGCAGAAATGAATCTCTGCTTAAGTTCCTGAAACGCAGAAACTGCCTCAGTACGCCAGTTCACCATATCGGAACCCTTTTTAGTCAAATCATTCAATGGTTTAACAATACCAGAGAAATTACCAATAAATTTACGATAAAAATTGGCAAAACCCAAAATCTCTTTAGAGCCTTCAATGAAGTAGGTTGAACCCAATCACAGATGGCCTGAACCATTTCAATAACAGACGGAGAAAAAATGAATCCCAGAAATTAGACCTTTTGTACGCCAAAAAGACACTTTGATCCCTTCACATACAGTGCATTCTCTCTCAAAATCTGGAACACAGTCCGAACATGTTTCACATGAGAGTCCCAGTCATTGGAAAAAATCAAGATATCATCCAAATAAAACGATCAGAAATTTATCCACAAAATCCCTGAAAATATCATTCATAAAGGATTGGAAGACGGAAGGGGCATGAGTAAGCCCAAAATGCATCACTAGGTACTCAAAATGCCCCTCTGGGGTTTTAAACGCCATCTTCCATTCATCCCCATGCTTAAAGCGAATAAGGTTATATGCCCCCCTGAGGTCAAGCTTGGTAAACCAACTAGCACTTTTCACTCTGGAAAATAGGTCAGAAATCAAGGGTAACGGATATTGATATTTAACAGTGATCTTATTCAGGAGGCGATCATCAATACACGGCCTCAATGAACCATCCGTTTTGGCCACAAAGAAAAAACCGGCGCCCAAGGGTGAAGAGAATGGTCTGATATGACCCTTCTCCAAAGATTCCTTGATATAAGATCGCATAGCCTTTACATTTTCTGACAGATCCTTCCGAAAAAGGGCTGCCAAAGCATCATTCCATTTGGTCAGGACTGCCCATTTTCGAAATTTCTGACAGTACAGCTCAGCGTCTTCACGACCCTGATTTAATGCCAACAAGGTCTTTTCAGCTTGATCAGTGACATTAGGTTCATCGTACAATAACCCCAGAGCCTAAAAAAATACATCAACATCATTCAAAACAGGATCCCCAGGTGTCAGGGAAAAAGCCCAATCCTGAGGGTCACCGCACAGCAGAGAGATGACAATTTGAACCTGCTGTGCTGCGTTCCCTGAGGACTTAGTTTTTAAGGCAAGAAACAACTTACAGTTATTTTTGAAATTCAGAAATTTAGACCGATCCCCCAAAAAATTAATCTGGTATGGGGATCTTAGGTTCCACAACTGGCAACCTAGCAAGACAGGTAGCAATACTCCGAACCTCAGAGGCAAGCTGCTCCACACGGCCAGACAACTGTGCAAACTCCATTGAGAGAAAAAAAATTCCTCCTCAGCACCCAGAGAAAAAGAGGGAAAAAATGCAACAAAGAGAGGAAAAAAAAAAATTCTGACAACTCCCTTTTTTTTTCCCTTTTTACTATTTTTCACTTCTGTGAGTACCATATAATTTTCAGTTTGGCCAGTAATAATGTAATGTTTCGGTAGCTGAGGAGAAATTGCAAAAAATAGCCAAAGTAGTAATACACCAGAGAGGCTGGAAACTATTGGATTACAGTACACTAAACTAACCGCCACACTAGAAGTAGCCGTGGAGCGTACCTACGGTGATCCTAGACGCCTCGTCACAACCGGAGAGATAACTACACCTAGCTTTCATCTTTCTGCCCTGGAGCAGAATCCCCATAGAAATAGGAAGCCCCCAACATGCAATGGCGGTTAGACCAGAAGATAACACGGACACAGACAGAAAAAAGAATGAGCAAACGCTGGGGCCCAATCTGCCTAGATAGAAAAGTATAGGAAAGAATTCTGACTGCAACCAAAAAAACCCTGACAAAATACCAACACTTCTGATTAACAAAAACCCTGAGATCACACGATCTCTACCACCTAAATCAGATCTCTGGTGTTACTCACAACAACTCAGCAAATAAAAAATGACAACGGAACAAAGCAAAAGTGCAAACACAATGACCACAATTGCAGAGCCAGATGCCAAAAGGGGACCAGGCTGTAATCCACTGCAAGCAGCAAACCAGCAGTGAAAATCCAACAGAGGAAAAAAAACAACAAAACACTTATCTGAATGAGAGCAGGAAAGCAAGCTGTGCTCCAAGCAAGACCAGGAGGAACAATTGATTACCGGCAAGGCTGATGGGAACTCAGGTCACTATATCATGCCATTCAGAGCCAGCTGAAGGCCATTCAGTAATTAGTTTATTACCCTCAGCAACCACCGGAGGGAGCCCCAGCTCAGAAGTCGCCTCCAAAGTATTCACAACACTCCTCCCTGTTTCTTCCAAGGCGAGAATGGAGATATTGGGGTGCATATGACTTGGTAGCAGGGCAGGCCTTGCAGTCAATGCATAAGAAAAACAGAATGGGAGTACAAAATGAATAACGTGAAGTGGATTTTCCTGGGCCCATCCAGTACCTGGGTTAAAAGGTTATTGGGGTGCATATGACTTGGTAGCAGGGCAGGCCTTGCATTGCAATGCAACATATTTTTTTTTAAGTGAATGCCCATCCTGGGACATCTCCTGAAAGGGAAATTGGGGTGCGTTGTAATTCTTGGCAGCCCATCCACTCACTGCATAGGCTATACCAGCTTCGGACACCCACTGTTTAATAATGGCCCTTTAAGCAGATTAATGCTCCCTGATGCCCCTGTAAAATAGGCTCTGTGATTTTAAGAGTCCCTCCTTCATAAATGAAACAAGATATGTCTGCTTATGAGTCACACACCACATGGCCAGCTAGGGTTGGTAAATGTTATTATGACATTTCCCAGTGAATGCATTTGTTTTGGTTGAAAGCAATGTTAAAGTTGAAAAATGCTTCAAAACACTGCGTCTGAACATAGCCCAAGTGGTGGAGGAACATTTTGGTCTGGGGTTATTTATTTTGCCTTATATACAAGTCATTAACCTGGTAAGGATGTACCTTAACATATTTCCCAGCAAAATCCGTTTTGGTTTCGTTTTGGTATGTTTTTTGGTGCATGGTAAAAATGGTATGAAACTCTGACAACATTGTTTAAAGCTGTGAACTAGGAGTCAGGAATGCTTCCTGGGGCGATCCCTCCCCATGATGTCACCGTGTCATATGAGCAGTGTTTCCAGCATTTTCAGACATTTTTAGACCTTAAAAGGACCCCCGGCGGGAATCGCGGTAAAAATGCTTGGGTCTCCCATAGACTTACGTTGGGCTCGTTGTTCTGTCCGAGTACCCGAGTATTCCAATTTGCTCAACCCAAGCAACGAGCACCCGAGCATTTTAGTGCTCCCCATCACTAATTTTGACCATTTTTCTTTGTCAGAAAAAAAGTACAACATTTTTTGCTTGGAAATTCGGAGACATGTTGTCAGTAGTTTATAGAATAATAGAACAATTTACATTTTACTCAAAAATATACCTATAAAGAGAAAAATCAGACAAACTGAACATTTGAAAGTGGTCTCTTAATTTTTGCCAGAGCTGTATATAAACGGTAAAGAGAAAAAAAATCAAAATGCTACAACTCTGTGCTTTTGATCGCCACAACTCCACAATAAATGCATTAAGTATCGTGTCTACCCCAAAAAGTATCAATAACAGCATTAAATCACCACGCAAAAAAAATGCTCTCACAAAGCTTCATTGACCAAAAAATAAAAATTTAAAAGGGTTTTGAAAAACGGCGACTCAAGTTGTTTTTTTATGAATTTCTAATTTTTTTTCCATCACTTAAATAAAAATAAATGCAAGTTTAGTATTGTAATTCTACTGATCTGGTCAATCATATTTCAAGGCAATTTTTACTGTACAATGAATGCCAAAAAAACAAAATCTAATAAACAATTGTGGAGTTGCCCTTTTTTCTCAGCTTCCCTATACTTGGATTTTTTTTCCTATTTTCCAGTAATTCATATATTAAATGGGTAGTGTAATTAATAAGTACAACTAGCACCACTTAAAACTAGCCCTCACATTGCTTTGGCAGTGGAAAAATAAATAACATTATGATGCAAAGTAAAAATGAAAGCGCCAAATAGAAAAATACTTGGTTATTAAGGAGTTAAGGACTCCACCATTACAGTAAACAATTAGATTCTTCACAGCACTAAATCTAAGAGAGTGTAAGCACATTTCCTAGGAAACCGGCCACCTTTCATTCACGCAGAGGTGTCCAGTAATCTTGAGAACACGCAGTAAACTATAGAATTAAAAATCTGTCTGTGAGAACAGAGAGAATTTTTAATAAGAGTTCATTTGTAATGTTGCTTGTATTTGTAAGAAATTTGTCATTTTACCCATTAACAAGATGAGGCAACCCTTTCAACCCTTTCACTACCAGGTTTTTTTTTTATTTTTACTTTTTGTGCCTCTGGTAGCAAGGAAATTTTTTTCACTTTTGATGTTTACTAATAAACTTCAATTACATAATAAATACGTGATATTAAACCATCATACGTATATTTTTTAAAATTTAGACACCAGCAAAATGCTCTTCAGCACTTCATATACTTTTGTGAAAAATGTCTAAGAAATTATATATGTGCAGATAAGTGTGACTCAAACAGAAAATTAGGTAAGACACATCTCTTAAAAAAAAGTCCATGTGCACAGTCCATTCACATCACGTAAACCTATGTCTACATTTCATAAATATTTATGAAATCATCAGATTTTTTTGCCCCAAATTGTGAACTGTTAACACTCATTTATTGCCTTTCACCAGTCCCAGCATTGAACCCCCTATTCCTCAAACACAAGTATTGTATTTTAAGAAGCTACTCATGGAATTAAAGTAAGGCTAAGATCACTTTTCCATAAATCTAATTTTTCTGTTACCTGTGTCTCACTCAGGGCAATATCTGACTGGCCTGATCTACCCGGGTGCTTTGTCTCTCCCGTCAGACCCACACACGTCTCTCCACACAGCTCTCTTGTCACCCGTCTCACTGTCTTTCCCCGTGCAGCGCACCTCTGCTTCTATTTGCATCAGTAATGTTAGAGTATGTTTCCACGTGGCATATTTGGTAAGTATTTGCTGCGGATTGGACATGCGTACAGCCGCAGCGTTCAATCTGCAGCCTCCAGATGTAACAGCATAGTGGAGGGGATTTTATGAAATCCCGTCTCCACTATGTGTGCAGGGCCGCATCTGGCGGCCCTGCATAACCGGACATGCAGCACGTCTTTATAGACCGCCGCATGTCTATTTATCTTGTGGAGACGCTCCGTCTCCACAAGATAAGTAACACAGTCTATGGATAGGATGTGGTGATTCAATGAACACATGCGGAATCACCATGCGTACAGAAGCTGGCAGAGCTTTGGGCGGAGCCAGGTATCCGCTGCATCCAAAGCGCTGCCAGCACGCAGAATGGAAACATACCCTAAGTGATCCATTTTCTGCACAATAAAATATTTTCCTTTATTTGGCATTTCAGTAACACAGTTTGGGTAATAGTTACCCTTCATCAGTCTGTATGTATAGAATACATATCATACATATATGGTTGAAATACCCTTAAAGCAATAAAGTTCCTAATATGCATATAAAGGGAGAGGTGTTATGCAAATATAGTATTTAAAATTTCATTATACTCATTACATTGCATTATATATAATCGATAGCAGCAGTTAGTTTATACACCTATTAAGAATGTGTACTGTAAATAAAATTATATAGCACTTCCCCCAAAAAGTAGTAGAGATGGGATAATACTGGATATATTAGTGTAAGGGTGGAGGGTCCAAAATGTATTACAGAAGGTGGTGTCCTCTTTTTATGATTTTTTCCATGACTATATAAGCAGCAACCAAAAATGACAACTTGTTCAGAATGTGTCATGCCAATGACAAAGTCATCTGTACTGTTGCGCTCTGTATACTTAGTCAGCAGCATGTGGTTTGCCTTAATGAAGCTGTTGCTTACTTGACACTGGGTGCACTGCAAGTAGAAGCAGCATGTGCCGACGCTCAGTGTAGCTTCTCAAAGGAGCTGCTTCTGCATTACACCTTGGAGGGCCTGAAATGTTGTGTTCCTATAGAAATTGACATCCACCCTATGGCTCACAGCACACTAAGCAACCAATGGTAATGTACAATCCATAATTCAGTTCCTTTGAACCTTGTCGAAAGACAAAAAGTCAAGTCGGTTTTGTTCACTAGCCAGTTATAATCCAGTTTGATTGCCTCAGCTAAGTTCTACTAAATATGCTGAGTATGTACTTGCACTCTGACTATTGGCTAACCCTGGAATTTTTCTGTATCCTGTTTTTCTATACCAGGATTATATACAGTACAGACCAAAGCCACCTTTTGCTTTGATTACTGCTTTGCACGCAGAAAAGGTGAACGGATGGATTCTACATGCCTGGTTCCCACCGTGAAGCATGGAGGAGGTGGTGTGGGGGTGCTTTGCTGGTGACACTGTTGGGAATTTATTAAAAATTGAAGGCATAGTGAACCAGAATGGCTACTACAGCATCTTGCAGCAGCATGCTATTCTATCCGGTTTGCGTTTAGTTGGACCAACATTTATTTTTCAACAGGACAATGAACCCAAACACACCTCCAGACTGTGTAAGGGCTATTTGACCAAGAAGGAGAGTGTTGGGGTGCTACGCCAGATTACCTGGCCTCCACAGTCACCAGACCTGAACCCAATCGAGATGGTTTGGGGTGAGCTGGACCGCTCACCGCTTCAATTTTGAATAAATCCCCAACAGTGTCACCAGCAAAGCACCCCCACACCATCACACCACCTCCTCCATGCTTCACGGTGGGTACTAGGCATGTAGAGTCCAGTCGTTCACCTTTTCTGCGTGCAAAGCAGAAATCAAAGCAAAAGGTGGCTACTTTGAAGAACCTAGAATATAAGACATATTTTCAGTTGTTTCACACTTTTTTGTAAAGTGTAATATATAATTCCACATGTGTTAATTCATAATTTTGATGCCTTCAGTGTGATTCTACGATTTTCATCGTCATGAAAATACAGAAAATTCTTTGAATGAGAAGGTGTGTCCAAACTTTTGGTCTGTACTGTACGTGACCTACTTCAGGCTTTGCTGCTGACTTTCCCTATGATCACCACTACAATTTGTAGTGCTACTCTATTGGCTCTTATCATGTTCTACAGACTTTGTTGACCATGCTCTATTCCAATGTCCTCTTGTGGCTGCATTGTCCAGTTGACAAAAATTTTAATTGACGTTTGGAGAACTTGAGAGATATTCACAGAACCCCACAACAGTCAGTGTCCACCCGTGTACCAGCTCTATAATATGTTCATGCTCAAAACAACAGATTGGTTACAATATGGACGATCTCTATAATAACTGTCCCAGTTCTTGCCCCCTCTTTCTGCTTCAGCTGATGGGCAGTGCCATGCCTTTCTTGCAGATGAGTGACAATGACAGTCCTTTTAAATTCCTGGGACATTTAAGGCTGCTAAATCTTTAGATTTATAGCCATAGTCCTTGCACCTGTTGTGTCTCTTGATTTACCCTGTTTTCAGCTTGTATTTTGACAGAATAGGCAGGGTAAGGGGTGACGGTAGATCAGAATAAAAGTAATATGACTTAACAGATGATGATCCTCCAGCATGCGGTGTCGCAGGGTTCCAACAGTGGCACCGGCAATGGCGGCGCTGAGCGTCTCGATGAAGTCTCTGACAGGCGGGGATCCAACGGTGGTGCCGACAGCAACGGCACATGTCATCCTGTCGGGGTCTCTGAGGTAAGGGCAAGATTCCTGTGCTCAAAAGTATCTAGCATGTTACTTAGTCCAGTGGAGGGAACTGAAGGATGAATCCTTGCCCGCGGTATGTCCGGGAGTCTGCTCACAAGGTTCAGGCCTGATTGTCTGTCTAACTGCGCATGGTGCGCGTGTCACAGTCACAGCTTGCTGGTGAGTGACACTAATAGCTGGGATGGATGATGGAGCAGGGGCACACTGTCGTCTAGCTTCAACAGGTTTCTTACTCAGGGCAATGTCTTATAGGCAGGGCCATATTTATCATTGGGCGCTCGTGGGCACTTGCCTAGGGTGGCAGGATGCTGGGGGGCGGCACCTGTACTTTCCACCCACAGCCTGCACTGAGGAGATGGGTGCTGCTGCCAGACATGGAGGGTTCTCTGGTGACTGGATGTGGCATTTATATTTCTGACTTCACATCATGTTTTACCTACATTTTCAGTAAAAAAAACACTTTAATCTCCTAACATTGTCACAGAATTAACCATTAAAGGGAACATGTCACCTCCTTTTTCGGATATAAGCTGCAGCCACAGCCTTTAGGGTCTTATCTACAGCATTCTGGAATTCTGTAGATAAGCCCCCCGATCCGACCAGAAAGATAAGAAAAACAAGTTATATTATACTGACCAGGGGGCGGTCCGGTCCGATGGGCATCGCAGGTCCGGGTCCAGCGCCCCCATCTTCATGTGATGTCGTCATCCTGCTTGCTTCATGCCGCGGCGCCTGCACACTGCAGTACTTTGCTCTGCCCTCAACAGGGCAGAGGAGTGCGCCTGTGCAGGATCCGCGACAGAAACAAGGAGGATGACGATATCGAATGAAGATGAGAGCGCCGAATCCGGACCTGTAATGCCCATCGGACTGGATGGCATCGGACCGCCCCCCCAGGTCAGTATAATATAACTTGTTTTTCTTATCTTTCAGGTGACATCGCTGGCTTATCTACAGCATTCGAGAATGCTGTAGATAAGACCCTAAAGGCGGTGGCCGCATCTTATATCTAAAAAAGGAGTGTAATTGCAAAAAAAGTGCAATCCCACACTTGTTTTTTGGGGTTTTTTTTCACCATGTTCACTATATCGTTAGGGATGAGCTAGCAAGGTGCAGGGACAGCTAGTGATGGCTACTTGTGGACATGTGCGGCACTTGCGGTTTTGCACTTGCGGTGAGACAAAAAAACACTGCTAACAGCGTTTTTTTTTTCCGTTGCTGCAAGAACCGAATTTGCCGGATTGTGGCAAAGCCACAAGTGCTGCACATGTCTGCAAGTCCCATATGGAATGAATGAGGCTGAATGCAGTGTTGCCGTAAGTGATCCGTTACGTGGCAGATGCGGAAAAACTGCCGGATTTTAAACTAATGGCAAAAATCGCTGATGTGAAAGTAGCCTAAGCCACTGCCGACATGTCTGCATTAGTCATACTCACCAAAGGGGAAGGCAGCACTAAAAGTGCCTAGGGCAGCACAAACTCTAAATACGGCCCTGCTTACGGGCCTTATCTACATGGGTGCTTTTGTCTCTCCCGTCAGACCCGAACACGTCTCTCCACACAGCTCCCTTGTCACTAGTGTTGAGCGATACGATACCGCAAGTATCGGGTATCGGCCGATATTAGCTCTATCGGACTTTCGATACTTAGTTCCGATATTTTCGTCTTATCGGATACCGGAATCGGAATTGTCACTGTCACTGTCATTGTCCGTCGGTCGGGTCTGTCAGGAGTCAGCGGCACTTACCTGGCAGAAGATCTCCGGCGGTCACGGGCTGGACTGCTTGATGGCCGCCATCATCTTTCCCTGCGGTCACATGCAGTTTCTCGCGATAACTGCAGTGACTGCTGGGTAATCCCGGCCGTAAAGCAGTCAGTCCGATGACGTCACCGCCGGGGAAGCAGGTAATCAGCTGTGCTGCGTCGAGATGACAGGCTCTGCCTGTCATTGCGATGTAGCAGAGCTGGATCGTCGTGGGACTGTCGTTACTATGGACTGCGTCGGACAGGTGGTATACTGTTGGTTTGTTTTTTTTCTTTTTTTACAGGAGATCGATGGCGTCGCAGGAATGAGTGTATAATACAATTAATGAAAACTGTGTTGTCTCTTTTATTTCATTAAAATACTTTTTTCTTGCTGTGTCTTTTTTTTTATACATTTAAAAACTTTGGGATTAATAATGGATCGGTGTCTTATTGACACCTCTCCATTATTAACCGGGCTTATTCTCACCGTGCAATCAACGGTGACATTAACCCCTTATTACCCCACTTGCCACCACTACAGGGCAGTGGGAAGAGCCGGGTAAAGTGCCACAATTGGCACATCTTTTGATGCGCCAAATGTGGGGCTGCTGTAGCCTGGTATTATCAGGCTGTTGAGGGCCAAAATCCATGGGCCTTGACAGTCTTTTAATACCAGGCCGCAGCAGTCTGCATTTTACTTGGCTGGTTAACAAAAATAGGGGGACCCCTACGCCGTTTTTTTTTTCGAGGGGATCCCCTATTTTTGTTAACCAGCCAAGTTAAGCAGACTGCTGTGGCCTGGTTCTATCAGGCTGGCAAGGTCCATGGATATTGGATCCTTACCAGCCTGAAAAACCAGGCCTCAGCGGTCTGCTTCATCTGGCTGGTTAACAAAAATAGGGGGGACCCCACGCCAAATTTTTTTCGAGGGGATCCCCTATTTTTGTTAACCAGCCAAGATATGCAGACTGCTGTGGCCTGGTATTATCAGGCTGGCAAGCAGGGTCGGACTGAGGCACCGGGACACCGGAGAAACCTACGGTGGGCCCCAACTCCTGCGTGGTGGGCCCTGATTTGAAAGGATAGGGGGCGGTGGCTCCGGGGCCCGCGCTCTGAGGGGGCCCACCCGGAGCTACGATACAGTTACATTCTGCGGCGGAGCAGGAGAATCGCTCTCCCTGCTCTGCCGCCCGGAAGCTATGGGGCCTGAACAGGCGTTGGGGGGGCCCGGTGCCAGCAGTGGGCCCCCCACCCGTCATCGGAGGGTCAGCTGTATCGGCATCCAGCCGATAAAGCTGACCGCATGAAGAGAGAAGGAGCGAGCGCTCCTTCTCTCCCATAATCCCCTCTCAGCGTATGACAGCGGGCGCAATAACATCACCTGCCGGCGCCCGCTGTCAGACGCTGAGAGGGAGAACAGTGAGCAGCACAGGAGCCGGGAGGTGAGTTTTTTTTTTATTTATTTTTTTTAATGGGGGTGCAGTCGAGTCCTGGCTGGAGAAGTCGTCATGTCGGTGTGGGCCAGATGGAAAAGACATGAAAAGTGAACAATTCCATTAGAAAGAACATCAGCGGTAAGTCATTATCTGTACCTGTGCTGTAATCTATTATATGTTCTGTAGGACTGGTATTATTTAACACAGACCACATGGCGGTAATATCAATATTGGTCTTTTTATATATAGATTATTTTGGCCAACAGAGCGGTCATTTGCTGAAGTTCTCTGATGATGGGCCCACTCAGAAGTTTTGCCCCTACTAAACCAAAACCCTAGCTACGCCTATGGCTCTCTCTCTAGTCTTTCTTTCTCGCTCTCTGTTCTTTCCTTCTCGCTCTCTGTTCTTTTTTCTCTCTGTTCTTTCTTTCTCTCTTTTCTTTCTTTCCTCTCTTTCTTTCTCTGTTTGTTCTTTCTCTCTCGCTGCTCTTTCTTTCTTTTCCTCAGTACCAGCCACTGTGCCCTCATTACCAGTCAGTGTGATCAGCAGTGCTAAATGGTTACGTTTGGGGCGAGGATATGGGTGTGATTAGCTGTGAAATGGGTGTTGTCGGGGCGTGGCCTAAAATTTTCAGCGGCGCGCAACACGCGCCGCAGCCTTTAATCCTCTTTCCTGTCTTCCAAGTTTGGGAGGTATGCTGTATGACCTCCCTACAACTTCTGGCCATGCTCCTGATGAGCGCGACGGATGGTCTCGTGAGGGATCTCCTCCCACACCTGGACTAAAGCATCCACCAACTCCTGGACAGTCTGTGGTGCAACGTGGCATGGCCTAAAATTTTCTGCAGCATGCACAGCGTGCCACAGCCTTTGTCCCTCTTTCCCTTATTCAAAGGTTGGGAAGTATGATGTTGGGCCGCAAGAATATATTTTCTCTGGTGGGCCCAAGGTACTCCAGTCTGACGCTGCTGGCAAGGTCCATGTATGTTGGCTCCTTAACAGCCTTAAATACCATGCCTCAGCAGCAGGGGCGTACATATAAATCATGGGGCCCCATAGCAAAAGTCTGAATGTTCCCCACCCCCCCAAAAAAAAAACCCAGAGGCATTGTAAATGTAAAGTGCCAGCACAGTGAGGGAAGTTGAGTCGCACAGAGACAGGGGTTTTGGGGGTACTCGGCACCGATCACGTCGACTTCTATGGGGGATGTCACGAGTAGCACAGCTCTGTCCGTGACCTGGGCGATCACTGGAATGTGGGATATTTCCAGGGGATGATAGAATGTTCGTGTAGTTTGTCGTGACGCCACCTGTAGTACCTGGTCAGGGTGTCCAGCGCTGCTGTGCAGGTCCTCTGGAAGGGATGGTGTAGTGTAGGTAGGTGAAAAGTCTTCTACAGGTAACACGCTATCCTTCCAGGGCAGATAGATGTGAGATAGAGCAATGGTGCAAAGTGATGTAGCAGAGTGGACTATGCGACGTAGTAAGAAAGCAGGAAACACTTCAAGTTAAACGTTGCATAATAAAATTTTTAATAATAACATTACAAAAGTGCAAATAGCATTAGTGCCGAAGTTCGTGGAGACTTCTTAGGACTACCCCCACCGGGGTAACTTCACAGTGTCCTTTACTTGTGCTTGTGGAGGACCCGCTCCAAACCTCCAACTGTGGTCTTGGGTGGGCTGCAAGACTTTCCTTAAGCAGACCTCACTTTCGGCCACACCAAACGGGTTTTTAGTTTCTGAGGTAGTTGAAAATAGTGCCTCCACTGTGATACTGGCAACTGGTTCAGATTGCAAGGGCTGGGATGCCCGCACGGCCTCCTGTACTGGAACGGGTGCCTCCACTGAGATACTGTCAACCGGTTCAGATTGCAAGGGCTGGGATGCCCGCACGGCTTCCTCTTCTGGAACGGGTGCCTCCACTGAGATACTGTCAACCGGTTCAGATTGCAAGGGCTGGGATGCCCGCACGGCCTCCTCTACTGGAACGGGTGCCTCACCTTCCGGTACAGACACTTCAGGGGTAAGAGGGATTGGCGCCGCTCCAATTGTAGTTTTAGGGCCCGCCAGCTCGCTTCCATCCTGGCGACCTCCTCCCGGTGCCGGGCCAGGTCTCTCAGGGTATCCTCCGCTTCTTCCAGCGTAGGAGGGTTTCCAGGCCGGGTGCCAAACGGTGGCTCCGTGGCGATCGGGTCGCTTCCGGGGGGAGAGCTCTGACTCCTCCATCCCTTCCCACTTCTGCTCATGTCCGTTCGCCATCTCTGCCAAGTCACATGTGTCATTAGCATCAGGAGAGGCGCCATCTTTTGTAGGGAGGCGGGACCTTCGCGTTCGTTTCCACCCACTGAGGAGGATGAGGAGGGGAACTCCAGAGCTGTGGGGCACGATCTTACATTGCAGTAACATTTAGAGTGTGCGGACATCGTTTTCGCGCCACGGAGTGAGTGTACGCCCACGAGAGCACGCCCTTATTCTTCACCTGTGCCTCGTGGCGCAGATATGACGGAAAAATGGCAAATACAGTCTATGATGATTTTTGCAATTCTCAAGCAAAAAAACAGTTCAATTAAGGCACACAGGACTCGCTTATAGCGAGCTTCTGAATCCTGTTCGTGACGCCAAAGTTGAGTCGCACAGAGCCACAGGTTTTGGGGGTACTCGGCACCAAGCCCGTCGACTTCTATGGGGGATGTGACGGGTAGCACAGCTATGTCCGTGCCCTGGTCGCTCACTGGAATGTGGGATATTTCCAGGGGATGATAGAATGTTTGTGTAGTTTGTCGTGACGCCACCTGTAGTACCTGGTCAGGGTGACCAGCGCTGCTGTGCAGGTCCTCTGGCAGGGATGGTGTAGTGCATTTAGGTGATAAGTCTTGTACAGGTAAGACGGTATCCTTCCAGGGCAGATAGATGTGAGATAGAGCAATGGTGCAGAGTGATGTAGCAGAGTGGAGTATGCGACGTAGTAAGAAAGCAGGAAAGGAAACAATTCTTACTACAAAGACATGCAGCATAAGGCTGCCTCAACCCCTCCCATCCAACTAGCTACACCCTGTTCTAACCAGCCTGAGCTAGACCATCCCATTGGGTCCGCCTACACTCAGCTGGCATAGTGTACTGTTGAATGCAGTGGTTGGAGTCAATGGGGTGTTTCCTCCTTACCTGAGAGTAAGTTGTCACACCGCTGGGTGCGATGCAACTTCTCTGTGGCGACTGGACCCTCGGGTGCTTCTGTCTTTTCACAAATGCCGGCTTTACCCGGCAATTGAATCAGAGGCTATTTTACTATGTAGAAGTGAATAAACTATAAATATATGTATATATATATATATGTCACAATGACATATATATATATATATATGTATTCTAAGTGTGTATATTTTGTGTTTACAAGGAAAGAAAGTGTTTTTTTAGTTGCGATATTTTGTTCCCATAGACTTACATGGGACTTCCGGTATCGGAATCGGATATCGCCGATATTTAGTGTATCGGCGATACCATTCCGATCCGATATTTTTAGATATCGAGCAGTATCGCTCAACACTAGTGTTGAGCGATACTGCTCGATATCTAAAAATATCGCACACTAGTGTTGAGTAGTGTTGAGCGATACGATAATGTAAATATCGGCTATCGGCCGATATTAGCTCTATCGGCCTTTCGATAATTCGTTTCGATATTTTCGTCTTATCGAATACCGGAATCGGAAGTTCCCATAATTCTTTGCGAGGAAATGTGATTTTAGTCAGCCAATGAGGAATCCTAAGAAGTGTGGGCACATCCTGTACTGCTGCGGTCATGTTAACTAATAGCATGGCTGTGATTGGATGCTGAAATGATGTCAGAATGCACTATAAAAAGCGCCGCCGCCATTTTAGCGTCACTGTGCTGTGAATTCAGTAAGGGACAGAACGCTGCTGTGCTGACTCTGAGGGACAGTTACAGATTGCGATTTAGTGTACTGTGCTGTAGGCAGGCTAGCACCAACCGCTGTGTAAAGCTTCCTTTTGCCTGCAGTGTTGTTTTAACAGCTCTGCAAGGTGTGTGTGAGTGCAGGTGACGCTGCAGTTTGCTCTGCATGCAACGCTGTCTGTAGGCATCTGCACCTGTCACTCACAGACTCTTTTTTTTTTCCTTCAGTGTAATTCTTGCAGCTCCATGCAATTTAACTATTAGTGTGACACGCTTCCATCCGTATCCAATACATTGGTTGCAAACACTATAGAAGTAGACAAAGGAGTAGCCTTTCACAGATTGTGGACAGTTGTGTTTCAGTGTTCACTTCAGTCTGTGTTTTTTATTTTTTCAGTGCACATCACGCTCCAGTTACTTGTTCAAGCACTGCTGCTTGTACTCTGCTGAGCGTGTCTCAGTGCCTCATCCTTTTCATTTCTCTCCAATTGGTTCTGCTCCATTCCATTTAAAATAAATATAATCTATTAGTGTGACGCGCTTCCATCCGTATCCAATACATTGGTTGCAAACACTATAGAAGTAGACAAAGGAGTAGCCTTTCACAGATTGTGGACAGTTGTGTTTCAGTGTTCACTTCAGTCTGTGTTTTTTATTTTTTGAGTGCACATCACGCTCCAGTTACTTGTTCAAGCACTGCTGCTTGTACTCTGCTGAGCGTGTCTCAGTGCCTCATCCTTTTCATTTCTCTCCAATTGGTTCTGCTCCATTCCGTTTAAAATAAATATAATCTATTAGTGTGACGCGCTTCCATCCGTATCCAATACATTGGTTGCAAACACTATAGAAGTAGACAAAGGAGTAGCCTTTCACAGATTGTGGACAGTTGTGTTTCAGTGTTCACTTCAGTCTCTGCGTAATAACCACACTTAGGCCTTATAACTTTTCTGACTTTCTTTATCAATCTACCAAGATGAAGAAGTCAGTGAGTAAGGCATGTGGTCGTGGCCGTGGAGTTTCAGCAGGGAGAGGACGTGGGATTCTGTGTCTGCTGCCGCCCTCAGTGACACAGCATCCACCATTTATCCCCGTGAGCGTTCCTTTATGCGCACTTTGGTAGGAGCTCGGCGTGCCCCCCTGCTGCGGGAAGAACAAATTGAAGCCGTTGTTGGTTGGATGGCAGCCAATGCATCGACTTCAATTCCTTCCACTTCCTCTCAGGAACACAACACTGTTGAGCAACCATCTGTCTGTTCACCGCCTGTCAAATTGCCAAGGCAGTCAGAGAGTTCTGTACAGGAGCCAGCTGAGTCTCTGCTTCTGTTCTCAGAATCTGTTGGCTCGCAAACACGGGCACAGGCAAGCAGCATTCTGCAATTTGAAGAAGAGGGAGTATGCAGTGATGCGCAACAGCTGTGTCTCTCTCAATCTGAAGAGGCGGGTGAGCCAGTGCCGATGGACAGCACACCGCAGAACGCATCTTATGATGATGATGAGACTCAGGTGCCAGGTTTTGTGAAGCATGGTGCTGCCCAGACCATCCAACAGCAGCAGGTGTTGGAAGAGGGTAGTGGAGATGATGAAGTCCGAGACCCAACATGGCGTGAGCAACAGGAAGGTGGTGGGAGCAGCTCTGAGGAAGAGATTGTCCCAACGGTACAAAGAGGAGGGAGAGGTAGGCTGCAGACTCGCTTGCCTGTAGCCTCCAGTTTGGCACCTGTTGGGAGCAGTTCTCTTAGAACTGTCAAAATTGGCGCTCCCATGACTTGCACTGCGTGGTCCTTTTTTGACAGACTTGTACATGATATTTGCTATGTTCAATGCAAGCTGTGTAAGCAAAAAGTTAAAAGAGGTAAAAATAGCAGGAACCTGAATACCACAAATATGTGGACACATGTACGGACAAAGCACGTAGCTGAGTTACAAAGACACACTGGAGATGTAGGCCAACCTACAGCAGCACCTACATCTTTAGGTCATGTTCGAGCCTCTACCTCCAGCTCTCACACACCTGTTTCGGCTTCCTCACAGGATCTCTATGGAAGAACCTCGGTCACTGTTGTCCATAGAGAAACTGTTATTCCACCCACTGCAGCAAGTTCACAGTCATCGTCACACTCCCAGAACAAAAAACAGCCATCGGTAACACAGGCATGGGATAAAAGACGGCCATACTCGGCAAACCATCCACGAGCACAGGCTCTGAATGCTGGCCTTGCAAAACTCCTGTCCCTTGAAATGCTGTCATTCAGGCTGGTGGAGACTGACAGTTTCAGGAACTTTATGGCATTGGCAGTCCCACAATATAATGTGCCAAGCCGATTTTATTTCAGCAGGCAAGTTGTCCCTGCTCTGCAAAAACATGTCGAGGGAAACATTAAACATGCGCTACTAAACGCCGTCAGTAGCAGGGTCCACCTGACCACCGATGCGTGGACCAGTACCCATGGCCAGGGACGATACCTTTCCCTCACTGCCCATTGGGTCAATGTTGTGGAGCCGGGTACAGATCTTGCCAGTGGCGCTGTACGTGTTCTGCCAACTCCAAGGATTGCAGGAATCCAGTCTGTGCACATTGATTCCTCCTCCTACTCCAGTTCCTCAGAATCATCGCTGCACGAGCCGTCACGGTATACCTCCACATGGACCCGTGAACGCTTACCTGTTGCGACCGATATGAGCACAGCCGTGGCCAGACGTCAACAGGCCGTACTGAAATTAATTCCCATGGGGAATCGAAGCCACACAGCGCAGGAGCTCTGGGATGCCATCAAGCAGGAGAGCGATGTGTGGTTTTTGTCAGCTAATCTCCAGCCAGGCTTGGTAGTGTGTGACAATGGCCGAAATCTGGTGGCAGCTCTGGGCCTTGGCAACCTCACTCACATACCATGTCTGGCACATGTGCTGAACTTGGTCGTGCAGAGTTTTTTGAGGGACTATCCGGATCTTGATGCACTGCTGCACAAGGTCCGCCTAGAGTGCGCTCACTTGCGACGTTCCAGCATGGCCAGATCGCGCATTGCAGCTCTGCAAGTCAGATTTCGCCTTCCTGAACATCGCATCATATGTGACGTACCCACCAGGTGGAATTCCACGTTACATATGTTGGAGCGGTTGTGTGAGCAGCAGCCAGCAGTAATGGAGTATCAGCTGCAACAGGCGCAATCAACTCGCAATTTGCGCCGTTCACACTTCACCACTACTGAGTGGGCCTCTATGAAGGACATCTGCGACGTTTTGCGGGCGTTTGATGTCTCAATGCGGATGGCGAGTGCAGATGATGCACTAGTCAGCATGACTGTCCCCCTTATCTGCCTGCTTCAGAAATCACTGAAAGCACTAAAGGAAGAGGTTTTGGAAGAGGTGGAGGATGAGGAGTCACAAATTCAATTACCTTCAGGACAGTCAGCGCAACGTGGTTCCTCACAAAGGGCTGGGCAGGGCTCACTTTGTGAGGAGGATGAGGAGGAGGAGGAGTCAATGGAGGAGGAAGAAATCCCTACAGAGGGAGGTACACAACGCTCTAGTCAGTATGTAGAGCGAGGGTGGGGTGATGCAGAGGAGACAGAGATGACGCCTCTTCCAGAGGAAAGCCTTTGTTGGCCAGTTGGAGTCTGCAGCACATGGTTGATTTCATGCTTCAGTGCCTGAGAAACGACCGCCGCATCGCCCACATTCTCACCACGTCAGATTATTGGGTGTACACCCTCCTAGACCCTCGCTACCGGGACAATTTACAAACCCTCATCACACCGGTGAACCGGGACCGTAAAATGCAGGAGTACCAAGACACACTGGTGCAATCCATACTGTTGTACATTCCAGCCGAGAGAGGTGCTGCTGCTGCTGCTACTGCTTTACAAAGCAGCTCTGTGCGTCGAGGCAGTGTAGACACCTCTACAACAAGAGGGATCAGAAGCAGCGCCTCTGCACAGGGCAAGAACTGTATGTTACAAATGTGGCAAAGTTTTGTGACAGCGCCAGCAAGGTCTACACCATCCGAGACGGCTCCAGTCACCAGGAAGAAACGTTTCCATATGATGGTGACAGACTACTTGGCTTTCCCTCTAAGTGTACTCCCAGATGCCTCTTCCCCTTTCAAATTTTGGGTCTCTAAGTTGGATACATGGCCAGAGCTTAGCCAGTTGTAATACTATTGTAGGAACTCGAGGATTCTGATAGCGTGGGGCAATGAACAATCAGAGACGGGTTTCTTTGAATGCAAATAATGTATTTGTGAAACAGCAAAACACCCAAAAACAATATTCAAACAACCCGTAGTGACATGCAATGAGTCCATATATATATACACAAGTCCAGTTATATGAATCCGGATATATAAGTCCTTGAACCTCTATAGCGAGGGTGGTAAAGTTCTTACGACGGAGTCCTCACACAAATGTGGCCACAAGGTAAGTCTGATGCACAGGTAACGTGGCTGGATTTACACACTGCTGGTGTGTGAAGAGTCAGATCCAGGTATGCAGAAAACACAGGGAGGTCCAGGAACAAGTTAATCTCAGTTGTGGCTTAATTCAGTGAAGTCCAACAACAAGTTCATATGTCAGTAAGGTTCCAGTAACAGTTCCAACAGCTCTCACCAGAGGTAATGCACGAAGGGTTAAACAGCAACAGTTCAGAAACACAGTTCTTATCAGATGGAGTGAACCAAGGGTTAAATTCCCAAGTCAACAGTTTAGTGATAACACAGTATGTGCAACTTACATATGCAGAGAATGTCCAGAGCCATGGGTAGAAACTGCTGTGGCTGAGAAACACCTGAAGATAAGGTTATGCACTTTCCTGGTAAATACACAAAAGATCTGTGAGGAACAAAGCAGCTGGGTTGCAGGGAAACGGAAGCAGAATATTCCAGCAGTGAAGCCAGCACCTGAGCCGGGTTTTAAACAAACGAACAGGAAGTAGGGCACAGAAAACAGCAAACTCCATTTTAACAAAGGGCAAAATCATTGACAAAGTTACCTAGAAAACCCGGAATACTGACATTACTCCCCCCCTAAAGACGGCCTCCGGACGGTCCTGGACCAGGCCTGTCCGGGTATCTCTGATGAAACTGAGCAATCTTCAGAGGCGCATTGATGTTACTTACTGGTTCCCAAGAATCATTTTCAGGAGAGTAACCTTGCCATCTAACTAGATACTGAAGCCGGTTTCTATGAAGTCTCGAATTAACAATATCCTGTACCACGAATTGTTCTTCGCCATCAACCAACACTGGTGGAGGGGGAGGTACGATACGTCCCTGAAACGTGTTAGGAGAGACTGGTTTTAATAAGGAAACATGAAATACTGGGTGTACCTTTAAAGTCCGTGGTAGCTTCAACCGACAGGCAACAGAGCTCACAATCCCAGTGATCTTGAATGGACCGATGAATTTCTGTCCCAGTTTCTGCGAAGGAACACCCAATTTTAGATTCTTGGTGGACAACCAAACTGAGTCTCCTACCTTATACATAGGTGCTGGTTTCCGGAATCTATCGGCCGACTTTTTGTAACGCTCCTGTGCTGTGGTCAGGGAGTCCTTCAAAACTTCAAGATTACGTTGCAACGCCGTCACTCTGTCTTCAACCGCTGGTACCGAAATCGTAACCGGAGACCTAGGCAAAATACTTGGATGATAACCCAGGTTGGCAAAAAAAGGCGTTACCTTCGTGGAACTGCTTTGGGAGTTGTTGTACGAAAATTCCGCTAGAGGAAGTAGCTTCAGCCAATCGTCCTGCAAATGACTGACGTAACAGCGTAGATATTGCTCCAAGGTTTGATTTGTCCGTTCGGTCTGCCCGTTGGTCTGAGGATGGTATGCAGAAGACAAGCAAACATTAATGTGGAGCGCAGAACAAAATCCTTTCCAAAATCTAGAGGTAAATTGTATTCCCCGGTCAGAAATGATGTCATCTGGTACCCCATGCAGCCGGAAAATGTTCTGGATAACTAGATCTACTGTCTCTGTAGCTGAGGGAAGACCAGCACACGGAATGAAATGAGCAGCTTTCGTTAAACGATCTACTACCACCAAAATAGTATTTTTACCACCAGAGGTGGGTAACTCCACAATAAAGTCCATCGAAATAGACCCCCAAGGGCGAGACGGTACAGGTAGCGGTTTAAGAAGACCAGTAGGTGAAACGCGAGGAACCTTGTACCGGGCACAAACTTCACAAGAGCGGACATAGTCATTCACATCCTTCAAGCAGGTAGGCCACCAAAAAAAACGAGTTAACAATTCCTGCGTCTTCTGTACCCCCCTATGACCAGCCAATTTAGAGTCGTGGACCAATTTGAGAACTCGAAGTCTTACAGCCTCTGGGACATAAATACATCGATCTCTAAGCCACACACCATTCCGAAGGACAAGATTCACATTGTCAGGTGGAGCTGCAAGAAATACGTCACCGTCATAGGCCAGCTTGATCTCCTGCCACAAGTCCCGGTTCCGGAGCACTCCAACGAAATTGGCCTCCGACAAGATGGTCTTCGACGGGGTCCCAGGCACGGAATCCACGGTATGGATTCGGGATAATGCGTCAGCTTTCCCATTACGTGAACCTGGGCGGTACGAAATAATAAAATTAAACTGGTTCAAGAACAAACTCCACCTAGCTTGTCGAGGAGAAAGACACCTGGCAGACTTAAGGAATTCCAAATTGCGATGATCCGTGAGTACTACTACCTGCTGAGTTGCCCCCTGCAAATGGTGTCTCCATTCCTTAAAGGCAGAAATAATTGCCAAAAGTTCCTTATCTGCCACATCATAGTTCAGTTCTGCAGAAGATAACCTACGAGAGAAGAAGGCACACGGGTGCAGCAAACCTTTGTCTCCGGTACGTTGTGAGAGGATAGCTCCCAATGCACAGTCAGACGCGTCCACCTCCACGATAAAAGGCTGTGCAGGATCCGGATGCATCAATATTGGAGCCGTGGTAAAACAACCCTTCAGGCGATCAAAGGCTTCCTGAGCTTGCGAAGACCATTCAAACTTCTTCCCCTTCTTGGTGAGGAGAGTGATGGGACGGACAATTTCTGAAAAATTTCGGATAAACCGTCTATAAAAGTTAGCAAAGCCAATGAATCGTTGTACCTCCTTAATGTTTCCTGGTACCGGCCAGTCCAAGATTGCCTGGATCTTGCTGGACTCCATATTCAATCCCTGAGGCGAGATAACATAGCCCAAAAATTGAATTTCAGAACAATGGAACTCACACTTTTCGAGTTTGATGTACAAATGATTATCTCTCAAACGTCTAAGTACAGTCTTGACATGTTCCTGATGTTCCTGTAAGGAGTCAGAAAAGATTAAGATGTCATCAAGGTAAATTACCACATATTGGTCCAATAAATCCCTGAAAATGTCGTTGGCTAAATGTTGAAAAGCAGCAGGAGCGTTACAGAGTCCGAATGGCATCACCAAATATTCAAAATGTCCATACCGGCATCTAAAAGCTGTCTTCCATTCGTCTCCGGGCCGTATACGGAGTAAATTATATGCCCCACGAAGATCTAATTTGGTAAATACTTTGGCCTGGCGAACTCTTTCCAACAATTCTGGAATTAGGGGCAACGGGTACCTGTTACGAATGGTTACCTTATTTAACTCCCGGTAGTCAATGCAGGGTCTTAGAGTACCATCCTTCTTCTTTACAAAGAATATTGGAGCTCCCGCTGGTGAAGAAGATGGTCGGATAAACCCCTTGGCTAAATTCTCATCTATATACTCTCGTAAAGATTTTAATTCCGGAGCCGCCAACGGGTAAACATGGCCGAAAGGAATCGCTGCTCCAGGAAGCAATTCTATGGGGCAGTCATACGGTCTATGTGGGGGAAGTTGATCTGCCTTCCTTTTATCACAAATGTCTGAGAATTCCTGATAAATCAGAGGGAGAGTAGGTACCTGTATCACCTCTTCCAAGTTCTGGGTAACTGGAGCCGCCACAGTTGGACTGATGGTAGAACTGCACTTCGGGAGAAAGGTTATCTCCTTGGTTTCCCAATTGATGATTGGATTTTGTGACCGTAACCAGGGAATTCCTAAAATTACAGGAAAATGAGGGAAGATATTAACATGAATGAAAGTGTTTCTTGATGGTCTGGTTCCATCTTACACTCCAGAGGCACTGTCTCCCGATCTACTGGTCCAGAAACTAATGGGGAACCATCCACCGTTTCCATAGTGATTGGTGAAGCTCTTAGTTGTGTCTTTATACCATGTTCCTCTGCAAAAGAAGAATCCATGAAATTCCCACCTGCTCCAGAGTCTATCATGGCAGAACTTGATATCCACTGTTCCTCCCACTGAATCTGTATAGGAAGAGAACAATGTGAATATTTCTCCCCTTGATCTTTAGGGGAAGTCGGCATCAGTATTGGGGGAAAAACCGCATCTAGATGTAGACTGGTTTCCGAAACTTCAGACTCAGCGTCTGTGTTATCATAATCCCCTACTACCGCCAACACCTTGTTGGGTCGCCTAGGACATTTAGGACAATTGATGAGGAAATGGTCCGATTGACCACAATAGAAACATAAGCGCTCACAGAGACGGTGTTCGCGGCGTTCATTATTCTCACGTCTCTGCAGTGAGTCCACCTGCATAGGCACCTCCTCAGCCTCTCGCGGGTTTTTGCCTGTGGTTTCCCTGGACGGAAGAGAGTAATTAGTAATGCGATTTACAGCGGCCCATTTTTCTTGTCTGCGTTCAGTTAAACGGATATCAATCGTACACAGTGCTGTATAAACAATTCAAACTCCTGTGGAGACTCTGAACGAGCTAGCTCATCCTTGATTGCATTTGACAAACCTTTTCTAAAGATTGGTAATAAAGCATTGTTTTCCCACTGGGTGTCCACCACTAACCTTTTAAATTCAGTAACATATTCTATGACTGACCGTTTCCCCTGGCGTAAGGAAAGCAAGGCAGATTCAGCGGTAGCACGGCGGTTGGGATCGTTGAACATTTGCGCCATGGCTGCCAGAAAATTGTCCAAATTATTTAGACGGGTATCATGACTTTCAACCATAGGATTTGCCCAAGCCAGTGCACGTGATGTCCACAACATAATAATACATAGAACCTTAGATCTATCAGACCGGTAGTAGGAGGCATGTACATCAAAAAATAATATACATTGATTAACAAACCCACGGAATTGACTTCGGTCACCATTAAAACGGAATGGAGGCAATTTGGGCATACTGGTGGATGAGGTAGGCTCAGTAGGTAAGGCCTCCAGGACTCCTAACCTAGAACGTAGATCTTGGAGAGCCTGACCAAACCCCTGTGCATTGTGGTTAACCCGAGACTCCAAGTCTCTAATCTGATTGTGTGCAGCCGCCACCTCCTGCTGCAAGGAGTTAACTATGGTGAACAATTTGTCTGCCCGTGTCTCCGTCATTGCCCCAGCAGAATCTCTTTTTTAGGCTGGAATATCCTGTAATACTATTGTAGGAACTCGAGGATTCTGATAGCGTGGGGCAATGAACAATCAGAGACGGGTTTCTTTGAATGCAAATAATGTATTTGTGAAACAGCAAAACACCCAAAAACAATATTCAAACAACCCGTAGTGACATGCAATGAGTCCATAAATATATACACAAGTCCAGTTATATGAATCCGGATATATAAGTCTTGAACCTCTATAGCGAGGGTGGTAAAGTTCTTACGACGGAGTCCTCACACAAATGTGACCACAAGGTAAGTCTGATGCACAGGTAACGTGGCTGGATTTACACACTGCTGGTGTGTGAAGAGTCAGATCCAGGTATGCAGAAAACACAGGGAGGTCCAGGAACAAGTTAATCTCAGTTGTGGCTTAATTCAGTGAAGTCCAACAACAAGTTCATATGTCAGTAAGGTTCCAGTAACAGTTCCAACAGCTCTCACCAGAGGTAATGCACGAAGGGTTAAACAGCAACAGTTCAGAAACACAGTTCTTATCAGATGGAGTGAACCAAGGGTTAAATTCCCAAGTCAACAGTTTAGTGATAACACAGTATGTGCAACTTACATATGCAGAGAATGTCCAGAGCCATGGTAGAAACTGCTGTGGCTGAGAAACACCTGAAGATAAGGTTATGCACTTTCCTGGTAAATACACAAAAGATCTGTGAGGAACAAAGCAGCTGGGTTGCAGGGAAACGGAAGCAGAATATTCCAGCAGTGAAGCTAGCACCTGAGCCGGGTTTTAAACAAACGAACAGGAAGTAGGGCACAGAAAACAGCAAACTCCATTTTAACAAAGGGCAAAATCATTGACAAAGTTACCTAGAAAACCCGGAATACTGACACCAGTATGCATTGGAGGTGCTGGCTTGCCCTGCTGCCAGTGTATTATCTGAGCGTGTCTTTAGTGCTGCAGGTGGTGTAGTAACAGACCGTCGCATGCGACTATCCTCAGAGAATGTAGACCGGCTTACTTTTCTGAAAATGAACAAGTCATGGATCTCACCTGAATTTGCCTGTCCGTTTTCAGATTAAATAACTGTTTGGCAACGTTTTCCATGTCTCCTGTTATGTTCATCTTTCTACCACCTGAACTCTACTCCCTGGGCTACAACACCGCCATTTGTTGCTCGTAAGTAATTGGCAGGGGTACTGACTCCTGGCCAGCCTGGTTACAGCACGACAGCTGTTTCCTGGCAGTGTGAACGTCAATTATCGTCCAATAAGTTGTGCTGTCGTGTTGCATTCGGGTTAGCCGACTCTATGGTGCCTGCAGTTTAGGTGATTCCTATGTGTGCTGTGGGATATGTAAATAAAGGCGGTTTCCATTGTGACAATAGGATAAGCACCCACTGTAGGACTGTGTGATTCGGTAACTGCGGACGGCTTGCGTCCTGTCAACTTACATTTTCATGGGTGCGTTCTTCTACCCGTCCAGGGTCCAGTACCGTCAAGTGGTTCTCCCCAGTGCCTTTGTGCCTAGGTGCCCCATCTCCGTATCGAGTCACAGTCTGTGTCTTGGTATGCTTGGAGACGGTCCTCTGCTTAGTACCTGTCACAGTAACTACTGGTATCTTTTGACATTGCTCTTTCTTCTGCTACCCGTCCGGGTCCAGTACCGTCAAGTGGTTCTCCCCAGTGCCTTTGGCCTAGGTGCCTCCATCTCCGTATCCGAGTTCCAGCAACGTCTGCTGGTCCTTGGTAGTGCTTTGGAGCACAGGTACCTCCTGCTTAGTAACCGTGTCACAGTAACGTCAGCTGGTACTCGGTTGTGACATTGCCTCTTTTCCTTCTGCTACCCGTCCGGGGTCCAGTACCGTCAAGTGGTTCTCCCAGTGCCTTTGGCCTAGGTGCCTCCATCTCCGTATCCGAGTTCCAGCAACGTCTGCTGGTCCTTGGTAGTGCTTTGGAGCACAGGTACCTCCTGCTTAGTAACCGTGTCACAGTAACGTCAGCTGGTACTCGGTTGTGACATTGCCTCTTTTCCTTCTGCTACCCGTCCGGGTCCAGTACCGTCAAGTGGTTCTCCCCAGTGCCTTTGGCCTAGGTGCCTCCATCTCTGTATCCGAGTTCCAGCAACGTCTGCTGGTCCTTGGTAGTGCTTTGGAGCACAGGTACCTCCTGCTTAGTAACGTGTCACAGTAACGTCAGCTGGTACTCAGTTGTGACATTGCCTCTTTTCCTTCTGCTACTCGTCCGGGGTCCAGTACCGTCAAGTGGTTCTCCCCAGTGCCTTTGGCCTAGGTGCCTCCATCTCGTATCCGAGTTCCAGCAACGTCTGCTGGTCCTTGGTAGTGCTTTGGAGCACAGGTACCTCCTGCTTAGTAACCGTGTCACAGTAACGTCAGCTGGTACTCGGTTGTGACATTGCCTCTTTTCCTTCTGCTACCCGTCCGGGGTCCAGTACCGTCAAGTGGTTCTCCCCAGTGCCTTTGGCCTAGGTGCCTCCATCTCCGTATCCGAGTTCCAGCAACGTCTGCTGGTCCTTGGTAGTGCTTTGGAGCACAGGTACCTCCTGCTTAGTAACCGTGTCACAGTAACGTCAGCTGGTACTCGGTTGTGACATTGCCTCTTTTCCTTCTGCTACCCGTCCGGGGTCCAGTACCGTCAAGTGGTTCTCCCCAGTGCCTTTGTCCTAGGTGCCTCCATCTCCGTATCCGAGTTCCAGCAACGTCTGCTGGTCCTTGGTAGTGCTTTGGAGCACAGGTACCTCCTGCTTAGTAACCGTGTCACAGTAACGTCAGCTGGTACTCGGTTGTGACATTGCCTCTTTTCCTTCTGCTACCCGTCCGGGGTCCAGCACAGTCAGCTGGTCCTCGTTACTTCCATTGTCTCTTGCTCCATCTGATACCCGTCAGGGTTCCAGTAACGTCAGCTGTTTCTCGGAAATTAGACGACATTAAAGACCACCCAGAAGAAGATGACGACAACAAGGACGACGAGCATGAAGCCAACCAGCCTGAACACCATCACAAAGAAAAAATAAAAGATTACCCAGAAGAAGATCACCAACAGGACAAAGAAGGTTAAGACAAACTACAAGATACAGAACAAGAGACAGAAGAACAATAAGCAAAAGATCAAAAAGCAGAAGAACATGAAGTATAAGACCAAAATGAAGAGCAAAATATATGCTCTAAATTCTAAGCAGAAGAAGACTAAGCAGTGTATGGGGGTGAGTCCGTTCCTCCTCGTGGTGCCCCTGGAAAATGCCTGCTACTGCAGGCTAAACTGAACACGGACAAATACTGTTGTAATTTAAATCTTTTGTGACAGCAAGAACGGAAGGATGAACAATTCATACTTTTACAGATTACAAGTACAGGAATCTCTGTCACAAATAAGAATATGATGAAGAAGATGAAGAGGAAGAAGATGAAGAATTTGAATATGAAGAAGATTAATTAGTTTAATAATAACAATATGAGTAATGTAAACAAAAACATGAATAGCAAGAAGTTTAAGAAGAAGATTAAGAAGGTGAAGATGAAGAATAATTTGATGAGAAAGATGATGCTACTGCTGAAGATTATGAAGGAGAAAGTGTGGCACTGGCAAAAGTTAAAAAGGTGAACAGCATGGAAGTTGTGAAACATACATATTTGCCAAAATAGAAAAAAGGTTAACAACATTGTCAATTTGTTAGTCAATCCAAACGTATTTCCAAAAAAAAATATATTAATGCTATTCCAATGCATTGGGTTAAACATGTATGCCTTTATTGTCTCCTCAACCTCCCCCAATACATTCTACATTAGTCTTTGTTGTTTTCCTTCATGTACAATTAACCAACAAGGCAAGAATGGTTTTTTTAATTTCGATATTTTGTTCCCATAGACTTACATTGGACTTCCGGTATCGAAATCGGATATCGCGATATTTAGTGCTATCGGCGATACCATTTCGATCCGATATTTTTAGATATCGAGCACTATCGCTCAACACTAGTGTTGAGCGATAGTGCTCGATATCTAAAAATATCGGATCGGAATGGTATCGCCGATAGCACTAAATATCGGCGATATCCGATTCCGATACCGGAAGTCCCATGTAAGTCTATGGGAACAAAATATCGCAACTAAAAAAACACTTTCTTTCCTTGTAAACACAAAATATACACACTTAGAATATATTATATATATATATATATGTATATATATATATATATATATACATGTCATTGTGACATATATATACATATATTTATAGTTTATTCACTTCTACATAGTAAAATAGCCTCTGATTCAATTGCCGGGTAAAGCCGGCATTTGTGAAAAGACAGAAGCACCCGAGGGTCCAGTCGCCACAGAGATGTTGCATCGCACCCAGCGGTGTGACAACTTACTCTCAGGTAAGGAGGAAACACCCCATTGACTCCAACCACTGCATTCAACAGTACACTATGCCAGCTGAGTGTAGGCGGACCCAATGGGATGGTCTAGCTCAGGCTGGTTAGAACAGGGTGTAGCTAGTTGGATGGGAGGGGTTGAGGCAGCCTTATGCTGCATGTCTTTGTAGTAAGAATTGTTTCCTTTCCTGCTTTCTTACTACGTCGCATACTCCACTCTGCTACATCACTCTGTACCATTGCTCTATCTCACATCTATCTGCCCTGGAAGGATACCGTCTTACCTGTACAAGACTTATCACCTAACTGCACTACACCATCCCTGCCAGAGGACCTGCACAGCAGCGCTGGTCACCCTGACCAGGTACTACAGGTGGCGTCACGACAAACTACACAAACATTCTATCATACCTGTTATGTTTCGGTAGCTGAGGAGTGCAGGTAAAAAAGGAAATACACCAGAGCAGTTGGAATCTATGAGATTGCAGTACCCTGACTAACCACCACAACTAGAGGCAGCCGTGGAGCGTTCCTACGTTGGTCCTAGACGCCTCGTCACAGCCTGAGAAACTAACTACACCTAAAGACAGAAATAGGAAAGCTATCTGCCCCGGAGCAGAACCCCAAAGATAATAGAAAGCCCCCAAACATGTAATGGCGGTTAGACAAGAGGAAATACTGACACAGAAAGAAAATAGTATGAGCAAACGCTGGGGCCCAAACTATCTAAATAGAAAAGGATAGGAAGGGTACTTACTGCAATCCCAGAAAACCCTGAAAAACACCAACTCTACTAATTTCAAAATCACCTGAGATCACACGACCTCTACCACCTAAATTAGTTCTCTGGTGTAAGAAAATCAAAACAGCAGCCACTGAAAAAACTGGAAAAAGCAAAAGTACAAAACTCAGTGGCTGAACTAAACAGAGAGGGCAAAAGCACCCGGAGGGGACCCTGAAGGCCCCCACAGAAGTGCAGGACAAAATGCAAAAATATAGCAAAAACACAAAAGAAGAAAAATTCTTATCTGGTAGCAGGAGATGCAGACACGACACAGCAGGCTACAAGGGAAACTGGAAAGAAGGATTCAGACCAGAACAATTGATCACCGGCAACCCTGATGGGAAAATGACTCCCTTATATAAGACCAATCAGTAACACCTGATTCCCAGTCCTCACAATCTTCACTAGTACCGCTTGTAACCACCAGAGGGAGCCTCTGCTCAGAACTCATCTCAAACCCATTCACAACAGTACCCCCCTTGAGGAGGGGTCACCGAACCCTCATTTGAGCAACCAGGTCGGTCAGGATGAGTTCTATGATACGCACGGATAAGTCTCCTAGCATGGATGTCCGAAGCAAACACCCAAGAATTGTCTTCCTGACCATAACCTCTCCATTTAACCAAATACTGGAGTCTTCGTCTAGAAAAACGAGAATCCAATATTTTCTCAACCACATACTCCAGATTGCCCTCAACCAAAACAGGGTCAGGAGGCACAGTAGCAGGAACCACTGGCTCAACAAACCTCTTCAACAAGGACTTGTGGAACACGTTATGGATCTTAAATGTCCCTGGAAGAAGCAAACGAAAAGAAACAGGATTAATAATCTCCATGATCTTATAAGGTCCAATGAACCTAGGCTTAAATTTAGGAGATGCTACTCTCATAGGAATATTCTTTGAGGACAACCAGACCAAGTCCCCCACTTTAAACCGAGGACCATCAGTCCTATGCCGGTTAGCAAACCGCTGGGCCTTCTCCTGAGAGAGGGACAACCTCTCCACTACCTGGTCCCAAATCTGTTGCATACGCTCAACAACAGAGTCAACACCTGGACAGACAGAAGCTTCCGTCTGTCCTGAAGAAAATCGAGGGTGAAAACCAGAATTACAGAAAAACGGAGACATCAAAGTGGCAGAGCTAGCCCTATTATTAAGAGCAAACTCAGCCAAAGGCAAAAAAGAGACCCAGTCATCCTGATCAGCAGACACAAAGCATCTTAGATAAGTCTCTAATGTCTGGTTTGTTCTCTCAGTTTGACCATTGGTCTGAGGATGAAATGCCGAGGAGAAAGACAATTGAACACCCAGTTTAGAACAAAAAGTCCTCCAAAATCTGGAAACAAACTGGACTCCTCTGTCAGACACAATGTTCTCAGGAATGGCGTGTAAACGAACCACGTGCTGAAGAAACAACGGCACCAATTCAGAGGAGGAAGGCAACTTAGGTAATGGCACAAGATGTATCATTTTGGAAAACCTATCACAAATTACCCAGATGGTGGTCATTCTCTGAGAAACAGGAAGATCGGAAATGAAATCCATAGAGATATGGGTCCATGGTCTCTTGGGCACAGGCAATGGCATCAACAAACCACTAGAGCGAGAGCAAGGCTTGGAGCGAGAGCAAGTCCCGCAGGACTGCACAAATTCCCTGACATCGCGAGACAAGGTAGGCCACCAAAAGGACTGACTAACCAAGTCTCTGGTACCAAAAATTCCGGGATGCCCAGCCAATGCGGAACAATGAATCTCAGACATCACACTCTTTTTCCATTGGTCCGGGACAAACAATTTTCCAACAGGGCAGCGCTCGGGCCTATCCTCCTGACACCCCTCCAGAGCAAGACTCAAATTGGGCGAGATGGCGGAAAGAACTACACCCTCTTTCAAAATAACAGAAGGATCAGATAACTCAGGAGAGTCCGCAAGGAAACTCCTCGAGAGGGCATCCGCCTTAACATTCTTAGTGCCAGGAAGAAAGGAAACCACAAAATTAAAACGTGTGAAAAACAAGGCCCACCTGGCCTGTCTAGGATTGAGTCGCTTGGCAGATTCCAGATAGACCAGATTCTTATGGTCCGTAAGGACCACCACCTGATGTTTGGCTCCCTCCAGCCAATGTCTCCACTCTTCAAAAGCCCACTTCATGGCCAATAACTCCCGATTACCCACGTCATAATTACGTTCAGTAGGAGAAAATTTTCGAGAGAAAAAGGCACAAGGGTTACTTTTAGAGGTCTCTGGATCTTTTTGGGACAAAACGGCACCTGCCCCAATTTCAGAGGCATCAACCTCCACCTGAAATGGCAGAGAAACATCAGGCTGCCGTAGAACAGGAGCAGAAGTGAATCTCTGCTTAAGTTCCTGAAATGCAGAGACTGCCTCAGGAGGCCAATTCACCACATCAGAACCCTTTCTGGTCAAATCAGTTAATGGTTTAACAATAACCGAGAAATTACCAATAAATTTACGATAAAAATTGGCAAAACCCAAAAATCTCTGAAGAGCCTTTAATGAAGTAGGTTGGACCCAATCACAGATGGCCTGAACCTTGACCGGGTCCATTTCAATAACAGATGGGACAAAATGAATCCCAGAAATGAGATCTTCTGTACGCCAAAAAGACACTTTGATCCCTTCACATACAGAGCATTATCCCTCAAAATCTGGAACACAGTCCGAACATGTTTCACATGAGAGTCCCAGTCATTAGAAAAAATCAAGATATCATCCAAATAAACAATCAGAAATTTGTCCACAAAATCCCTGAAAATGTCATTCATGAAGGACTGGAAGACGGAAGGGGCATTAGTGAGCCCAAAGGGCATCACTAGGTACTCAAAATGCCCTTCAGGGGTATTGAATGCCGTCTTCCATTCATCCCCGTGCTTAATGCGAATAAGGTTATACGCCCCCCTGAGGTCAAGCTTGGTAAACCAAGTAGCGTTTTTCACCCTGGAAAACAGGTCAGAAATCAAGGGTAACGGGTATTGATATTTCACAGTAATATTGTTCAAGAGACGATAATCAATACACGGCCTTAATGAACCATCTTTTTTGGCCACAAAGAAAAAACCGGCACCTAAGGGTGAAGAGGATGGTCTGATATGACCCTTCTCCAATGATTCCTTGATATAAGACCGCATAGCGTCATGTTCAGGTACAGACAAGTTAAAAAGGCGACCTTTAGGGAATTTACTACCCGGCACTAATTCAATAGCGCAGTCATAGCTCCTATGGGGAGGTAAGGATGCAGATTTACTTTCGCTAAACACATCAGAAAAATCAAACAAAAAGTCAGGAACATCCTGAGCTTGGGGGAGGCAGAAAAAACAGGAGTGTTGGTATTAACACATTGGCAGCCCCAACTGGTTACAGACACAGATTTCCAATCCAAAACAGGATTATGAGACTGTAACCAAGGGAAACCCAGCACTATAATGTCATGCAGATTATATAGAACCAAAAATTTGCAGCACTCCTGGTGATCAGGTTCAACCCTCATTATCACCTGAGTAGAAAACTGGGGTTTATTCTCAGCCAAAGGGGTAGAATCGATCCCCAGTAGGGGAATAGACTTCTGTAGGGGTATCAAGGGAAACCCACAACGTTTAGCAAAATCATAATCCATCAGGTTAATAGCTGCTCCAGAATCAACGAAAGCCTGAGCAGAAAATGAGGACAGAGAGCATATCAGAGTGACAGTTAATAAAAACTTAGTCTGAACACTACCCAAGACAACTGAGCGTGCAAAACGTCTTCCCCGCTTAGGGCAGACTGAAATAGCATGAGAGGCATCACCACAGTAGAAACATAACCCATTGCGCTTTCGAAACTCATGACGCTGTGCCCCAGACACCACTCCATCACACTGCATGGGCTCAGAAGCTGGCTCACAAGGCAACACCACTCCACGCATACTTCTCCGCTCACGCAAACGTCTGTCAATTTGAATCGCTAATGACATAGAATCATTGAGACCAGAGGGGACAGGGAATCCCACCATAACATCCTTTACATTATCTGACAGACCCTTCCGGAAAAGGGCTGCCAAAGCGTGGTCATTCCACTTGGTCAGGACTGCCCACCTACGGAATCTCCGACAGTATAACTCAGCGTCACCAAGCCCCTGATTCAATACCAACAAGGCTTTTTCAGCTTGATCAGTGACATTAGGCTCATCGTACAATAACCCCAAAGCCTGAAAAAACGCATCAACATCACTCAAAACAGGATCCCCAGGTGTCAGGGAAAAAGCCCAATCCTGAGGATCGCCGCGCAGGAGAGAGATGATAATTTGAACCTGCTGCGCTGCGTTTCCAGAGGACTTAGATTTTAAGGCAAAAAACAATTTACAATTATTTTTGAAATTCTGAAACTTAGCTCGATCCCCCAAAAACAAATCTGGCATGGGGATCCTAGGTTCCACAACAGGCAACCCAGCAAGATGATGCAATACTCCGAACCTCAGTGGCAAGCTGATCCACACGGCCAGACAACTGTGCAAACTCCATTGGGAGAAAAGATCCTCCCCAGCACCCAGAGATACAGAGGGAAAAAAAAAAAATGCAACAAACAGAAAAATATCTCTGACAAATCTGACAACCATTTTTTCTATCACAATATTTTTTCCCTTCTGGGAGTACCATACAATTTTCAATTTTTAGGCCGGTGATACTGTTATGTTTCGGTAGCTGAGGAGTGCAGGTAAAAAAGGAAATACACCAGAGCAGTTGGAATCTATGAGATTGCAGTACCCTGACTAACCACCACAACTAGAGGCAGCCGTGGAGCGTTCCTACGTTGGTCCTAGACGCCTCGTCACAGCCTGAGAAACTAACTACACCTAAAGACAGAAATAGGAAAGCTATCTGCCCCGGAGCAGAACCCCAAAGATAATAGAAAGCCCCCAAACATGTAATGGCGGTTAGACAAGAGGAAATACTGACACAGAAAGAAAATAGTATGAGCAAACGCTGGGGCCCAAACTATCTAAATAGAAAAGGATAGGAAGGGTACTTACTGCAATCCCAGAAAACCCTGAAAAACACCAACTCTACTAATTTCAAAATCACCTGAGATCACACGACCTCTACCACCTAAATTAGTTCTCTGGTGTAAGAAAATCAAAACAGCAGCCACTGAAAAAACTGGAAAAAGCAAAAGTACAAAACTCAGTGGCTGAACTAAACAGAGAGGGCAAAAGCCCCCGGAGGGGACCCTGAAGGCCCCCACAGAAGTGCAGGACAAAATGCAAAAATATAGCAAAAACACAATAGAAGAAAAATTCTTATCTGGTAGCAGGAGATGCAGACACCACACAGCAGGCTACAAGGGAAACTGGAAAGAAGGATTCAGACCAGAACAATTGATCACCGGCAACCCTGATGGGAAAATGACTCCCTTATATAAGACCAATCAGTAACACCTGATTCCCAGTCCTCACATTCTTCACTAGTACCGCTTGTAACCACCAGAGGAGCCTCTGCTCAGAACTCATCTCAAACCCATTCACAACACATCCCCTGGAAATATCCCACATTCCAGTGAGCGACCAGGGCACGGACATAGCTGTGCTACCCGTCACATCCCCCATAGAAGTCGACGGGCTTGGTGCCGAGTACCCCCAAAACCTGTGGCTCTGTGCGACTCAACTTTGGCGTCACGAACAGGATTCAGAAGCTCGCTATAAGCGAGTCCTGTGTGCCTTAATTGAACTGTTTTTTTGCTTGAGAATTGCAAAAATCATCATAGACTGTATTTGCCATTTTTCCGTCATATCTGCGCCACGAGGCACAGGTGAAGAATAAGGGCGTGCTCTCGTGGGCGTACACTCACTCCGTGGCGCGAAAACGATGTCCGCACACTCTAAATGTTACTGCAATGTAAGATCGTGCCCCACAGCTCTGGAGTTCCGCCTCCTCATCCTCCTCAGTGGGCGGAAACGAACGCGAAGGTCCCGCCTCCCTACAAAAGATGGCGCCTCTCCTGATGCTAATGACACATGTGACTTGGCAGAGATGGCGAACGGACATGAGCAGAAGTGGGAAGGGATGGAGGAGTCAGAGCTCTCCCCCCACGGAAGCGACCCGATCGCCACGGAGCCACCGTTTGGCACCCGGCCTGGAAACCCTCCTACGCTGGAAGAAGCGGAGGATACCCTGAGAGACCTGGCACCGGCACCGGGAGGAGGTCGCCAGGATGGAAGCGAGCTGGCGGGCCCTAAAACTACAATTGGAGCGGCGCCAATCCCTCTTACCCCCTGAAGTGTCTGTACCGGAAGGTGAGGCACCCGTTCCAGTAGAGGAGGCCGTGCGGGCATCCCAGCCCTTGCAATCTGAACCGGTTGACAGTATCTCAGTGGAGGCACCCGTTCCAGTAGAGGAGGCCGTGCGGGCATCCCAGCCCTTGCAATCTGAATCGGTTGCCAGTATCTCATTGGAGGCACCCGTTCCAGTACAGGAGGCCGTGCGGGCATCCCAGCCCTTGCAATCTGAACCGGTTGCCAGTATCACAGTGGAGGCACCCGTTCCTGCAGAAAACGCCGCACCAGCACCCCAGATCCCGCTGTCTGCCCCCGTCGCTGAGGCAGAAGAAGCGACACCCGTCCTCATGGAGGAGGCCGCGCAGGCACCAGAGCTCTACCTGCCTGTACCGGAGCCCCGACCGTCATCTGTTCCAGAGCCGGCTGCTTCCGCCACAGGTGAGCGCCGCCAGGACTGGCGGGCGCCAGGAGAGCTGCCGCAAACCGGACATCGTAAGCTGGCGTTTGATGGTGGAGACATGGAGCTGCTGGTGGAGGAGAATTACAACCGGCGTCAGGAGGAAGAGTGGAGACGTCGGGAGCGGGAAGCAGAGCGACAAAGGGAGCAGCGAGAATCCCAAAAGCTTCGGCAACGTCACCTGGAGAAGGACCTGGCAGAGAAGGCACGTATGAGAAAGGATAAAAGTACGGTGAGGGAGCCGCGGCGTAAGGGTGCAGTACGGAACTTTAAGTTAAAAGGTGGTTGGGGCTTCATCCAGGAGCCTGGACTTTATTTAGAAGTTTTTGTAACCCGGCGGGACGTGGAGGCTCACCTCCCAGAAGGACACCCGGGGAGGGACCTGTTGCCAGGAGACTTGATGACTTACACCCGACACTGGGGTTACAATGGATGGTACGCCCTAAATGTTACCAGGTGCGACCCCTACTCCCCAGAGTGTCAGGAAACTGACAGACCCTACGAGCCTTCAGCCTCCCCCAACCAGGCCTCTGCACAAGTGCCCACCCCACGCCGTAAATTTCCCCAGCCTCCCTCAGTGGTCTCCTCAGCAGCCCCAGCTATGGACATGATAATGATAGCTGGCCCGTACCCGGCGCCTGTTAGGCCCCCTGGGGTTCGTTCAGTCCGGGACATAGGGGTCCAGACCCGGAGGGATACGAAAGAGGTGGCCACACAGACCCAGATAGCGGGTCACGACGTCACTGTACAGGCCACACGACGTCATCAGGTCTGGGTGGACCCTCCTGTCACGGATGTTTGGCAAGCTCCAGAACAGTACCAGGTGGTACCTGTAAGAGGCCAGCCAAAGAAGTCTAAATAACCCGGACAGGGTCTCTGTATGTAAATAGTTAAATTATTGATGTACCCGGACGGGTGAATGTTCATAAAAAGAAGTTTATTGTTGCCTTAATATACCCAGGTTGGGTAATGGTTTGATGTACCCGGACGGGTGAATGTTCAGAAGAACAAGTTTATTGTTGCCTTAATATACCCAGGTTGGGTAATGGTGTTTCACTGTAATCAAAATGTTGAACTTTGAAGCCATGAACTGTACTGGCTCACAAACTTTTCTGTAAATAGTTGGCACTTCGGTGCTCCATCTTGGTTTTACAAAAAACTTAACTGTGCACTATTTTCAACTACCTCAGAAACTAAAAACCCGTTTGGTGTGGCCGAAAGTGAGGTCTGCTCAAGGAAAGTCTTGCAGCCCACCCAAGACCACAGTTGGAGGTTTGGAGCGGGTCCTCCACAAGCACAAGTAAAGGACACTGTGAAGTTACCCCGGTGAGGGTAGTCCTAAGAAGTCTCCACGAACTTCGGCACTAATGCTATTTGCACTTTTGTAATGTTATTATTAAAAATTTTATTATGCAACGTTTAACTTGAAGTGTTTCCTGCTTTCTTACTACGTCGCATAGTCCACTCTGCTACATCACTTTGCACCATTGCTCTATCTCACATCTATCTGCCCTGGAAGGATAGCGTGTTACCTGTAGAAGACTTTTCACCTACCTGCACTACACCATCCCTTCCAGAGGACCTGCACAGCAGCGCTGGACACCCTGACCAGGTACTACAGGTGGCGTCACGACAAACTACACGAACATTCTTCATCCCCTGGAAATATCCCACATTCCAGTGATCGCCCAGGTCACGGACCGAGCTGTGCTACTCGTGACATCCCCCATAGAAGTCGACGTGATCGGTGCCGAGTACCCCCTCTGTCTCTGTGCGACTCAACTTCCCTCACTGTGCTGGCACTTTACATTTACAATGCCTCTGGGTTTTTTTTTTGGGGGGGTGGGGAACATTCAGACTTTTGCTATGGGGCCCCATGATTTATATGTACGCCCCTGCTGCTGAGGCATGGTATTTAAGGCTGTTAAGGAGCCAACATACATGGACCTTGCCAGCAGCGTCAGACTGGAGTACCTTGGGCCCACCAGAGAAAATATATTCTTGCGGCCCAACATCATACTTCCCAACCTTTGAATAAGGGAAAGAGGGATAAAGGCTGTGGCACGCTGTGCATGCTGCAGAAAATTTTAGGCCATGCCACGTTGCACCACAGACTGTCCAGGAGTTGGTGGATGCTTTAGTCCAGGTGTGGGAGGAGATCCCTCACGAGACCATCCGTCGCGCTCATCAGGAGCATGGCCAGAAGTTGTAGGGAGGTCATACAGCATACCTCCCAAATTTGGAAGACAGGAAAGAGGATTAAAGGCTGCGGCGCGTGTTGCGCGCCGCTGAAAATTTTAGGCCACGCCCCGACAACACCCATTTCACAGCTAATCACACCCATATCCTCGCCCCAAGCGTAACCATTTAGCACTGCTGATCACACTGACTGGTAATGAGGGCACAGTGGCTGGTACTGAGGAAAAGAAAGAAAGAGCAGCGAGAGAGAAAGAACAAACAGAGAAAGAAAGAGAGGAAAGAAAGAAAAGAGAGAAAGAAAGAACAGAGAGAAAAAAGAACAGAGAGCGAGAAGGAAAGAACAGAGAGCGAGAAAGAAAGACTAGAGAGAGAGCCATAGGCGTAGCTAGGGTTTTGGTTTAGTGGGGGCAAAACTTCTGAGTGGGCCCATCATCAGAGAACCTCAGCAAATGACCGCACTGTTGGCCAAAATAATCTATATATAAAAAGACCAATATTGATATTACCGCCATATGGTCTGTGTTAAATAATACCAGTCCTACAGAACATATAATAGATTACAGCACAGGTACAGATAATGACTTACCGCTGATGTTCTTTCTAATGGAATTGTTCATTTTTCATGTCTTTTCCATCTGGCCCACACCGACATGACGACTTCTCCAGCCAGGACTCGACTGCACCTCCATTAAAAAAAAAATCAAAAAAAACTCACCTCCCGGCTCCTGTGCTGCTCACTGTTCTCCCTCTCAGCGTCTGACAGCGGGCGCCGGCAGGTGATGTTATTGCGCCCGCTGTCATACGCTGAGAGGGGGATTATGGGAGAGAAGGAGCGCTCGCTCCTTCTCTCTCCATGCGGTCAGCTTTATCGGCTGGATGCCGATACAGCTGACCCTCCGATGACGGGTGGGGGGCCCACTGCTGGCACCGGGCCCCCCCAACGCCTGTTCAGGCCCCATAGCTTCCGGGCGGCAGAGCAGGGAGAGCGATTCTCCCTGCTCTGCCGAAGAATGTAACTGTATCGTAGCTCCGGGTGGGCCCCCTCAGAGCGCGGGCCCCGGGGCCACCGCCCCCTCTGCCCCACGACTTATCCTTTCAAATCAGGGCCCACCACGCAGGAGCTGGGGCCCACCGTAGGTTTCTCCGGTGTCCCGGTGCCTCAGTCCGACCCTGCTTGCCAGCCTGATAATACCAGGCCACAGCAGTCTGCATATCTTGGCTGGTTAACAAAAATAGGGGATCCCCTCGAAAAAAATTTGGCGTGGGGTCCCCCCTATTTTTGTTAACCAGCTAGATGAAGCAGACTGCTGAGGCCTGGTTTTTCAGGCTGGTAAGGATCCAATATCCATGGACCTTGCCAGCCTGATAATACCAGGCCACAGCAGTCTGCTTAACTTGGCTGGTTAACAAAAATAGGGGATCCCCTCGAAAAAAAAACGGCGTAGGGGTCCCCCTATTTTTGTTAACCAGCCAAGTAAAATGCAGACTGCTGCGGCCTGGTATTAAAAGACTGTCAAGGCCCATGGATTTTGGCCCTCAACAGCCTGATAATACCAGGCTACAGCAGCCCCACATTTGGCGCATCAAAAGATGTGCCAATTGTGGCACTTTACCCGGCTCTTCCCACTGCCCTGTAGCGGTGGCAAGTGGGGTAATAAGGGGTTAATGTCACCGCTGATTGCACGGTGAGAATAAGCCCGGTTAATAATGGAGAGGTGTCAATAAGACACCGATCCATTATTAATCCCAAAGTTTTTAAATGTATAAAAAAAAAGACACAGCAAGAAAAAAGTATTTTAATGAAATAAAAGAGACAACACAGTTTTCATTAATTTTATTATACACTCATTCCTGCGACGCCATCGATCTCCTGTAGAAAAAGAAAAAAAACAAACCAACAGTATACCACCTGTCCGACGCAGTCCATAGTAACGACAGTCCCACGACGATCCAGCTCTGCTACATCGCAATGACAGGCAGAGTCTGTCATCTCGACGCAGCACAGCTGATTACCTGCTTCCCCGGCGGTGACGTCATCGGACTGACTGCTTTACGGCCGGGATTACCCAGCAGTCACTGCAGTTATCGCGACAAACTGCATGTGACCGCCGGGGAAAGATGATGGCGGCCATCAAGCAGTCCAGCCCGTGACCGCCGGAGATCTTCTGCCAGGTAAGTGCCGCTGACTCCTGACAGACCCGACCGACGGACACTGACAGTGACAGTGACAATTCCGATTCCGGTATCCGATAAGACGAAAATATCGGAACTAAGTATCGAAAGTCCGATAGAGCTAATATCGGCCGATACCCGATACTTGCGGTATCGTATCGCTCAACACTACTCAACACTACTTGTCACCCATCTCACTGTCTTCCTGCGCGCAGCTCAGCTCACCCCGGCTCCGCTCCCAACAGACTGAACGAGACCCCGGTCCTCTCCAAAGAGTCTCCCCCGGCTGGCTAATGACAGCCCTGATGGTTCCAGAACCGAAGCAGGAAAGGCACCCCCATGTTTATTCATCCTCTTACACAACCATTACATTGCCATGAAATTCAATAAAACGTCTGCTGTCTTGATCACAACTGTATTTCACATATCTTTAGTTCTGATTACTACTAGAAACATTTGCATATTTATGACTAGTATAGGCAGATATTTTAATAAACTGGTAATTTAGGAGCTTTGTAAAATGAGAGTAGTGCACCTTTAAGCAAAGATACAATGCATAAACAAAGCACTTCAGGTACATAAAAGAATTGTAAACCTCATTGTGTATTCCTCATGCACCTGTTAAATGGTAACATGAATGTTTTGACTTGTGCTCAGGATCTGCAGCTACTACAGAAGGTTTCTCAGTAAAGAGCCACATATTCTCCAGTGACAGGTGACAACGTCACATTAGCAAGATGAATAATGTGTCACATTTGTTTCAGAAACTGTTACGCTGACATGACATTTTGCTGCATTACGATAACAATGTTATCTCAGCAAGACGAGCCCTGGAGGGGTCATGCCTCATTATGTCTCTTAGAAGTAAATAGGTGGTCCCTGCGCTGTGGTAGGAGTGACAGGAGGTACTTCTCTAAGGTCTTAAAAAAGGTCTTGATTTGCAAAGGACAACGAAGTAAAAATCCTTTAGCAAAAAGAAGATTATGTTGCTCATTTCAAAGAAATGAGCAATGCTAGAATTTCTCATTGTTTTTAATGACACTAAAATCCCTTGCTCTTGTCATCATATACAGTAGATGTCTTCGTTGTTCCAATGTCTTCATAACCTAGAAAAACACGCTACTTGGTGAAGACCTTTAAGTAGTATAATCTTTGAGCTCATGGGAGAGATTAAAGTAACTGTAATAAGATGGAAAGCTTCCAGTGATGTAGAGTAAAACCTTTACTTGGTCCATGCTACTCTAAGGACTATCACTTTCTTGATGACATTATTTTACAACATTACATACTTTAATGAGTCAGACCTGTTTATTTTGAAGGAAGTGTAAAGTAAGATCGGTTAGTAGAGTGTTTGTGAAATATTATTCGATAGTTAAAGATGCTTTAGTACATTTCAGAATAACTTAGTAATAATTCAAATTGTGCATTATACATGTTAAGAGTGGAATATAAAATATCTATTTAAATGTATTGGTATATATATTCAGGTTGTGTGAGATAACTATAATCATGCATGATTTAGTGGGCGAAGTTAAAACGCTCTTACAGGTATGGATGGGTCTTTAAATGTGCTTGAGCTATTTGGAATACTCTTACAGCTTCTATTAGATTCTTGGAAAGGTTCAGATTTCAACCTAATGCTAGAGTTGGAAAGAAAAGTGAAAGTCAGTAAAGCATAAATCAGCTTATAGAATATTATAAAAATGTTCCTCAGGAGTGCCATAGTGCAATCTTTCCAGTAGGCATCTTTGTTTTAATAACTTGGACTCTCTTGTTTGTAGGTCTCCATAGGCAAATTGCAATAGCTATCAAATAGGATTTCCACCCAAAACGTTGAAATGCTTATAATATATATTAGTAAATCAAACAGAACGCAGTTACTGTACCAAGTCGGTTACTTATTTATTTTTCAAGTGCAAGCTATTTGCATTCCTTATTTTCTTACAGCAGCCATTTTTTGCCAAACAGTACATGGCATAAATGTTTGATAGTAAACCAGCTATTTCCTTATCTCAACATAGTATAGGGGAGCATGCCACCTTTCCCATGTATATTATGAACCAAAGGATCACAATTCTCTGGTTTTGTCATTGATTGAACACACATCAGTTAAAGATTAATAAAATATCTTTTCGATAGATATCAAAAATGCTTTTGGCATAAAACCTTAAATGTGTTGTCCTAGTAATACAACAAGAGTTGGTGTTAATTGATTCCCAAAACTCAGTCCATCTGCTACTTCATTAATATATGGCCAATGGATGTAAGCCCTGAGAACCACCTCTTACCTCTTGGCATCCCCAGCTTTTCTTTTCATTATCTGGCTTTGCATGATGAACAAGTCATCTCGCACCAGGTCGGTTAATCAAAAGAAGATCCAGGGATCCTGTCATGTAGGAGACCGTTCTCAGGGCTCCCATCCAGATTACTGCTGTTATCTGCTACTATCTACCCATGCTCTATAAGGAAATGGTCACGATTCCACCACTCACCGTGTCCTATTGGCTGCCCTATTGGATCAGGACGTGCTGGGCTGTCAGTATTGTGAGTGACAGTCTGGCTGGGCCTGCAGGGTTTCCTCTAGGTGTCACCTGTTCAGGGTGATTACCTGACTATTTAGATGTCTGGCAATGGTCAAACCATTGCCAGTCGTAGCCTTTCTCTGTGGTGTGTTTTCTCTTTGCTCTGCGTTCTGATATTCTGATCTTTATTGCTAGAACTTGGATTAGAACTACTCGTTTGTATTTCTTCTTTTGCTTTTGACATACTCTGACCTCATTTGCCTGACCCCAGACTCTTCCTTTGGCAATTCATTTGTCTTATCCCTTTGGTCTTTGAGGCACTCTCCTGGCATTTGACCTCAGACTCCTCGACTTTCCCGCCTCACGGCTTGTCCGTGAGAAGTGACTCAGCGTTACAGGAATCTGTCAGATGGATCATCGCTCCTAAACTGTGATATCTGTGATCTGATGTCTTATTCCAGAGAAATCCATGTTTTTCCTAATATTTTTATTTATTTATTTTAGTCACTTATATAGCACAATTAATTGCACAGTGCAATATGTAAATGTACTGCTAAGATCTATGGGCCGAATGCAGATCTCCAAGAGAATTTGCCTCCAAAACTTTGTTAAATGAAAAGGTGACAAATATATCCAGTGTGAGGCATGTAGGCATATAGATCAGGTGAGCAGACTGTAAGTAATTACATGTCTAACACTGATAACTCCCACTTTCATTTAAAATGAGCTCTGGAGGAGTCAGATTCTCAGGTAGATCTGTGTCCAGTAGTGTTGAGCGATACTGCCCGATATCCAAAAATATTGGATCGGATTGGATCGGCCCGATACTCAAAAAGTATCAGGTATTGCCGATTCCGATACCGGAAACCCAATGCAAGTCAATGGGGCAGAAATATCATAATTAAAAAAAAACGTTTCTTTCCTTGTAAACACTAGATATACACACATAGAACACACACATATATATATATATATATATATATATATATATATATACACGTCATTGTGACATATATATATATACATATATTTATGGTTCATACACTTCTACATAGTAAAATAGCCTCTGATTCAATTGCCGAGCAATGCTGGCTTTTTTGAAATTACAGAACCACCCGACATGAAATGACACATGGTTTACATAGAGTTAACCATGTCATTTCATGTAGTTTGATATATGGTTTTCACTAACAATTACATGAGTGTATGTGTGCAAAATTTCAAACATGTAGGGTTAATTAAAGGTGTAAATTCGTTGTAAAAAAGCACATTTTTTTTCTACGAATTTACACCTTTAATTAACCCCTACATGTGTGAAAATTTGCACACATACACTCATGTAATTGTTAGTGAAAACCATATATCAAACTACATGAAATGACATGGTTAACTCTATGCAAACCATGTGTCATTTCATGTCGGGTCTGTAATTTCACAAAAGCCGGCAATTGAATTAGCGGCTATTATACTATGTAGAAGTGTATGCACTATAAATATATGTATATATATATATATATATATATATATATGTGTCACAAATTCAATGACATGTGTATATATATATATATATATATATATATTACAGTACAGACCAAAAGTTTGGACACACCTTCTCATTAAAAGATTTTTCTGTATTTTCATGACTATGAAAATTGTAGAATCACACTGAAGGCATCAAAACTATGAAGTAACACATGTGGAATTATACATTACACTTTACAAAAAAGTGTCAAACAACTGAAAATATGTCTTATATTCTAGGTTCTTCAAAGTAGCCACCTTTTGCTTTGATTACTGCTTTGCACGCAGAAAAGGTGAACGGCTGGACTCTACATTCCTAGTTCCCACCGTGAAGCATGGAGGAGGTGGTGTGATGGTGTAGGGGTGCTTTGCTGGTGACACTGTTGGGGATCTATTCAAAATTGAAGCGGTGAGAGGTCCAGCTCACCCCAAACCAAACCATCTCGATTGGGTTCAGGTCTGGTGACTGTGGAGGCCAGGTAATCTGGCGTAGCACCCCATCACTCTCCTTCTTGGTCAAATAGCCCTTACACAGCCTGGAGGTGGGTTTGGGGTCATTGTCCTGTTGAAAAATAAATGATGGTCCAACTAAACGCAAACCAGATGGAATAGCATGCCGCTGCAAGATGCTGCAGTAGCCATTCTGGTTCACTATGCCTTCAATTTTGAATAAATCCCCAACAGTGTCACCAGCAAAGCACTCCCACATCACCAAACCTTCTCCTCCATGCTTCACGGTGGGTACTAGACATGTAGAATCCATCCGTTCACCTTTTCTGTGTGCAAAGCAGTAATCAAAGCAAAATGTGGCTACTTTGAAGAACCTAGAATATAAGACATATTTTCAGTTGTTTCACACTTTTTTGTAAAGTGTAATGTATAGACCTGAACCCAATCAAGATGGTTTGGGGTGAGCTGGACTGCAGAGTGGAGGCAAAAGGGCCAACAAGTGCTAAGCATCTCTGGGTACTCCTTCAAGATTGTTGGAAGACCATTTCCTGTGACAACCTCTTGAAGCTCATCAAGAGAATGCCAAGAGTGTGCAAAGCAGTCATCAAAGCAAAAGGTGGCTACTTTGAAGAACCTAGAATATAAGACATATTTTCAGTTGTTTCACACTTTTTTGTTAAGTATATAATTCCACATGTGTTAATTCATAGTTTTGATGCCTTCAGTGTGATTCTACAATTTTCATAGCCATGAAAATATAGAAAAATCTTTGAATGATGTGTGTCCAAACTTTTGGTCTGTACTGTATATATGAGGTGTAAAATTGTTGAAAAAAAATGCATGGGCTCCCGCCCTCTTTTCTCAACCAGACAGACAAAGCCAGCGAGTGGGGGCAGATAATAATAGCCCAGAGAGGGACCATTATTTTTGCCCCCCCCCGGCTACTAACATCTGCCCCCAGACACCCCAGAAAAGGCAAATCTATAATTAGATTCGCCCTTTCTGGCACTTGGACATAGACAATATAGACAATATGGAAAGGAGTCTTCTGCTCACTGAGCAGACGCTCAATGGGATAGATGAGGGGGGGGATGCTAGGGTGGAGCTGCAGGACACTGAAGTAGGAAGCTGGGTGACAGTTAGAAAGCGGGGTAGAGGGAAGAGCGCCAGAGAGGCTAGTCCTGATCTGGCACACCCCAATAAGCTTGCAAAGTTGGCAGATGAGGGGGTTGTCAGTACAGGGGTAGCACTGCTGCAGCCAGGCATGTCCTCTGAAAGCCGGGGGAGTGTCTGCTCCAGTAAGGGGGGAATTAGGAGAGCAGGGCAGGCCAGACAGGTGCTGGTAGTGGGGGACTCAATTATTAGGGGAACAGATAGGGCAATCTGTCACAAAGACAGGGATCGTCGAACAGTGTGCTGCCTACCTGGCGCTCGAGTCCGACACATCGCTGATCGGGTTGACAGATTACTGGGAGGGGCTGGTGAGGACCCAGCGGTCATGGTGCACATTGGCACAAATGACAAAGTTAGAGGCAGGTGGAAGGTCCTTAAAGATGATTTCAGGGAATTAGGCTGCAAGCTTAAAGCAAGGACCTCCAACGTGGTATTTTCTGAAATACTGCCGGTACCACGTGCCACACCAGAGAGGCAACGGGAGATTAGGGAGGTTAATAAGTGGCTCAAGAATTGGTGTAGGAAGGAGGGGTTTGGGTTCCTGGAGAACTGGGCCGACTTCTCAGTTGGCTACAGGTTTTATGCTAGGGATGGGCTACACCTCAATGGGGAGGGTGCAGCTGTGCTGGGGGAGAAAATGGCTAGAAGGTTGGAGGAGTCTTTAAACTAGGGACTGGGGGGGAGGGTATTCATTTTATAGGAGGGGAAGGCAGTACAGATAGAGACCTGGGCACAAATAATGAAATTGGGGGTGAGGGTGACATGGGGGGTGGGGTTAGAACAGTTAATAATTTAAGAAAGAATAGAGGTTCAGAGAGATACATAAAGTGCATGTATACTAATGCTAGAAGCCTCACCAACAAAATGGCGGAATTAGAATTAATTTTGTTGGAACATAATTATGACATGGTGGGGCTATCTGAGACTTGGCTGGATGAGAGCCATGACTGGGCGGTTAATTTACAGGGCTATAGTCTGTTTAGAAATGACCGTAAAATAAGCGAGGTGGGGGTGTGTGTTTATATGTAAAATCATCCTTAAAACCCATCCTGCGTGATATCTGTGAATCTAATGAAGATGTAGAGTCTCTGTGGGTGGAGATTAGGGGAGGGGGAAAAAATAATAAATTATTGATAGGGGTTTGTTATAAGTCTCCTAAAATAATGGAAGCAACAGAGAATATCCTCGTAAAGCAAATAGATGAAGCAGCAACTCAAGGAGAAGTCATTATTATGGGGGACTTCAACTACCCTGAAATACATTGGGGAACAGAAACCTGCAGTTCCAGCAAAGGTAATAAGTTTTTGGCAACTATGAGAGACAATTACCTTTCACAACTACTTCAGGACCCAACAAGAGGGGGGGCACTGCTAGACCTAATATTATCCAACAGGCCAGACCGCATATCAAATATAAGGGTTGGGGGTCACTTGGGTAATAGTGATCACAAAATAATAAGCTTTCATGTATCCTTTAATAAGATGTGTAGTCGAGGGGTTACAAGGACACTAAACTTCAGGAAGGCAAATTTCCAACGGATGAGAGATGATCTTGGTGCAATAAACTGGGACGATATCCTGAGACATAAAAATACACAAAGAAAATGGGAGACGTTTATTAGTATCCTGAATAGGACCTGTGCACAGTATATACCCTATGGGAATAAACATGCTAGAATTAGGAGGAAACCACTATGGCTAAATAGAGCTGTAAGGGGCGCAATAAGGGACAAAAAGAAAGCGTTTAGGAATTAAAGCAAGTAGGTAGTGAAGAGGCATTAAATAAATACAGAAGACTGAATAAATTCTGTAAAAAGCAAATCAAGACAGCAAAGATTGAGGCAGAGAGACTCATTGCCAGAGAAAGTAAAAATAATCCCAAAATATTCTTTAACTACATAAATAGCAAGAAACTAAAAAATGATAGTGTTGGTCCCCTTAAAAATAGTCTGGGTGAAATGGTGGATGAGGATGAGGAAAAAGCCAATATGCTAAATGACTTTTTTTCAACTGTATTTACACAAGAAAATCCCATGACAGATAACATGATCAGAGATAAAAAAATTTCTCCATTAAATGTCACATGCTTAACCCAGCAGGAAGTCACTAAAGTTGACAAATCCCCGGGTCCGGATGGGATACACCCCCGAGTACTGCAGGAATTAAGTACAGTTATAGATAGACCATTATTTTTAATCTTTAAAGATTCCATAATAACTGGGTCTGTACCACAGAACTGGCGTATAGCAAATGTGGTGCCAATATTCAAAAAGGGGCAAAAACTGAACCTGGAAATTATAGGCCAGTGAGCTTAACATCTACTGTGGGTAAAATCCTGGAGGGTTTTTTAAGGGATACTATATTGGAGTATCTGAAGCTGAATAACCTCATGACACAGTATCAGCATGGGTTTACGAGGGACCGTTCTTGTCAGACTAATCTGATAAGCTTTTATGAAGGGGTAAGTTCAGGACTGGACCAAGGGAATGCAGTGGACGTGGTGTTCATGGACTTCTCAAAAGCTTTTGATACAGTGCCACACAAAAGGTTGATACATAAAATGAGAACAATGGGGATAGGGGAAAATATGTGTAAGTGGGTTAAGAACTGGCTCATGGATAGGAAACAAAGGGTGGTTATTAATGGAGCACACTCGGACTGGGTCACGGTTAGCAGTGGGGTACCACAGGGGTCAGTATTGGGGCCGCTTCTCTTTAACATATTTATTAATGACCTTGTAGGGGGCATACAGAGTAGTATTTCAATATTTGCAGATGACACTAAACTCTGCAGGGTAATAAATACAGAGGAGGATAATTTTATATTACAGGAGGATTTATGTAAACTACAAGCTTGGGCTGATAAATGGCAAATGAGCTTTAATGGGGATAAATGTAAGGTCATGCACTTGGGTAGAACAAATAAGATGTATAATTATGTGCTTAATTGTAAAACACTGGGCAAAACTGTCACTGAAAAAGACTTGGGTGTATGGGTGGACGACAAACTCACATTTAGTGGCCAATGTCAGGCAGCTGCTGCCAAGGCAAATAAAATAATGGGATGCATTAGACGAGGCATAGATGCTCATGAGGAGAACATAATTTTACCTCTATACAAGTCACTGGTGCGACCACACTTAGAATACTGTGTGCAGTTCTGGTCTCCGGTGTATAAGAAAGACATAGCTGAACTGGAGCGGGTGCAGAGAAGAGCGACCAAGGTTATTAGAGAACTGGGGGGTCTGCAATACCAAGACAGGTTATTACACTTGGGGTTATTTAGTTTGGAAAAACGAAGGCTTAGGGGTGATCTTATTACAATGTACAAATATATGAGGGACAGTACAAAGACCTTTCTAATGATCTTTTTACTCTTAGACCTGTGACGGGGACGAGGGGGCATCCTCTACGTCTGGAGGAAAGAAGGTTTAGCCATAATCACAGATGCAGATTCTTTACTGTAAGAGCAGTGAGACTATGGAACTCTCTGCCGTCTAATGTTGTAATGAGTGATTCCTTACTAAAATTTAAGAGGGGACTGGATGCCTTTCTTGAAAAGTATAATATTACAGGCTATATTCACTAGTTTCCTAGATACAGCGTTGATCCAGGGAGCTAGTCTGATTGCCGTATGTGGAGTCGGGAAGGAATTTTTTTCCCCAATGTGAAGCTTACTGTTTGCCACTTGGGTTTTTTTTGCCTTCCTCTGGATCAACATGTTAGGGCAGGTTAGGATAGGATATGGGTTGAACTAGATGGACTTAAAGTCTTCCTTCAACCTTAATAACTATGTATGTTACTTTGCCCGTCTATTCCCATTGCCCTGTAGCGGTGGCGAATGGATTAATAAGGGGTTAAAGCCACCTTGCTATTGAAAGGTGACTTTAAGCCAGGTTAATAATTGAGAGCTGTCAATTAGACAACTATCAATTATTAATCCTATTGTATGAAATAAAACTAAAACACACACACTTTAATTAAAAATCATTTTAATTAAATAAACACAGTTTTTGACCATATTTTATTTTACTGCCATTACTTGCAAAGCCCTTGTTCACCTGTAATAAAAATAAAATAATAAAGCAACATTATTCTTACCTATCCGATGTTCAGTCAGGTCCCCCGATGTAATCCTTCTGAAAGGGTTAACGTTTACTTCAGGGAACGCAGCTAATGCTGCCAGCCTCGCAGTAAACCCCCGAATGAATCATCTTCTCTCCTGGCTGACAGGAAAGGAAGTGGTTAGCATAATTGATTGCTTCCCACTTTCACTTCAGGTTAGCCAAGGATACCGCACAGCATCAGTGACGTCAGAGGGAATCCCGGCTGACCTGAAGTGAACTGATTAACAAAAATAGAGGATCCCCTCGAAAAAAAAAAATGGCGTTGGGTCCCCCCTATTTTTGTTAACCAGCCTGATGAAGCAGACTACTGAGGCCTGGTTTTTCAGGCTGTTAAGGAGCCACTATCCATGGACCTTGCAAGCCTAATAATACCAGGCCACAGCAGTCTGCTTATCTTGGCTGGTTAACAAAAATAGGGGATCCCCTTGAAAAAAAATGGTGTGGGGTCCCCCCTATTTTTGTTAACCAGCCAGATGAAGCAGACTGCTGAGGCCTGGTTTTTCAGGCTGGTAAGGATCCAAAATCCATGAACCTTGCAAGCCTGATAATACAAGGCCACAGCAGTCTGCTTAGCTTGGCTGGTTAACAAAAATAGGGATCCCCTCGAAAAAACAAAGGCGTGGGGGTCCCCCTAAATTTGTTAACCAGCCAAGTAAAAAGCAGACTGCTGCGGCCTGGTATTAAAAGACTGTCAAGGCCCATGGATTTTGGCCCTCAACAGCCTAAAAATACCAGGCAGCAGCAGCCCCACAATTGGCGCATCCAAAGATGCGCCAATTATGACACTTTACCCAGCTCTTCCCACTTGCCCTGTAGCGGTGGCAAGCAGGGTAATAAGGGGTTAATGTCACCTTTGATTGAACGGTGACAATAAGCCCAGTTAATAATGGAGAGGCATCAATAAGACACCGATCCATTATTAATCATAAAGTTTGTAAATTTTTAAAAAAATACACAGCCAGAAAAAAGTCTTTTAATGAAATAAAACACAACACAGTTTTCACTATTTTTATTTCACGCTCATCCTGCGACACCATCGTTCTCCTGTAAAAAAACAAAAATAACAAACCAACACAAATACTCCCTGTCCGACGCAGTCCAAAATTACGAGTGTCCCACGACGAGTCCAGCTCTGCTACATCTGCATGCCAGGCTGAGCCTGACATCCAGATACAGCAGAGCTGCTTACCATGGCTGATTCCCCGGCGGTGACGTCATCCGGACTGCTGTACTCTCGCGACAGCTGGCCGAGATTACCCAGTACCCGGCAGCACGTGCAGTTATCGCGAGAAGCTGCACGTGACCGCCAGGAGAGGGTAATGGCGGCCATCAAGGAGTCCAGGACGTGACCACCGGGGATGTTCTGCCAGGTAAGTGCTGCTGACACCTGACAGACCCGCCGACACTGACAGTGACACTTTCGGGAAGTTCCTGTGTCACGTACTTCGTTCTGTGACACAGGAACTCCCCACAGACTTTCTTGCCAACGTCCGAATCCGGTATCCGATATGCAAAAAATATCGGATCTCAGAATCGGAATTCCGAAACAGCGAATATCAGCCGATACCCGATATATGCAGTATCGGAATGCTCAACTCTAGTGTCCAGATTATGGATGATAACAGTTTATTTATCTATTAGGCTATATGCCCACTTTGCATTTTTTAAGCATTTCCGCAGCGGTTTTGCCGCTGGGAAAATGCTTAAAAACCGCTTACAAAACGCAATTTTAAGTACATTCCGCAAGTGCTGTGAACATGCTGCGTTTTTTCTGCAGCGGAATTTCATTGCTGTAAAAAACGAAGCATGTTCATTAATTTTGCAGAATTGTGGCGTTTCGGCTGCCATAGGATTGCATTGAAACGCTCACTTTACGTATGTGGCCATGCCCACCATGTGTAAAGTGAGCATTTCATGTGCAGATGGTGCCCAGGGTCTGGAGGAGAGGACACTCTCCTCCAGGCCCTGGGTACCATATTCCTTTAAAAATAGAATTAAAATAAAAAATAGGGCTATACTTACCCTCTGTCGGCCCCCGGAGTCCTCCCGGTCCTCAGCGGTGCACGCGGCGGCTTTGTTCCCAGGAGTGCTTCATGCCAAAATGACCTTTGTGACGTCGTATACTTTTTTGTGTTTGATTGTCAAGGCAACCATCTTCTCCTACTCTTGATACACTGATAGCAACACCACAGAAGAAATGCTAGAACAGGCTTCCAGTATCTGTTGTTTCAGATGCTGTACATCTCGTATCTGAAGGAAATTGTCTATGCTGTGAAGATACGGGCTAGAAACAGCTACATAGACTAGCAGCAGCTTTGTTTTTTCCCCCTATTTTTTTATTTTATTTTAGTCTACTACACACTTTGCGCCCCCACAATGTTATAAAAGACCATTGAGGGTGTGTGGGGAACATAACATTTTAATAATTTTCTTCATATCTGATTTTGCCTGTATTAGCCTAGTTACAGGGAAAATTCAGCCACCAGACTGCATTACACAGTTGATCTGGGTTTGATAATAACCAGGAGTTCTTGCTCCCTGTCGAAATCTCGTATGATCAAATGATTTCTGAGATAACAGGATGAAGCACTTTAACCACTTAACGACCACCGATATGCCTTTTAAGGGTGTAAGTTAAGGGTACTTATTCCTCAGTGACGCTTTTTAATGGCAGTGAGAAATAAGGGTATAGAGCCCCCCAGCGTCAGAAAGTCTCCAGGGTTTCGGCTACCAGAGGTAGCTGAGCCCTGGAATAACATGATTCGTGTAGGTTTTTACCAACCTCAGTGTTGCGATCACCGTTATTCATGGAATAACGGCAACCACAAAAAAAGTCCAATTTCCCATTTAATTTCTTTTTTCTCTAATGTGATCTAGCACATCAGAGGAAAGAGAAATGGGGTCTGCTGGTACCTCAGGTGTCTCTGGACCCTCCTGCATCCCGCCAGTGATGTCCACTGGCTGTTGGCATCTTCTTCCGTGAAGAAAATGGTGGGTGCATGCGCAGTGCACCCGCCGAGATCTGCCAGCCGGCATCCAGCAACAATAGGACACTTTTCCTATTGGTTCATTTTGATCACTGTTATAGAACTTATCACAATAATAAAAATAAAAAAAATTGTAAATCTATCCCCCTTTTATCACCCCCTTAGTTAGGTAAAAATAATAAAATAAAAGAATTGTATTTTCCATTAGGGTTAAGGTTGGGGTTATAGTTGGGATTATAGCTAGGGTTAGGGTTGGGGCTTATGGTTGGGGTTACAGTTGGGGTTATAGCTAGGGTTAGGGTTGGGCTAAGGTTATGGTTGGGGTTATAGTTGGGTTATAGCTAGGGTCAGTGTTGGGGCTAGGGTTAGGATTGGCGCTAGTGTTGGGGCCATTGTTAGGGTTTGGGTTAGAGCTAGGGTTAGGGTTGGGGTTATAGTAGTAGTTATAGCTAGGGTTAGGGTTGGGGGTATTGTTAGGGTTGGTTTTAGAGCTAGGGTTGTGGTTATAGCTAGGGGTAAGGTTGGTGCTAGTGTTAGGGTTATAGCTAGGATTAGGGTTGGGCTAGGGTTATGGTTGGGGTTATGGTTGGGGTTATAGCTAGGGTTAGGATTGGGGTTAGGGTTGGGTTAGGGTTGAGCTATGGTTAGGGTTGGGGCTAGAGCTAGGGTTAGGGTTGGGCTAGGTTTAGGGCCATTGTTAGGGTTGGGGTTAGAGCTAGAGTTAGGAACGGTTAGAGCTAGGGTTAGGGTTATAGTTGTGGTTATAGCTAGGGTTAGGGTTGGGGCTATTGTTAGGGTTGGGGTTAGAGCTAGGGTTATAGTTGTGGTTATAGCTAGGGTTAGGGTTGAGGCTAGTGCTAGGGTTATGGTTGGGGTTATAGCTAGAATTAGGGTTGGACTAGGGTTATGGTTGGGGTTATAGTTATGGTTATAGCTAGGGTTAGGGTTGGGCTAGGGTTATGGTTATAGTTGGAGTTATAGCTATGGTCAGTGTTGGGGCTAGGTTAGAGTTGGCGCTAGTGTTGGGGCCATTGTTAGGGTTGGGGTTAGAGCTAGGGTTAGGGTTATATTTGTTGTTATAGCTAGGGTTAGGGTTGAGGCTATTGCTAGGGTTATGGTTGGGTTATAGCTATGGTTAGGGTTGAGGCTTATGGTTGGGGTTACAGTTGGGGTTATAGCTATGATTAGGGTTGGGTTAAGGTTATGGTTGGGGTTATAGTTGGGGTTACAGCTAGAGTCAGTGTTGGGGCTAGGGTTAGGGTTGGCGCTAGTGTTGGGGCCATTGTTAGGTTTGGGGTTAGAGCTAGGGATAGGGTTGGGTTTATAGTTGTTATAGCTAGGGTTAGGGTTGGGGCTATTGTTAGGGTTGGGGTTAGAGCTAGGGTTAGGGTTGTGGTTATAGCTAGGTGTAAGGTTTGTGCTAGTGTTAGGGTTATGGTTGGGGTTATAGCTAGGATTAGGGTTGGGCTATGGTTAGGGTTGGGGCTAGAGCTAGGGTTAGGGCCATTTTTATGGTTGGGTTAGAGCTAGGGTTAGGAACGTTAGAGCTAGGGTTAGGGTTATAGTTGTGGTTAAAGCTAGGGTTAGGGTTGGGGCTATTGTTAGGGTTGGGGTTAGAGCTAGGGTTAGGGTTATAGTTGTGGTTATAGCTAGGGTTAGGGTTGAGGCTAGTGTTAGGGTTATGGTTGGGGTTATAGCTAGGATTAGGGTTGTGCTAGGGTTATGGTTGGGGTTATAGTTGTGGTTATAGCTAGGGTTAGGGTTGAGCTAGGGTTAGGGTTGGGGCTAGGGTTAGGCTATGGTTAGGGTTGGGGCTAGAGCTAGGGTTGTGTTGGGGTTAGGGTTGTTGTGTTGGGGTTAGGGTGGTGTTGTATTTAGGGTTGTAGTTAGGGTTATGGTTAGAGTTGGGATTAGGGTTAAGAGTGTGTTGGGGTTAGGGTTCGGATTAGAGCTGTGTTAAGGATGGAGTTAGAATTGGGGGGTTTCCACTGTTTAGGTATATGAGCAGGTTTCCAAACCCGACATGGCACCCGACATTGATTCCAGACAATTTTGCATTCAAAAAGTCAAACGGTGCTCCTTCCCTTCTGAGCCCTGCCATTCTCCCAAACAGTGGCTTTTGGGTATCAGCGTACTCGGGAGAACAACAAATTTTGTGGTCCATTTTCCCCTGATACACTTGTGAAAATAAAAATGTTTGGTTCCAAAGCAAACTTTTTGTGAAAAATGTAAAATGTTCATATTTTCCTTCCACATTGCTTTAGTTCTCGTGAAGCACCGGAAGGGTTAATAAACATCTTGAATGTGGTTTTGCGCACCATGAGGGGTGCAGTTTTTAGAATAATGTCACTTTTGGGAATTTTCTGTTATATTCACCCCCCAAACTCACTTCAAATGTGAGGTGGCCCTTAAAAAAATGGTTTTGTAAATTTTGTTGGAAAAATAAGAAATCGCTGGTCAACTTTTAACCCTTATAACGTCTACACAAAAAAATATATATTTCCAAAATTGAGCTGATGTAAAGTAGACATGTGGTAAATGTTATTTATTAACTATTTTGCGCGATATGACTCTCTGATTTATGGGCACAAAAATTAAAAGTTTGAAAATTGCAAAATTTTCGAAATTTTTGCCAAATTTCCATTTTTCCTACATAAATGCAAGTCATATTAAAGAAATTTTACAACTAACATGAAGCGCGATATGTCACAAAAAACAATCTCAGAATCAGTGGTATCCGTTGAAGCTTTCCGGAGTTATAACATCATGAAGTGACAGCGGTTAGAATTGAAAAATTGGCTTGGTCATTAAGTACCAAATTGGCTCTGTCACTAAGGGGTTAAATGCATTAAAATCTGCAAACACAGTGCTAAAACAGTAATCACGAAGGGAGAGATCATAATAAAGCATCTCTGCCTTTTATATGGGGAGTCCAGCTGTGTTTGACAATTGGGCAGCTGCCATATTTCGTTCTTCTGCTTACTATGTACAATGATGCTTCAGAACGTCATTGCAGACTAACAAATTCCCCATATTTAAAGTATATGAGCGGCCTGGAAGCAGTTAATATAGGATTGGTAGCAGAATTATGAACACTTGAACCACATAACAATTGATGTGTTATTTCCACAGTAGAATGAAAGACATGGTCTGCATTATGATCAAGAAGTACTGTAGCTTAGAGACCTTATTTTCCCACAGCCTATTAAGAATCTTCACTAAAGAAATTGAAACTGTTAATGACCTACCAGTTATAAATAACAATTGGACTGAAAGCTACATTATATATTGAAACTTTTGTTCACATTGATATACAACTACGCAGTCAGGGATCAATGGAAGGTTCAACAGTGGACACCATGTCAAACACCCAGACAAGTAAAAAGACTTTTTAGCCAGTTTCTGAATTAGTATTCTCTGTGTACAATCAGTAAATGTCTGCATATAACTATTAATAGCTTACAATAGCAGTATTTCTTCTGATGCTTAGACATTTCCATGTCAGTGTCTCTGCTTACCTGTCTCATCACTGAGAGACGGGTTTTTCTTTTCTCTTCCATAAAGCTGTTCAGGAGCATTCTAATTACAAAATTAATATATATATATACATATATATATATATATATATATATATATATAATATGTCACTCTCCACAAGGAGAAACCTTACCCCTTAGACCTCAGTCCAGAGCCTCTCATCTAGCCAAATCAGATCTCATACTTTGCACTGACGAGGGCCAATAGCCCGAAACACCGTGTCTGCAAATTGAGATACTGATTTTGCTTTTATCCTAAGTCACATTACAAGACTCGTTAAAGGGTTGATTGTGACTTGTAGGATCGCAACTTCCAATAGGTGGCGCTATAGAGTACAAGTCCTCTTTTTCTCTGAAGAGGCAATTTGCATATATATATATATATATATTTTCAGGGTGGTCCAAAAGTAGGTTGACAGTATGTGTAATGAGGTTATGAATGCGGTAAATGGTTTGTCTCTTTGGGGCTTGAGTACCAAATGTTTCAACCCAATTTGCTGTAACTGTTTCAGCATTTTGAGATTTCCAATACTCTTTTAAAATCCATCTTCTTTGATCTGTATTTAAATTATTTGCCATTTTGGGGAGATTTATCTGTGAAAACTGGATCTGTGAAACTGACTCAGCTGCCCTTAGCAACCAATCAGATTCCACTTTTCATTTTCCAAAGAATCTGTGAAGAATGAAAAGTGGAATCTGATTGGTTGCTAAGGGCAGCTGAGTCAGTTTCACTGTACACCATGTTTGATAAATCTCCCCCTTCATAACCCTATTACACATACTGTCCACCTACTTTTGGACCACCCTGTTATATATATATATATATATATATATATAATATATCTCAACAGTACAGAAATCTTTCTAGTTATCTTTTTTACACATATACCTGTAGCCGTGCTACAGGGGAATCCGCTACATCAGGATAGAAGAAGGGTTCATAATAATCACAGTCAAGAGTTTTTACTGTAAGAGCAGTAAGACTATGGAGATCTCTTCAACAATATACTGTGATAGTTATTTAATTGAAGAAGTACAAGAAGAGCCCGGATGCTTCTTTCGAAATATGTAATGTAGTATTAGAGGTAATGGGTGCTTACTAACGCTCTGGAGATGGGAAATTAATCTGTGGAATGATCTCTGATTTCCATATTTGGAGTCAGAAAGATTTTTTTTCTCCAATATATGGGTCAATTAGCATATGTCTCATGGGGTTTTGCCTTCCTCTGGATAAACATGTTAGTAAAGTTGAACTTAATGGAGGAAGGTTGAACTTGATGGACCTATGCCTTTTTTCAACCTATGTAATTATGTAACTATGATTATAAATTAAATTTGCTGTATTAATCTTATCAATTATAAAAAACTGAAATATCAATAATATTTATTGATATTAGTGTAATAGTTCAGAAAAGAGTTACCCTTGCTCTCAAGTCTAAGTGCTATTTGGACCACCTGTGCAGTGATTAAGGCTTTTCTCTGGGCTCAATTCATGAAGACCAGCATTGATCACTCCGCTCTTGATGAGGAGATGTGCTGGAGTAAGACTCTCCTGATTTATGAAGAGGTAAATGCCTCTTCATGAATCAGGGGCATTGGACAAGTGGCGTGCACCTCTGTGTGTGCTTGGCCAAAAATCCTATTCCAATCACTTCTGGAGTAAGATTTATGGCGTAGTGGACGCTACCACTCATTGTGAAATTGACAAGCAGTGATCGCCACACTCCTGTCCTGCCCCAGGTCTAGCCACTTGTAGGAGCTTGGCAAAAATTGTGTGAGAACGCCAAAAGTCATATAATTTTAGAGAAGCCTTTAGCTGCAACTTTTCAAAGCTTTTTATGCAGATTTGATGAATTGGGGTCTCTGTCTCTAGACTCTGCCTGAATGTTATAGATTCCATGTTTTCTGTGCCCTAAACCTGCCCACAAAACTCTTGGCTCATTGAAATATAATGCAATGAAGTCTGCAGAACGCAGGTGATACGCGTGGGGTCCTTTTTGCTATTGATCACTTCCACTGGAGTTCTCCTTTGTCACCATGCTCCTCGGCAGTAATATGCCTTGTTTGGTACAACTTTTTTCTCCCATGGCTTGTTCCCCCACTCACAGGACTAGACTATACATATCTCACAAACTTACTTATTTGGTTTCTTGCTTTCATTTCTCAGCCGAAATATTTCTAGCCTGGCTCGCGTACCTATTTCTTATTATGGCTATAATATAGTTCTGTGATGTGACATTTAGATTAATTACTGCTACACAGATTTTATGATTCATATATTTAATACCATACATTTGTCTGGTGTTATGTGCCTAGGATTGGCATAGCATAGGGGTTTTATCCTATCATGCATTTCCCTTGTTTTTTCGTGTGTATAAGGTTTCTACTAAGAAATGTATTTTGGTGATCCTTATCTTATATATCAGTGATGGCGAACTTATGGCACACGTGCCAGAGAGGGCACACAGAGCCCTCTCAGCTGGCAAGCGGCCTCGCCTCATCATTGTTTCCTGACTGCAGCTTCCTCTCACACATTGAGTGGCGCGGAGCTGAAAGATGACATCATGCGGCCGCGGCCAGCAGCGCCGCTCAATGTGTGAGAGGAAGGAAGCTGCCGGAGCGCAGAGAGGTGAGTGTGGCCGCTGTGCCAGTGAAGCTGCTGTGGTGTGTGTGTGGTGAGTGCGGTCGCTGTGGTGTGTGTGTGTGGCCGCTGTGGTGTGTGTGCTGAGTGTGGCTGCTGTGGAGAGATGGTGGCGGTGATAGGGAGAGGGCCGGTGATGGGGTGAGGGCCAATTATGGGGAGAGGGCCAATGATGGGAGTGATGGAAGAGGGCTGGTGATGGGGAGAGGGCCAATGATGGGAGTTATTGGGAGAGGGCCAGTGATGGAAAGAGGGTCAGTGATGGGGAGAGGGCCAATGATGGGGAGAGTGTCAATGATGGGGAGAGGGCCACTGATGGGGAGAGGGCCTGTGATAGGGAGAGGGCCAATTATGGGGAGAGGGCCAATGATGGGAATGATGGTGAGAGGGTCAATGATGGCGGTGATGGTGAGAGGGCCAGTGATGGGGAGAGGGCCAATGATGGTGACAGGGCCAATGATGGGAGTGATGGGAGAGGGCCAGTGATGGAGAGGGCCAGTGATGGGGAGAGGGCCAATGATGGGGAGAGGGTCAATGATGGGAGTGATGGGGAGAGGGCAAGTGATGGGGAGAGGGCCAATGATGGGAGTGATTGTGAGAGGGCCAATGATGGTAGTGATGGGGAGAGGGCCAGTGATGTGGAGAGGGCCAATGATGGAAGTGATGGGGAGAGGGCCAGTGATGGGGACAGGGACAATAATGGGAGTGATGGGGAGAGGGCCAATGAAGGGAGTGATGGGGAGAGAGCCAATGATGGTGACAGGGCCAATGATGGGAGTGATGGGGAGAGGGTCAGTGATGGGGAGAGGGCCAATGATGGGAGTGATGGGGAGAGGGCAAGTGATGGGGAGAGTGCCAATGATGACAATGATGGGGAGAGAGCCAATGATTGGAATGATGGGGAGAGTGCAAGGATGATGGTGGGGGAAAGGGCAATGATGGGGTGATGGGGAGAGGGCCAATGATGGGAGTGATAGGGGGAGGGCCAGTGATGGGGAGAGGGCCAATGATGGGAGTGATGGGGAGAAGGCCAGTGATGGGGGGAGGGCCAATGATGGGGAGAGGGCCAATGATTGGAGTGATGTGGAGAGTGCAACGATGGTGGTGGGGAAGAGGACAATGATGGGTTGATAGGGAGGAGGAAATGATGGAGGTGGTGGAATTTCTACATTTCTACATGAAGGGGATCATGATGGAGCATATTTCTACATGAAGGGGATCATGATGGGGCATTTCTGCATGAAGGGGATCATGATGGGGCATTTCAGCATGAAGGGGATCATGATGGGGCATTTCTGCATGAGGGGGATCATGATGCAGCATATTTATGCATGAATGGGATTATAATGGGACAGATTTCTACATGAAGGGGATCATGATGGGGCATATTTCTAAATGAAGGGGATCACGATGGGGCATATTTCTACTTGAAGGGGATCATGAGTGGGCATATTTCTGCATGAAGGGGATCATGATGGGGCATATTTCTACATGAAGAGGATCATGATGGGGTACATTTCTACATGAAGGGGATCTTGATGGGGCACATTTCTGCATGAAGGGTATCATGATGGGGCACATTTCTACATGAAGGGGATCATAATGGGGAACATTTCTACATCAAGGGGATCATCATTCATCATGGGGCATATTTCTGATTGAAGGGGATCATGATAAGGCATATTTCCTCATGAAGGGGATCATGATGGGGCATTTCTATATGAAAGGGATCATGATGGGGCATTTGGCACGTGTTGGCACTTTGTCATAAATAATTGGGTTTTAGGTTGCAGTTTGGGCACTCGGTCTCAGAAAGGTTCGCCATCACTGTTATATATCCTCCAAATATTTCTTGCTTGTTTCTATATGTGTAGTATGGTACATATGGTGAGCTGATGCTTCAATTTTGTTAATGCCCACTCTTTACTTTTTTTTCTTAATGAATTTTGTGCATCCTACTTCACAAAGCCATGTCATTAAGACTAACATATATAATGCTAATCTTAATAAATTGGCCCCTAAAGGCCCCATCACACTAAGGGAGATCGCTAGCGAGATCGCTGAAGCGTCACCGATTTTGTTTCGCCACAGCGACCTAGCCAGCGATCTCTCTTAGTGTAACACGCAGCGATGATCAGCCCCCTGCTGGGTATCGCTGATCATCGTTAAATGTCCTGGACCATTTTTTCATCGTTGGTCTCCCGCTGGCCAGCGCGCATCGCTGTGTGTGACAGCGGGAGACCAACGATCAGCGACCTCACAACGCGTACAACAGAAGCTGGGAGCTGGTATCTAGGGTACATATCGGGTGACTAAGCACCGCGCAGCGCTTAGTAACCCGATGTTAAGCCTGGATACCAGAGTGCTCACTGGTCCTGATCGCTGGTGAGTCTGCCCATGTGACAGCTCACCAGCGATTAGCTAACGATGTCCCAGCGATCCCACCTACGTCGGATCGTTGGTGGGATCGCTGGGACATTGAAGAGTGTGACGGGACCCTAAAAGTTGGCAAATTTGTGTTTTCTGTCATTGTCTGCTATCTCAGCTCGGCATCTACTATTGCTCCAAACCCTTTCATGGTTTGCTTTCTAGTTGAACCAAATCACAACAATTAGTGGACAGTAAACTTAAGTATGGCAACTAGCGTCAGTCAGTCGCTGACAAGGCAAAACTAGTAATTTGTACCAACATTATTAGATGTAATATACATACAAATATATAACTAGCATCAAGAATAACATTGTTTTATGACCAGTTATTAGCACAATACACTTGACAGGTAATTACAGAACTGATCAGGCATAGTCAGAGGGAGCATAGAATAAGGAGTAGAATAATTAATTCTGTGGGTTATGGTTTTTTTCTTACAGCCAAGAGTGGGAAGAAGGTTTAGACAGAAGCATGAGTGTGAATTGTGGTTGCTACAACATTATTCTACTTGTTCTTTTGTTTGTCAAAAGATCCTTTAATAAATATGGTTTAAAAAAACAAACAGCAATTTATATCGAAAGACTCACTGTTATTGTCTTCTACAATTAGTTATTGACTTTCCTTATCTTTTCTAAACCATCCAGACCACTATGAAGTTTCTACCAACTATGTGCCTCTGCAAAGTTTTCAGTTTAGATATTGTTCCCCCCACATTGCACACACTGCCCACAAGTTTCCCGGGGTCTGTTATGTACAGTCTACTTATGGCTTTTGCAGAGAGTTCAGAGTAAAGTTTGGTGTCTAGTAGTTTTGATTGCGTATTTTAATTATAATTAGCGGAAGACATTGTGTGACAAAATGACTACATTTGTTCTACAGAAGCATTGAAACTGATATATGACTTACATATATTTTTTATACAGCCACTAGACATGATTGACAACTTAATTGTTACTGTAGCTCACTCTTGCTTTCTTCCTGGTATATGTCATATGTAATATAACTGTTCACTTTATGGAGTTAAACCTGATTGTAGATAAATGCTACACGTTACCCTGGATACTCGTATTGAGTTATTTCCTGCCATGCTCACTTGTTCCTATCTTTATATTTTATTTCAAGGCTTCCTAGGTATGAGCACAAATCACATTTATTATATATTTCTCGATAAAGCCTATGTTAGAACGAGATTATTTGAGGTTTCAAGCCCCACAATTCAAAAATGTGTGAATCTTGTTCAGACAGCTTACAATCTAATTTTCGTTTGTCATATGGTAGTAAAAGATATTTATTTTTTCCTTTTATGACAGCATTTTTTTTACAATCTAATTCAAAGGTTAACCTACAGTACCCAATGTACATGTCAAAAATGCATGTACCATCGAGTCGTCGTTTTCTGTCAACTTTTCAAAAAGTCTACTCAGCTGTACTAAATTATTCTCTACACGTGTATAGGATAAAGTCAACAAGACAATGGAAACCTTTTACAATCGGTCAATTTCAGCCATTTCATTCACATTCATTGACAACAAGTGGATAAAATCATGGACACATCCAGCCATACCATTTCCATATTAAGGGCGCAGTCAGACAGCCATAGAAATCGAACGGAAATCGGACCGCAATGAACAGATTGGCCGATGGCTCTATGAACCCAAGTGTGATGACTTCATGTATTTCTATGCAGCTGTCACTCTCGAGCCGGGGGAGCGGCACCCAGTCCAAGCACTGCAGTCCATTCTCGGTCCGATTTATAAGGCCGTCTCACTGCACCCTAAGCAGAAGTGACATGGGTCACAGTGAAGAATGCTGGAACGTTTATCATGACAATGAAATGATCAATGAGAAACAGGCATACAAGCCTAAAACTACAACTACAAGGTGCAGTGACATCAAACAAAACCACCAATACCTAAATCCATGTAGATATACATCACCATGAGGAGCCTGAGAAACAGATCTAATTTGGAGATTGTCTAGAGTACAATTTCTTTCCAAATGAACAGGGCAAACAGTCAAGTTTTGTGTAGGAAGAATAATTGAGTCAATCAGGGATTTTCATGATATTTCATGATGTTGATTCCCTTGCTGTGAATGAAAGTATGCTACAGTATAAGTATCTACAGAGTTGTTTCTCCTACTATTGTTATACCAGTAAGGTATAACAAGTAAGGTCTATAAAGATGGGTTTGTTAATGAAAAACTTATCTGACCTCTACATGAGGCAAGATGAGAGAGGTAAAAGTTGCTATTATAGAAAGAAAAGAGCAAAAGTAACATTGATCTCCTTAAATTTGATAATTAGTTCTCGCCCAGAAAAACAGAGAATTATGTTATTAGTACAACCTATTGTAGGCAGCTCATTTGCATACATTTTGCCTATGAAACATTGCCAATAAGACTTCATACACCGTAAGAAGAGGCAGTCTGTCCAATTTCTGCTCCGACACCCAGCTAACCTTAATGTAGAAATACCTTTTTGGAATTAGAATGGATAAAAAATGTAAATACTGCTTTTTGGGGGCCTAAACAGTAAAAAGTAAAGTCTTGACAAGTATGCTACTAATGGGCAAAAAACTATTTAGTAGCCAAGAAGACAAAGTTAGTAGCCTAAATTGCGAAACAGTAAAAAAAAGATATATTTCTTTCAATTATTTGAATAATGCATGAATATGAATAATTTTGATTCTAATGGCGGATGAGGAAGCAAGACAATCTATTAAATGGTTTTAAGTTCATTGTATTTACAAAGGAAAATTCAATGACATAGGACATGATTAGGGAAAGTGTAAATTCTCCATTAAATGTCATTTGCTTAACACAGCAAAGAATGGAGTACGGCACGTGCATAACTGATGCAAAATTCAATGTGTCATTTAATCTAGTGATGTGACATTTTTCTTTAAAGAAGCCTTTTGCAGCCATATTTTTTATTTTCCAAAGGCTTCCTAAGCCAAAATGTTGCATCAGGATTTAAGGGAACCTGTCAGCTTCCTGGGTAGCATAAACCACCACCATATTCTTATTGACCCTTTCCTAATAAGCCCCTTACTATCACTTAAAGATTTGTGAATCTCCATAAAAATAATTTTGTAAGTGCACTTGCAATATGCTAATTAGTAGATAATTAGTTATGGGAACATTTTTTTCCCCATACTAATCTTTCTTCACTCTGGGAATTTATCTACCAGCATAGTGATGATTTTTACTCCATGGGTGTGTTCCACAAATGAGCAGCAATGGATGTTGCTAAGTGAAAATGCAAATATGTCATTGTAGTGCCCATACACTGTAGTGCCCATACTTTGAGCCCAGCTTGTGCTTCTGATACAAGCACCCTGTAAATTAAGTGGGCTCTCCTCGATACAGTAATGCCAAAAAGGTGGACACTAACTGCAATGTATGATAGCTGTGGGGCCCAGGAGGAGGAGAGCATTTTTGGGAAAGCAGATTTTGTTGAATTTCTTTTGGTGGGAGCCACAACACTTTTCCAGAGCCTTTGTGCTACTAGTAATGTGGAAGCCCCCTATACTTCTGTTAACAGATGATGTGCCTAAGTGGGGACTTGTTTTTTTGTGTGTTTAGTAGAAGCTTTTATTGGTGGCATTTTGAAGTACGCAACATTTTGGATCACATTTATCCTGTGCTCTATGCTGAGAACCTACATCAGGGTTTCTATCTAAATTTACAAAATATGTGATTCTCATTAAACCCTTGAGGGATCCATTCACTATGAGGTAGCAGAGTTACTGTGGACTCCGCCTGGTCTATGTTCGACGGTATCCGGCTTTTCAGAGGTGCTCAAAACTATGGCTGACCGGCTTTTATGGAAGCCTGGAAAGACACAACCGAATTGTAGGCCAGATGACGTCCACAGTGACGTCCACAGTGCCTCCATATGCCTCATTGTAAGTAATCTTCCATGGGGAGTTACGTCTGAATCACATATGTCATAGAATTACATGGAAACCCCGGTGTACAAGTGCTTAGCGTAGTAACAGGAAAAATGTGAGCGATCAATAAACTAACCAACAGCAGGTGAAGAACTGGTTTTATTATTCTTTGGCTAGGTGCGATTACAGTGATACCAGATTCATAGAGCTTTTTTCAGTTTGGCTACTATCACACAGTAAAAGACGCTCTTTTTGGAAAATAAAGTTTTTGCATCACTATATTTTAAAAGCTATAATTTTTCCACATTTCTGCTGACAAAATCATGTGAGGGCTTATTTTTGGGGGGACGAGTTGATGGTTTTATTTAGTACCATTTTCAGGCACATAACATTTTTTTATCGCTTTCTATTCTGATTTTTGGGAATGAACAAAAAACAGCAATTCTGGAATTGTTTTTTTTTTTTTTTTATGCTTTTCACAGTGTGGTAAAAGTGATAACACAGCTGTTTTCTTTGGATCAGTATGATTACAGCGATACCATTTTTTTATGTTTTGCCGCTTCTACACCATAAAAACAATTGTATAGAAAAAATATTGTTTTTGCATCGCTTATTCTATAACTTTTTAATTTTTCCACTGATGGAGCTGTCTGGCAGGTTGTTTTTTGCTGGGCATTTTCAGCTATACCTTTTTTGTTTACAATGGTCTTTTTGATAGTGTTTTATTCCACTTTTTTTCCAGTTGTATAATGAAAAAGAATAGTTTTTTTGCCCACTTTTTTTACGGTGTTCACTGGAGGGGTTAATTAGTGGGACAGCTTTATAGGTTAGGTCATTCCAGATGCAGCGATACCAAATGTGTAAATGAATATAGTACTTCCCTTAAATAATGGTATGTACTCAAATCCTAAACTCAGATCAACATTTAATACCATACCCCTGTACTAATTAGAGTGACACAGGTCAAAGAGTTTTTTAGAAAAATAGCAAATTTTATTACACATAAACTAAAATTACACAAAGTAACTGAGCAACTTACTAAGCAGGCTAAATGATCAGAGGAACAAATAATCAGAATTTAAACAGGACATTGTAATGAACATATAGTCCAGCAACTCATGTGCAAATATCTCTATTAAATAGCCGAAGAAGGTTGTTTATATTATAATTTCTTTTGTACAAAAATTCAAAATCTCCTCCTCCATCCACTGAATACTATTATAAATTGCAACACTGAGTTATAAATGACGTGGCTTTCTAAATATAATACCTTCAAGCTTTATATAAAATATACTTAGCAGCAACAACAAAAGTAAGGGTCATTCAACCCATATATTACAATCTATACAAAACCCCATATCTATGGTAAGTGTGCTGTTTAAATGTAACGGACGCCGGTCCCTATATTAAGGAATACCTGATCCACATATTAATCGGCCATAATACCGCTATTGACTCCCACCCTGATATTATCATATAAGGATATTAGGTTAAGCCATACTATCATTGCTGCAAAGCTTGCAAATAACAGCCACTCTATATTCAATGTCCGTACTTACATCTGGAATAAATAAGATAAGAGCTCCCCTGGGCCTGCCGCCTCAACGCGCGTTTCACCGCTTCTTCGCCTCCTGACGAAGAAGCGGTGAAACGCGCGTTGAGGCGGCAGGCCCAGGGGAGCTCTTATCTTATTTATTCCAGAACGCTTCAACGGATCTTGGCGATTCTGAGATTGTTTTCTCGAGACATATTGTACTTCATGGTAAAATTTCTTCAATATAACTTGCGTTTATTTATGAAAAAAACGGAAATATGGCAAAAATTTTGAAAATTTTGCAATTTTCAAACTTTTAATTTTTATGCCATTAAATCAGAGAGATATGTCACAAAAATTAGTTAATAAATAACATTTCCCACATGTCTACTTTACATCAGCACAATTTTGGAGCCAAAATTTTTTTTTGTTAGGAAGTTATAAGTGTTAAAAGTTGACCAGCAATTTCTCATTTTTCCAACAAAATTTACAAAATCATTTTTTTTAGGGGCCACCTCACATTTGAAGTGAATTTGAGGGGTCAATATGACAGAAAATACCCAAAAGTGACACCATTCTAAAAACTGCACCCCTCAACGTGTTCAAAGCCACATTCAAGAAGTTTATTAACCCTTTAGGTACTTCACAAGAATTGAAGCAATGTGGAAGGAAAAAATTAACATTTAACTTTTTTTCACAAAATTTTTCTTTCGACACAATTTTTTAAAATTTTGTCAAGGGTATCAGTAGAAAATGAACCACAATATTTGTTGTACAATTTCTCCTGAGTACAGCGATACCCCATGTGTGGGGGTAAACCACTATTTGGGCGCATGGCAGAGCTCGGAAGGGAAGCAGCGCCATTTGACTTTTTTGGCTGGAATTGAGATTGGACGCCATGTCGCATTTGGAGAGTCCCTGTGTGCCTAAACAGTGGAAACCCCCACAAGTGACCCCATTTTGGAAACTAGACCCCCCAAGTAACTTATCTAAATGTGTAGTGAGAGCTTTGAACCCCCAAGGGCTTCACAGAAGGTTATAACGTAGAGCCGTAAAATTAAAAAATCATATTTTTTCCACAAAAATGATCTTTTCATCCCAATTTTTATTTTCCAAAGGATAAAAGGACCCCAAAAGTTATTGTGCAATTAGTCCTGAGTACACTGATACCCCATATGTGGGGGTAAACCACTATTTGGGTGCATGGCAGAGCTCGGAAGGGAAGCAGCGCCATTTGACTTTTTTGGCTGGAATTGAGATTGGACGCCATGTCGCATTTGGAGAGCCCCTGTGTGCCTAAACAGTGGAAACCCCCACAAGTAACCCCATTTTGGAAACTAGACCCCTAAGGAACTTATCTAGATGTGTAGTGAGAGCTTTGAACCCCCAAGGGCTTCACAGAAGGTTATAACGTAGAGCCGTTAAAATTAAAAAATCATATTTTTTCCACAAAAATGATCTTTTCATCCCAATTTTTATTTTCCAAAGGATAAAAGGACCCCAAAAGTTATTGTGCAATTAGTCCTGAGTACGCTGATACCCCATATGTGGGGGTAAACCACTATTTGGGTGCATGGCAGAGCTCGGAAGGGAAGCAGCGCCATTTGACTTTTTTGACTGGAATTGAGATTGGACGCCATGTCGTATTTGGAGAGCCCCTGTGTGCCTAAACAGTGGAAACCCCCCACAAGTAACCCCATTTTGGAAACTAGACCCCCCAAGGAACTTATCTAGATGTGTGGTGAGAGCTTTGAACCCCCAAGGGCTTCACAGAAGGTTATAACGTAGAGCTGTAAAATTAAAAAATCATATCTTTTCCACTAAAATGATCTTTCCACCCCAATTTTTATTTTCCAAAGGGTAAAAGGACCCCAAAAGTTATTGTGCAATTTGTCCTGAGTACGCTTATACCCCATATGTGGGGGTAAACCACTATTTGGGCGCATGGCAGAGCTTGGAAGGGAAGCAGCGCCATTTGACTTTTTTGGCTGGAATTGAGATTGGACGCCATGTCGCATTTGGAGAGTCCCTGTGTGCCTAAACAGTGGAAACCCCCACAAGTGACCCCATTTTGGAAACTAGACCCCCCAAGGAACTTATCTAGATGTGTGGTGAAAGCTTTGAACCCCCAAGGGCTTCACAGAAGGTTATAACGTAGAGCAGTAAAATTAAAAAATCATATCTTTTCCACACAAATGATCTTTCCACCCCCAATTGTTATTTTCCAAAGGGTAACAGGACCCCAAAAGTTATTGTGCAATTTGTCCTGAGTACGCTGATACCCCATATGTGGGGGTAAACCACTATTTTGACGCATGGCAGAGCTGGAAAGGGAAGGAGCGCCTTTTTCAAATGCAGATTTTGATGGAATGGTCTGCGGGTGTCATGTCACGTTTGGAAAGCCCCTGATGTGCCTAAACAGTAGAAACCCCCACAAGTGACTCCATTTTGGAAACTATACCCCCCAAGGAACTTATCTAGATGTGTGGTCAGCACTTTGAACCCCCAAGTGCTTCACAGAAGTTTATAACGTAGAGCCGTGAAAATAAAAATATCATATTTTTTTCCACAAAAATAATCTTTTTGCCCCCAAATTTTTATTTTTATAAGGGTAACAGGAGAAATAGGACCCCAAAAGCTATTGTGCAATTTGTCCTGAGTACGCTGATATCCCATATGTGGGGGGGAACCACTATTTTGACGCATGGCAGAGCTCGGAAGGGAAGGAGCACCGTTTTTAAATGCAGATTTTGATGGAATGGTCTGCGGGTGTCATGTCACGTTTGGAAAGCCCCTGATGTGCCTAAACAGTAGAAACCCCCCACAAGTGACTCCATTTTGGAAACTAGACCCCCCCAAGGAACTTATCTAGATGTGTGGTGAGCACTTTGAACCCCCAAGTGCTTCACAGAAGTTTATAACGTAGAGCCGTGAAAATAAAAATATCATATTTTTTTCCACAAAAATAATCTTTTTGCCCCAAATTTTTATTTTTCTAAGGGTAACAGGAGAAATAGGACCCCAAAAGCTATTGTGCATTTTGTCCTGAGTACGCTGATACCCCATATGTGGGGGGGAACCACTGTGATCGCCTTACTGCGATCTTTGGGAGGCACAATGAACAAATCCACAAAAGGTGAAGAATTGGTTTCTTTTTTGCGCCGTTCCTCGTGCGGTATTAGTGATTAGGCGACTTTATTCCTCGGATCGGTGCGATTACAGCGATACCAGATTTATACTCTTTTTTTCATGTTTAGCTTCTGTCACACACTAAAAGATGCTTTTTTTTGGAATAATTTTTTGTAAGAAATTTTTGCATCGCCGTATTTTGAGAGCTATAATTTTTCCATATTTCGGCCGACAGAGTTATCTATGGGCTTATTTTTTGCAGGACGAGCTGACGTTTTTATTGGTACCATATTCAGGCACATAACGTTTTTTGATCGTTTCCTATTCCGATTTTTGTGGAATCAGAATGAACAAAAACCAGCAATTCAGGAATTGTTTTTTTTTTTTTTCTTCCTCCGTTCCGTGTGTGGTAAAATTGATAAAGCAGCTTTATTCTTCGGGTCACTACGGTTACGGCGATTCCTCATTTATATATTTTTTTTTATGTTTTGGCGTTTTTTACACAATAAAAAATTTTATAGAAAAAATAATTATTTTTGCATCAGTTTATTCCGCGAGCTATAACTGTTTTATTTTTTCACTGATGATACTGTATAGCGGCTTGTTTTTTGCGGGACAAGATGACGTTTTCAGCGGTACCATGATTATTTATATCTGACTTTTTGATCGCGTGTTATTGCACTTTTTCCAAGCGGTATAATGATACCGCTTGGAAAAAGTATAATTTACTACTTTTTTGTGTTTTTTTTTTACGGCTTTCACTGAAGGGGTTAACTAGGGTTACGCTTTTATAGATGGGATTTTTACGGACGTGGCGATACCAAACATGTGTATGTTTTTTGTTTTTTATTTTTTTTTATTACATAAAAATGTGTATTTTTTAGGGGATTTTTTTTAAATTATTTTTTAATATTTTTTTTACAATTTTTTTTAAAAAATGATTTTTTTTAACTTGTCCCTTTATGGGACTTTCACTTTTTTTACTTTTTATTGCAGTTACAATGCATTGCAATGCTCTGGCATTGCAATGCATTGTAACTATAGTGGAAGCTGCTGTGACAATGATCTCAGCAGCTTTCCGTAGCTAGATGACCGGAGGTTGTCATGACAACCCCGGGTCATCAAGGCAGAGATCGGGCCCTGCAGGGCGCTGATCTGAGGCAGAGGGAGCTCCCGACCTCTGCCTCCCCCCTGAGCTCTGCGATCGCGCTGGATCGCAGCAGTCAGGGGGTTAACAGGGGCGGTGGGGGCTCCGCTCCTGGCTGTCAGTGCAGGAAGCCTGGCCACTGCAGCGCGGCTCCTGCACTGATCGCGCTGGGGAAGCTGAAATTTCAGCTTCTCCTGCGCGATCGTGTGTGTTTGGTCAGTCAGATTGACTGACCAAGCACAGCGCTGTAGGTGCGGGGACCGACGGCAAAGGTCCCCGCACCGCTTGCCGTGCCTGTCAGCTGTCTGTGACAGCTGTCGGCACTGATCTACCACTGCGTGTTTACACGCAGTGGTAGATCAAAGCCATGACGTGCAGAGTCCGTCCTGGTGCCGGAACTGGCACCTTGCCATGACGGACTCTGCACGTCAGTGGACATTAAGGGGTTAATCCCATTGAGAACTTGTGGTCAATCATCAAGAGACGGGTGGACAAACAAAAACCTAAAAATTCTGACAAAATGAAAGCATTGATTGTGCAAGAATGGACTGCTATCAGTCAGGATTTGGTCCAGAAGTTGATTGAGAGCATGCCAGGGAGAATTGCAGAGGTCCTGAAGAAGAAGGGTCAACACTGCAAATATTGACTTGCTGCATTAACTCATTCTAACTGTCAATATAAGCTTTTGTTACTCATATGTTTGCAAATATATTTCTGTCTGTGATAAAAACATCTGTCAAACACACATAAAAACCAGAGGGCAGCAGATCATGTGAAAATATAATATTTGTGTCATTCTCAAAACTTTTGGCCATGACTGTAGGCACTGCGCAGGGCGGAAAAAAATACTAATTTTTCTACTCATTTGTCCTGCTGCTGCATCCCTCATCTGTTTCTCTGTGCAGACACCTCCGGCCTCTTTTTTATTTCTGAATTACACACGATGTCCCCTTTCTCTATTTTCACCCTGAACCGGGGATTCTGGCACAAAGTACGCCTGTGACAAAATTACACATGTCACATCCCAACATGCTGTCATGGGGTACCAAGTCAGAATGGGGTTAGAAAATCACAGTGTCTGGTGACACATACACCTGCAGTAGTTAGAACAGCTTCACCTTCGTTTTAGAAGTTCTGGCTTTCCTTGCTCTGGTACTGCAAGGGTTAAATTGATTATTTGGACTACTGGAGTTCGCTGCCTTGGGTGATATCAGCTGTTCTGAGTTCATTACTCTTAGCAGGTATAAGAACCCTCCTCCTTGCTTCTTACCTTGCCAATGATAATTCATTCTGCTGGTTTGGTGTTGGAGGAGTAGTTCATGTTTGGAATAGACATTTGGAGAGTTATTCTGGAGATTGCTGCATGGAGTTGTTTTGAGTGCTTTTGCTTATCTTCACCTATTTGGTTTCTCCTACCTATCCCTCCCCGGTGTTACACTCTGCTGTTTTGTGAGTGTATTTGCATGAATGTACAGTAGTTTTCTTTTATGCCTGCCTGTCTGCCTGGTAACTGTAATCCTATATACTTTGGCCTCACACCTCCCTGGGTGAGAGAGGGACCAGATAAGGGCTTTGATAGAAGCATAGCAAGGTACGTGACCCTGGCGTCTCCACCTTCTGGGGTAATCCTGGGAACAGGTATAGACTAGGGTGCCCCCTAATTCGATGGATCAGTTAAGCGCCCACAGTCCCTAGTCACTGCGTGAGACATGCATTGTAATGTCAGAGACTTATTCTGTGCTTGAAGCCTCAGTGCAGGATGAATATGGGAGAAAAGGACCTCAAGTGTGGCTGGCCAGCAGCCATTTTGGTGAGTTTGCATGAAACAAATATCACAGATTTCGGAGAATCCAAATTTGTAGTAAAATTTAAGGAGATTTCAATTTGTCTCCTACTGATTTAATCATCTCTAGTTAGAGGAGAATCTGTAAGATTGAAATTTGTCATTTGGAACAATATTTGGTGACAAATTCAGCCTGCAACATCAATGTTGATAGACATTCTGTTTGATATTTGTATTTATCCCAAGTACCAAACAAAATATCCATCAGAGGTTTCCTTGTTTTAAACATATTTTTTGAATACCTTTTTATTCCCTAGGTAAAGCCTTTGCCATCACTTGGCTAATTACTTATCCAATACACATATAGAGGTGTTAGCTATTAGTTCCAGGATAGTAGAATGTAAAATGTACTAGCATGTAGAAAAAAAGTTATAATAATAATAAGGGAAGGAGCGCAATTTGACTTCTTGAATGCAAAATTTGCCATGTTGTGTTTGGAGAACCCCTGATGCACCTAAACAGTGGACACCACCCACAAGTGACACTATTTTGGAAACTAGACCCCTCAGGGAACTTATCCACATGTGTGGTAAGCACCTTAAACCCCCTGGTGCCTTATTGAAGTTTATAATGCTGAGCCATGAAAATAAAAAAAATAAAAAATTTCCCACAAAATGTTTTTTAACCCTTCACCCCCAAGGGTGGTTTGCACGTTAATGACCGGGCCAATTTTTACAATTCTGACCACTGTCTCTTTATGAGGTTATAACTCTGGAACGCTTCAACGAATCTTGGTGATTCTGAGATTGTTTTCTCGTGACATATTGTACTTCATGTTAGTGGTAAAATTTCTTCGATATAACTTGCGTTTATTTTTGAAAAAAACGCAAATATGGCGAAAATTTTTAAAATTTTGCAATTTTCAAACTTTGAATTTTTATTCCCTTAAAACAGAGAAATATATCACACAAAATAGTTAAGAAATAACATTTCCCACATGTCTACTTTACATCAGCACAATTTTGGAACCAAAATTTTTTTTTGTTAGGAAGTTATAAGGGTTAAAAGTTGACCAGCGATTTCTCATTTTTACAGCAAAATTTACAAAGCCATTTTTTTTAGGGACCACCTCACACTTGAAGTCACTTTGAGGGGTCTACATGGCAGAAAATACCCAAAAGTGACACCATTCTAAAAACTGCACCCCTCAAGGTACTCAAAACCACATTCAAGAAGTTTATTAACCCTTCAGGTGCTTCACAGTAACTAAAGCAATGTGGAAGGAAAAAATGAATATTTTACTTTTTAGCCACAAAAATTATCTTTTACAAACTTTTTTTTTATTTTCACAAGGGTAAAAGGAGAAAATGGACAGATAAGGTTGTTATGCAATTTCTCCTGAGTACGCCAATACCCCATATGTGGGGGAAAACCACTGTTTGGGCACACGGCAGAGCTCGTAAGGGAAGGAGCGACGTTTGACTTTTTCAAACTAAAATTGGCTGGAATTTAGATTGGATGCCATGTCGCGTTTGGAGAGCCCCTGATGCGCCTAAACAGTGGAAACCCCCCACAAGTGACACCATTTTGGAAACTAGACCCCCTAAGGTACTTATCTAGATCTGTTGTGAGCACTTTGAACCCTCAAGTGTTTCACAAAAGTTTATAAAGCCTGGGTGTAAAAAAAAAAAAATAATACATTTTCCACAAAAATGATTTTTTAGTCCCAAATTTTTGAATTTTCCCAAGGAAATTGGACCCCAAAAGTTGTTGCCAATTTGTCCTGAGTACGCTGATACCCCATATGTGGGGGGGGAAACTGTTTGGGCGCACGGCAGGGCTTGGAAAGGAAGTAGTAACGTTTTGGAATGCAGACGTTAATGGGGGTCATGTTCCGTTTGCAGTGCCCCAGATGAGCCTAAACAGTGGAAACCCCCCACAAGTGACCCTATTTTGGAAACTAGACCCCCTAAGGAACTTATCTAGATCTTTGGTGAGCACTTTGAACCCCCAAGTGCTTCACACAAGTTTATAATGCCCGGGCATGAAAATAAAAAATCCTATTTTTTTCCACAAAAATTATCTTTTAGTCACTAATTTTTTATTTTCCCAAGGGTAACAGGAGAAATTGGACCACATAAGTTGTTGTACAATTTGTCCTGAGTACGCTGATACCCCATATGTGGGGGGGAACCACTGTTTGGGCGCACGGCAGAGCTCGGAATGGAATGAGCACCATTTGACTTTTTCCAACCAAAATTGGCTGGAATTGAGTTTGGATGCCATGTTGCATTTGGAGAGCCCCTGATGTGCCTAAACAGTGGAAACCCCCACAAATGACCCCATTTGGGAAACTAGACCCCCTAAGGAACTTATCTAGATTTTTGATGAGCAATTTGAACCCCCAAGTGCTTCACACAAGTTTATAACGTAGAGCCGTAAAATTTAAAAATCATATTTTTTCCACAAAAATGATCTTTTCACCCCAATTTTTATTTTTCCAAGGGTAACAAGACTCCAAAAGTTATTGTGCAATTTGTCCTGAGTGCGCTGATACCCCATATGTGGGGGTAAACCACTGTTTGGGTGCATGGCAGAGTTTGGAAGGGAAGGAGCGCCGTCTGACTTTTTCAACGCAGAATTGGCTGGACGCCATGTCGTGTTTGGAGAGCTCCTGATCTGCCTAAACAGTGGAAACCCCCATAAATGACACCATTTTGGAAACTAAACCCCTCAAGGAACTTATCTAGATGTGTGGTGAGAACTTTGAACCCCCAGGTGTTTCACTAAAGTTTATAACGTACAGCCGTAAAATAAAAAATCCTTTTTTTTTTTTACAAAAATGATTTTTTCACCCCCAATATTTTATTTTCACAAGGGTAACAGAAGAAATTGGAACCCAAAAGTTGTTGTCCAATTTGTCCTGAGTACACTGATACCCAATATGTGGGCGAAAACTACTGTATGGGCACACGTCGGGGCTCGGAAGGGAAGTAGTGACGTTTTGGATTGCAGACTTTGATGGAATGGTCTGGGGCGTCATGTCACATTTGGAGAGCCCCTGATGCACCTAAACAGTGGAAACCCCCCACAAGTGACCCCATTTTGGCAAATAGACCCCACAAGGAACTTATCTAGATGTGTGGTGAGCACTTTGAACCCCGAAGTGCTTCACAGAAGTTTATAACGCACAGCCGTAAAAATAAAAAATCCTTTTTTTTTTACAAAAATGATTTTTTCGCCCCAATATTTTATTTTCACAAGGGTAACAGGAGAAATTGGACCCCAAAAGTTGTTGTCCAATTTGTCCTGAGTACGCTGATACCCAATATGTGGGAGAAAACTACTGTATGGGCGCACGTCAGGGCTCGGAAGGGAAGTAGTGACGTTTTGGATTGCAGACTTTGATGGAATGGTCTGGGTGCGTCATGTCGCATTTGGAGAGCCCCTGATGCACCTAAACAGTGGAAACCCCCCACAAGTGACCCCATTTTGGAAAATAGACCCCACAGGGAACTTATCTAGATGTGTGGTGAGCACTTTGAACCCCGAAGTGCTTCACAGAAGTTTATAACGCACAGCCGTAAAAATAAAAAATCTTTTTTTTTTTTTGCAAAAATGATTTTTTCGCCCCAATATTTTATTTTTACAAGGGTAACAGGAGAAATTGGACCCCAAAAGTTGTTGCCCAAATTGTCCTGAGTACGCTGATACCCAATATGTGGGAGAAAACTACTGTATGGGTACACGTTGGGGCTCGGAAGGGAAGTAGTGACGTTTTGGATTGCAGACTTTGATGGAATGGTCTGGGGGCGTCATGTCGCATTTGGAGAGCCCCTGATGCGCCTAAACAGTGGAAATCCCCAACAAGTGACCCCATTTTGGAAAATAGACCCCACAAGGAACTTATCTAGGTGTGTGGTGAGCGCTATGAAGCCCAAGTGCTTCACAGAAGTTTATAATGTACAGCCGTAAAAACAAAAAAATATTTTTTTTTGTACAAAAATGATATTTCGCCCCCAGTTTTTTATTTTCCCAAGGGTAACAGAAG